>JAIGNY010000248.1:0-197500 GCA_020152595.1 Chiridota heheva
AAAAAGACATCGTTGACCACCTCGCCGCCTCTTTCAGCAACATCTCGGCCTCGACCAACTACTCCAATGCTTTCAAAATCAAAAAAGCGTGCGATGAAGCCCTGAGAATCACTTTTCCCTCTGACAACTCCGAAAGCTACAACACCCCTCTCACCCTTTCTGAATTAAACCAAGCCATCAGCGACGCTGGCTGCACCTCCAAGGGCCCAGATAACATCCCCTATCAGTTTCTGAAACACCTCCCCATCAAAGCCACCACTACCCTACTCACCATCTTCAACCACATTTGGTCCTCACACTCCTTTCCCCCTATCTGGAGGACAGCTATTGTCATCCCGTCCTTAAACCGGGAAGGATAGCACCGACCCCACCAGCTACCGACCCATCGCCCTTACTTGCTGTCTCTGTAAAATTATGGAAAAGATCATTAATCAGAGACTAAACTGGTTCCTCGAGACCAACAGAATCCTCTCTCCTCACCAAAGCGGCTTCCGAAAACGTTGCAATACCCTAGACCAGTTAATTATGCTCGACACCGCTATCCGGGAATCCTTTGCAAAAAAGGAACACCTCATTGCCATATTTTTTGACCTCGAGAAAGCTTTCGACACTACTTGGAAATACGGCATTACCCGGAAACTTCACACCATTGGCCTCAGAGGCCACCTCCCCATCTTTATTCAAAACTTCCTCTCACCCAGGCAGTTCCAAGTTCGTATTGGCCACACCCTCTCCAAGCCGTACCCCCAAGAAGAGGGCGTCCTCCAAGGCAGCATCCTCTCCCCACTCTCTTCAACCTGAGCATTAATGACAACGGGAATGACCTTGGCCCCAGCATCAAACGTACCCTCTACGTGGATGACTTCACCATCTTCTACTCCTCCCTAGCTTTCCTATTGTTGAAAATAGGCTCCAAACCAGCCTCAATCAGCTGCAAGTCTGGAGCAACAATAACGGTTTTAGATTCTCCAAAGACAAGACAGTCTGCATGCACTTTTGTCATTTCAACAACCTCCACCCCAACCCGAACTTTGTGCTCAATGGGAACCGCATCCCTAAAGTTGAAAACACAAGGTTCCTTGGTCTAACTCTAGACCCCAAGCTCACCTACAAGCCACACATCACCAACCTGAAACTTAAATGCAATAGCTCCCTCAACCTCCTCCGTCTGCTCTCCAACACTACTTGGGGAGCGAACCGCTATGCTCTCCTCTATTCCTGGCCCACTTTTCCGCCTTGGGCCACCCCCCTTCCTTCTGTTCACCTAGACCTCTCCACTTATAACAAAACTCAAACTCACCCTAATCTCTTCATCAATCTCCACAACCAAATCAAAGACCAACTCTCAAATTACACCTCCATCTATACTGATGGCTCCAAGGAAGGCAACAAGACAGCTGCTGCTGCCATCATCCAAGACATCACCCTCAGTAGCAGACTTCCTGACCACTCATCCATCTTTTCAGCCGAGGCTAAGGCCATTCTCCTCGCCCTCAACTTTATTGAGTACTCTCCTCTTAGTCACTTTGCCATTTTCTCTGACTCAAAGGCTGTTCTTACTTCATTACTCAATCTTAAATGGGATAACCTCACCTGCCACCTCCTCCTCCGGAAACTCTTTTCTCCCACCCTCTGCAGGAAAAGTGTTCTTTTCTTCTGGATACCCAGCCATGTTGGCATCCCTGGCAATGACAGGGCTGATACAGCCGCTAAGCTTGCCCTTAACCTCCTCCCTTCCCCTTTTCCCAAAACCCTCTCTGACATCAAACCGCTTATCGCTTCTCTTGTTCGTGACTGCTGGCAAACCTTATGGAACTTCCAAATTGATAACAAACTCCATGTTATCCAGCCCACAATCCCGATCAAATCCACCATCAACAACCTTTCTCGTATCGACAACGTTCATATTACCCGTCTTAGAATTGGTCACACCCACCTCACTCACTCCCACCTCCTTATTGGTTCCCCCAGCCCCTCTGTAACAATTGCCACTGCATCCTTACAATCCAACACGTTCTCCTTGCTTGCCCCCTGTACAACCTTCCCAGAGCTTCTCTCGCTCCCCACAACTCAATTGCTGAGTTCTTCCAAAAAAATCCTCCAGATAAAATAGTCTCCTTCCTTCAGCATGCATCCTCTACAACCATATTTAATCCTCCTCTTCCACCCCTCTCTACTTTGTTTTTAGTTTTACCCATGCACCTCCTCTCTCGATCACAGCTTTCTGGCTTTTGTTCTTGAATTTCTCTCATTCTTCCCCTGGTCTCTTTCCTTACTACCTCTAAAATGATCTGACCTCTCAGGCACAATTTGACCTTCGTTGTCGTGGTGCCGTTAAGACCTCATCAAACAAACAAACAAACAAACCTAATAGGAAGTATCCGGAAATAGATTCTAAATTTGTAATACCATATATTTCCTAATAAACGCCTCCTATATTAAACGCCGCCGCCCCCCCTCCACCATTGATGGGTTTTTTTGTGGTGACAATCGTAAAGTCACACATAAATTGATTGTTGATATCATGATATTGAATACATGTTGTGATTTAACACTAGGCTTCAGCCAAAACTCATTTAAAACTGCCTGAAAAATACACAGTCAAAAGATTTGAATTTGCTATGCACACAAGAACTGACAGCAAAATGACTTATTGAGCAAAATTAATCATGGCAAAATCAGGGAACAAATCAGAAAAATAAAGTAAATGAAATGTTTCAACAAAGGTGAAGTTCAGCGTAGTTACAAACCGATTGCAGCCATTTTGATGAGGCAGGTGAGGGCATACTTTCAAAATTTCTTACAGTCAGAATGAAGCTCCAGTTCTGGCTTACGGCAAAATACGCCGGGAGTGGTGGGTTAAATCGTAATGAAAGTGTACCATTCCTTCACTTCTAGACAATGAGTCTGCATTTTTTTTCTTCATGAAAATGATCAATCGTACTAAAGAAATAATTTTTCATGGTTTAGAAAGCCAAACTGAAACATTTCAGCCAAAGGGGTTCATACACTTCATATACCAGTTCCGCTATTTTTTAAATTTTACCCCCAGTTCCATAAGGGGGCTTAAATACATTTTATATTTAACCTCAAATAAACGCCCCCCTTTTTGAAAATGTAACGCCCTCTCGGGCATTTTTTAGGGAATATATGGTATTAATGTTAGGTCTTAAGTGTATGTTACTCTTTGAGACCTGCATTTTAAAAATATGAAATTGCATTTTATATTTTCTTCTAAGATAAATCCTCCTTTCCAAACTCCATTTTCCTTCATTTCATTGCAGCAAAAGCTCAGCTGGAACGAATGACCAGGCTTTGGCCATTGATCATAAGTGAAACAATTATTTTCAACTTGCCAATTGTAAGTAAATAAATTTCTTGAGCTATTTCATGAGGAGTAAAGGTCGTTAGGTTCTGTGCTAAAAATGTTTCTTAAAAAAATTTCAACTAAAGTTAGTCACGCATGCTCTCTGCGGACAAATTATTTAGCTCTAAATGCTTTAAACAGCCAACTATTGTTACTTTTTCGCCAGTGCACCACAACTGGTTATCAAAGGCCGTGGACATTGACTTGGTTGTCGATGTTATGTCTGTCCGTACGTCGTACCTGTGTACTCGTCCGGGTCGTATTAAGCGTTTCGTGATAGCATTGTTTCTATCATAACCGATTACGCAGGTGACGACCCCGTCATTGTAATTGTGTGTTCACTCGTCGTCGTGCTCAGTAAGCTTTCTGCTTCACAACCTGGAACTAATAAGCCAAGCAAATACAATGCATTTGCTGGTTAACAATAGATCCTTTTATTGGATTAGTGGAGCGGAAAGTTCAGACAGAGCTAGTATCACACAAATGGTTGTGGTTTTTGACATGCAGCAAGATTAAGCTTTCTAAAGTCCGCTGGACGGCGGATATTCATAAATTGTAGTAATGGTATTCACACAGCATGTTGCATTTTCTTCAATATTTTCTGTAAGAGAAGTGAGAATTAAATTGGTGTCTTTGGAATTTTCTGAATTATCCCAGTCATGTAAGGAGTCACAGTTGGCTAGTCTTAGTTTTAAAGTAATTACTGTACTTCATTATTTTGTAAGTGTTGTGTTGTCTGTTTTTGATATTCCCTGCATTATGTTTGGACAAATATTTAGTAACATTATTTGATAAGATGTGCTGTGGATTTTGTAATTCTTTCCTTGTAAGTCGAGTGAAAAACATTTTTTTATTTCTTTTAACACAGAGGGAATGTAAACTCTTCAATATGGGAGATAATGTGGTTAAAGGAGAAGTAGAAACTAGTAACGGTGTCTTTTGGGGGAATTTGTTAAATTTGTATGGACATGTTTACCTCCTAAAGTCCTATTATGTTATTGTTTATGTACCTTAGATAACTACTTGGTATAAATGCCTAAAAGATTACATCACACCGGTTCTTTACAACCTTCCACTGGCTACCTGTTCATCACAGGATTGTGTACAAAATTGTAATCCTCACTTATTAGACTTTAAATCACATGGCACCTATACTTACTTAACTAAAGTGATCAATCCATGTAATCCATCTCGTGTACTTCGTTCATCTTCCCCGCATCTCTTTCAGACTCCACCTTCTCGTACAAGTACTTATGGTAATAGAGCTTGTTGTGTCATTGCTCCCCATCTTATCCCCACAATATCCCCACTGAAATTTGTTATGCTTCATTTCTTTTGCAATTCAAAACCAAACTCAAAAGCACCTTTTTCAAATTGCTTTTATATTTTAAACTTTGTATTGTAGCTTTTTCCTTATTTTTTCCTGTTCTGCGTGTGTATTATATCTTTCTTTTTATCTTTGTTCACCGCATTGAGATGTTTGGATATTGGTGTTAGAGAATTTTCATAGCTTTTCATTTGGTCCAAAAACTTAAAAATTGCTTCCTCACTCTCGGTCTATTGCTCCTTTAATATAATTTCTGTAAATAAATTTGTGATATTTAAAATATGTATTGATGAACACGTTCACTCAAGTAGTATTGTCAAGTAAATGAATGTTGAACTCTCGAGACCTGGAAAAAATCTACGGTTTTAGTGAAAACGGAAATTCGCTGGAAGATTTTTTTAAGAGATTTCTTGAGTGAGCAGCAGTATATATGGTAAATGTGTACTGTAAGAACCTCCACCATGTAATTGTGCTATGAATAGTACATTCAATTACGAAAGAAGGAAAAATATAAAAGTATTTACTACATTAATAATATTTCTGTCCTGATATTTCGTGGGAAGATTTTCGACACCGTATTTCAGAACTGAACAGAATTCGGAAATTTTAAAATTAAATCCAACTCTAGAATTCCCATTGTCATAGGGAGTTGTTTCTTTGTTAAATACCAAAGCAGTTTTCAACTTGCTTCATGTCATGCCATTTGTATACATGAATATTTATAAATAATAATTAAAATAAATTTCATGAAATGAATGATTTTTTTATTGTAGTGCATGAATACCCTAGCTTCATTGATATTTAAGCCAACATTAACTGATGATGAGGAGCTGGAGTGTAAGAAGGTGATATACAACCTGGTCAGAATGGAGACTAAGAATGAAGCACTGCCTGTACACAATGTTGGACCATCCAGGAAAAGCAATAAAAGGTATTCATTACTGTAATCAATAGATGGTGCTTAAAAATGTTTATTAAGAAAAAAAACAATGATTTTCTGAACAATAGAGTATGTTCGTTAATTTTGAAGCTACGGATATCAAAGACATAGTAGATACTTTGTATTTGAACAATATTAATGTCTTTCTATGTTTATCATTAGCTGGTACTGTCCTTAAAAAAATAAACACTCAGACCCGATGTCAAAGTTAAGCGATCGGGCCAGACATTTCCCTATCATTTTTCTATCTTTTTCCTTGTTTTGAAACCACAAGCGATTAAGCTCAGGTTTCACTCCTGATAATATTCCAGACACCAGTTACTCAAATTACACCCACGTGGCCAAAGATAATTGCACACAGTAGATACAGTTCATAAAAGTTCACACAGTAGTTGTAACTAGTTCTGGCAATAAGGGAACCATTGTTTTCTTTGATAACCCTAACTGACCTTTAAGTTAAACAAGGTGTTTCATTACATGCATGCCATATGAACTGTCAATCATTTAGCAAGAGGTTTATTTTAGGGAGGATTATTGGTTATATTAGTCACAATATTTAGGTTTGTGGTTTGGACTGGCTGGAACAGAATTATAAGGAGAGCCACAGCTAATGATGACATGGATGTGATATTTAAAAACTTAAAACAATCTTCACACAACTCCAAAGTAGCTATTAACACTTTTCTTTGTATGTTGAATTAAATGAAATGTTTATAGTTTCATGGTAAAGAAACTTTCAATGCTCTGGTAGTCAGGGGTGATACAGTCAGTCCGCAGAGCCCCATTAATTAGGTCACGTGACTGGGTTCTCTTAGCAAGGAAATCACACTAGTTACACAAATTTGATTTTTTGCGAAGCACCGATCACCATGCAGCGTGACATAATTTGCATAATACGGTCACGTGGGATGCATATTCGTCAAAGATAGCAAGAAAAGTGTTTGCCGGAAGGATTATTTTCAATATAATTTTTTTAATTATCTGGATTTAAGCATTAAATTTTGGAGAAATCTGTTGTCAAAGTTAGGTCCTAAAAGTTCTAGAGTACAAAGAGTGGTCCACTGTTTGCCTTGTTCCTGACTCAGCCAACACAAATTATCACATTTTAAGACTAGATTGTGTAGGTGACAATGCATGCATTTGATACAAACCTAATTTACGATGTTGCACCCATGAGAACATGACAAAATCTTCAGACGAATTATTCACCTAATTTCTTCATTATAGTTATGGCAATTACCATGTTGAGTTATGCCAAAAATTAGGTCTAAGACTAGAAATGAATGTAAAAGTTACAATTAGCCATCCTTCCTTGTGAAGTTGGGATTAGGCATTTTATGATTAGATTTGGTGCATATTAAGGTTAAGCCCTGTGCATTCTACTTTAACTTTACACTCTTGGCATGTCAAGGTGGACATTGGGGCATTTAGAGTGAGATTTTTATCTCACTAGATCAAGCATTCTGAGTGAGTCTTTTATCTCAATAGATCGAGCATTCTGAGTGAGTTTTTTTATCTCACCAGATCAAGCATTCTGAGTGAGTCTTTTATCTCAGTAGATCAAGCATTCTGAGTGAGTCTTTTATCTCAGTAGATCAAGCATTCTGAGTGAGTCTTTTATCTCAGTATATCAAGCATTCTGAGTGAGTCTTTTATCTCAGTAGATCAAGCATTCTGAGTGAGTCTTTTATCTCAGTAGATCAAGCATTCTGAGTGAGTCTTTTATCTCAGTAGATCAAGCATTCTGAGTGAGTCTTTTATCTCAGTAGATCAAGCATTCTGAGTGAGTCTTTTATCTCAGTAGATCAAGCATTCTGAGTGAGTCTTTTATCTCAGTAGATCAAGCATTCTGAGTGAGTCTTTTATCTCAGTAGATCAAGCATTATGAGTGAGTCTTTTATCTCACTAGATCAAGCATTCTGAGTGAGGTCTTTTATCTCAGTAGATCAAGCATTCTGAGTGAGTCTTTTATCTCACTAGATCAAGCATTCTGAGTGAGTCTTTTATCTCAGTAGATCAAGCATTCTGAGTGAGTCTTTTATCTCAGTAGATCAAGCATTCTGAGAGTCTTTTATCTCGCTAGATCAAGCATTCTGAGTGAGTCTTTTATCTCAGTAGATCAAGCATTCTGAAAGAGTCTTTTATCTCACTAAATCAAGCAAATTTTTTGAGGGGTAGTACTTTTACTTGTTCTTCTTCAAGTTCTTCTAAACAGGTATATTTAGTTTTAGATAAGCTTTTTAGGACAAAAATGTTGTTTTTCAGTAAAATTATTATTTAAATAATTTTCATTAAATTTTAGCTTCAGTATATTTAAAGTGAGAGGGTGGGTAAAATGCACATGTATGTATTTATTAATTATATGATCAAATGCGATAGTAGTACTTCAGAAAAATATTTTATTTATTACACACTACACTTAGATTTTTAATGGTTTCTGTTAACGGTAAGTTTCTTGTTTTACAACTTAAAGTTTGAATGATTAAGGGAGTTTTATTCAATTGTCAGAACTAATTTGCATTGAAGTGCTTCAGATTCAAGTGCATTGCAATGCAGCCTCACTAAACATCATTGCCATGGTAGTATGGTTGAAAATAAAGTGAAGGAAATTCATCAGTGGAAAAATAGTATTCTGATCACCTGATTTTTGGTGAGCATGCGAAGTGTAATGCGAACCTATATAATGGCGATTTTGTCCGGCCGGCCGTCCACAGTTTTGCCTGAGATTTCCTCAGAAATGTTAGTGTCTTCAAATATCCTCATGGAAGGCTGGAATTTCCTCACTAAATGTTATAGTTTTTCAGAGACTCTTAAGACAGGTTGAAGATAAGTTTCCTTAAAAAGTCTACAAAATATTTGATATTTCCTTCGAAGATAACTGTAAGATGATATAATTTCCCAAAATTCTTCAGAGATTCTCAAGTGTCTCTCATAACACTGGAGGTTAAAACCCTTAAACTTCATCAAAATATTTGTGCACCAACAGCTGTATCGGGCATGATTATTAAACTCCACCTTTATTATTGTGCTCATTTGTATAAAGATGCTACAGTATATGAGCTGAAAGGACTTTTTTTACTTAGTATGCTTAGTCAGGGAGTGTGACAGGATGTGACTGGATATGGACATAGGGAGGGATGTCATATGGGACATGGATGGGGCCATGTGGAACATAGGATAGAATATTTACCATGTGGTGTGCATTAAGGGCTATATCAGGCATGATTATTTTACTCAGCTTTTGTTTTTCTTATTCAACAAGCATTTGCATATAAGTTATTATAATTGATAGACTTTCATACATAGTATGCTCAATCAGGGACTGATAGATAGGACGAGACTACTTATGGAGCTTATGGATGTCATGTGGGACATAGGGTGGGATGCCATGTGGACATGGGCCCTAACACGGGTTGGGATGCCATGTGGGACATGGGCTCTAACATGGGGTGGGATGCCATGTGGAACAGGGTGGGATGCCGTGCGGGACATAGGGTGGAATGCCATGCGGGACATTGGGTGAAATACCATGTCATGTAGGACATGGGATGGCATGTGGGACATGGGGTGGGATGCCGTGTGGGACATGGGGTGGGATGCCACGAGTAACACAGTGTGACATAGGTTTGGATGCCATGTGTGACATAGAGTAGGAGGCTATGGGGACATGGGATGTGGTGCCATGTGGGACATAAAGTAGGATGTCATTGAGATGTCATGCTTTCAGCTCATTAAATATGCACAGCGCGAAAATCTATGCATATGTTTCTAAGAGAAAAAAGCTCCTTCACAGCTCTGTGAAGTGACTGGATATGGATGTTCTAGATATGAAAAGAGAATTTATTGTTTTTTTAATATCTTACGAAATTGAGACATCATATATGAGACAATTCTGTTGTTGCAAGTTGTTAATGGAATTTATTGCCCCAGATAGCAAAGAAAATTGCTGTTGAGGATAATAACAATTATTACTTATTCTTACTTACTTCCTTGGTACTTCTATAGCAAAGAATCCAAGGCTCTCTGCACTTCATAGAACAAAACGAAACTCCACACACAAATGATCCAACAATAAGGTAAAAACATGGAAATAAAAGAGATGAACCCAAAACTTGTACTATGCATGCAGGAAGTGTTTCTCCAAGATTCTTTCTTGAGGTGTTTTTTGAAGACATCAATAGAGGAACTGTTTTTGATTTGAAAGGGTTATATTTATTGTAGACACACAATGAAAATAGTGAACATGTTAATATGTTACACATACTTAAAGGTCAATGGACCGGTCAAGTATGGCTTCTTTGACCACTGAAATTAACCAATAACTTTTCACTTTTACATTTATCTGTGTACCAAAACCCTCCTTTATTCGTCCAATCAGGGATGAGCAATACAGGTTGATGTGGACGGAGCTGGAAACATTTGTCAGGTCTACCGTCGATCTCTCACCCTCTCATGAAGCAATCCTTGAGTGTCTTTTGGACTGCAGGAAACCAGATCCAAATGATCCAAGAAGGAGCTCGGAAAAGACGACCGTCAAATCGGAACCTGAAGACGATGACTCAAACTCGGGTGGTGAAAAGAGGTTTGGAAGCATTTTGAACAATACTTTGGTTTAAGGGTATGGGTAATCTTTGAAATTAAAGTGTAAGGAGAGCAGAGAGGAAGTAAATGAGAAGGGTATGCATTTGAGATCAAACAACAGACTGGGAAAAAACTCTTGAATACTTAAAAGGTACTATATCAGCATAAAGACATTCAATTCTAAATTTTTGATTGGTTAAAATGTCAACCAATTGGTAAATGGACCTTCTTCGATCATATTCCACACTTAATCAATAATAAAACACCCCTTCAATCAAACGTAGATGTAGCCGAATGGATAAGTCGATGGCCTTCGCCAAAATACTTTTGTGCCAAATGTAATATGTTGGAATCTCATCAAGTCAGTTTTTTTCTTCAGTTTTTTTTCTCTCTCATTTGAATTAAACCATGAAACGATTAATTGAGGTAATTTAAGTTAATAGCTCCATGATTGAACCCACGACAAATTTGTACAGCTCTGTCCAACTCAGCCGTGCCATGTTACCACGCATATGTAACATACATGCAAGTACATGTACCTAATCTTCATACACAATGTATACTTTTCTCTGAATTTCAACAATTAATACATAGGCTCTAGTTGATTTTTGATGACGTACATACCATGTACTTACTGACGACATTGCGGTTTGTTTTGAGACGACAGCACCTTTTTAATTCCTGCTAATATTTATGTCACTAAAATGTAAATGTGAACGTTCTTCTGATTTTTAGGCATGTGATCATATAGCTTGTATGGGCGTGGTATATTCTGAAGACTGTTTTCATTACAGCATACTTAAATCATGTTATGATAAATCATCTTATGATAAATCATCTTGAAAAAAAGTACTTGTTGGTAGGATCTTCCTGACTAAATGCATCAATTAATTCAACCATATAAAAATTCAATCATTAACATATTATACGTATATCTTCTACAGCGGGAATGATTTTCCTATTTCTGAAACAACAGAAACCACATTCAGCCCTGAATCTCCTCCACCATGCAAAAAGCCTAATCTTGACTTCACAGGGACATTTGGAAAAACTACAGGTAAGGCTTTCCCTCTTTTTTTGAAAATACTGAATCAGGGAATTCATTTTTAAGAGAATAGACACATGTTGTGCAGATATCACACCGAGGACTGTAGAACTGATTCTAGTATACTGGCCAACTATATTGTTAATTTAAAGAGCATTAAGGTTGATAGATGTGTTTCAACAATTTGTCAAATGACACATTCTTGTGCACTGTAGAATTAAACATTCATCATGCATTTTTTGTACTAATGTGGAAAAATTAAGATCTGACATATTTGGAAAGAATTTGGACTGGTTAAAGGATGATTTTGTCTCTACTTTAAAGAATTTCTAAAGAAATTGGACTGGTCAAAGGATGATTTTGTCTCTACTTCAAAAAAATTCTAAAGAAATTGGACTGGTCAAAGGATGATTTTGTCTCTACTTCAAAGAATTTGTAATGCAATGTGAGAGATTTTGGATGAAACTTGGTGTACTGATTGCTCAAAGGATAAGATTGAATTGATGAAATATGGAGAGATAACAACTGGGTTTCTAGGCAAAGTTGTACTGAAGAGACCTGTACAAGTTTGCATAGCATAGCCAAGGAGATTGTCTCCCTGTCCACACTCAAAAATGTTTAATGTGCACCCCTAAATTTTATAACCTGGCTACATGACTGTCACAGTTTGCTGTGAGGTGCCCAGATTCATTCAACAAACCGAAAGATGACATAAAAGTTTTTCTTTTTCTTGCAGAGCTTGTTCAATCTATTATATCTCGTGCAACAATAAGATGGGAAAACAAACACAAAGTAGAAAAATGTACTGTAACTTATGTACCCAATTGCCTATGCCGGTTCTAAAAAAAATATATACATACGTATATATAACTAGTAACATAACTCGGGTAAACAAAAATGCTTCCAAAACTGCAGTTTTTAAAGTAGATGACTGTGTCAAAAGAAAAAAAAGGTTGTTGAGCTAGCTTTTCAAATTATATGTTCTTTTTCAGATAAGTAAACATTTCTTATGGCGACAGTGCTTCTTTTAAATGGAACCATCTTGTCAAGTTACAATAGTATTAGCATGAAACGGAGCTGCAGTTAACTGGACAAAAACCCTACAAAACTAACATCTTGTAACCTTATGTTACATGGAGACTTATTTTCCCGTTGGAATGCGTTTAAATACCAAAAAAATACACAGCTCAAACTTTGTTTCTTCCTGTTTTTGTGTATTACTTGATCTTTTAACTTGTGACTTATGCAGACATTTGCATTGGCGTACAAACTGAGGTACTGAAGACACTTTGCTATAGAATTAAGGAAAGAGAAAGAACAGTATAATTTTCTGAATGAAAATACAATTGAAATTTGCAGACAATAGCTTCGTGAAATAAAGATTAGGTAACTCACCAACTGTTAGGGAACTTAGGATCTAAACGCATGGCAAACCCATTCGATTGTGCCAAAGCGCACGTAAAACAAGTCTACAAGAAACTCAAAACAATAAACATGAGAATTCGAACAACGCACTCAAAAATACCAGCTCAAAGAGAACAAAGCAAGTGTGCTTAAATTGAAATGAACCTAATCATAATAATAAAAATAAAACTTTCTGCCGCTACACATCTGACAGATTGGCATTACTTTATGCCTTCTCCCTCATAACGTTTTAACATAACATATCAAGATTACAAACTAAGGAGGGTTAGTCATCCCATAAAAAGCCCAAACTAACACCATCACCACCAAAAAAATAAAAATAATAATAATGATAATAAAAATAATAATAATGATAATAAAAATAACAAATTAAAAAAACCTTTGACAACCTTTTGGTCTGCATGCCATTCTGAAAAACGACTGATCGAAAAACTTGCAACAACACTGTCTTAAACTGTCTCTGGTTCTTATCAGCCCAGAGTCATAGTAAACAACCCACTCATTAAGTCCCTTAAACAAAAGGTTTTTTAAGATGACCAAATAACTGCAGCCGAGCAATCCTGAGAATATTGCATAATGCTTAACTTAATTCTGGAGTGAAAACATATTCTTGACATTTCTATAGGACCTTGTGACAATGACAAGTTGTTGTAATATATCACTTAAGTTTGTGGAATTCTTGGAGAAATTGATTTCTGCCCTAAAAAGAACAATAAAAAGAACAATTTGGTGACCAACCTGACCAGAAGTGCTTCAAATGACCTACAGCAGAGGCCAAGCAGGGAACATAAATGAAATAATCAAAGGTTTATGGACATGTAAGAATTTCATATTGGTTGAAAGAGTATTAAACTGCACTTTATGAGAAGATCAGTTTTTGAATTTTGAAAAGAAATCACATTTATTTTTTGAGTTATTACTGATCAGAGAGAGTTTGATCAGTTTTTAATTTATGCGAAATTTGTGATGTATGACTGGGCAAACAGCTCAAAACCATGATGTAATTCTTTAAATTTTTTCCTAAATCTTAGTCACTGAAATGATGGCAAAAGTCTATTCCTACTAAAATTGTATTGTGGACTCAAAAACTTATGGAATTTGTTGCACCACTTCAAAGAAATGTGATAGACATTAAAAAAACAAAAGATTTACAAAAGAAAATACCAATGTCACCCTTTAATGTATCACAAAATTTTCATAATATATGCAAATTTGTGCCTGAGATTTAAAATGCTATTAAATGGCCAATGTTGAACTGATTTTGATAAAATATGTTTTACCTTCAAAATGCGAACTAAGTCTTAATTAAGTAGTAATATTCAGAGGGTAAAAGTGTTTGCTGTGGCAATGGCATTTAATCTAAAGTGTGCTACAGTATGTCTGAGAAGAGGGCCATTGAGTAGATGCTTGGCAAATGTTAGAAAGGGGATGGCACTAAACAAATTAAAATGAACGATGACAAAATGGAGGTTATTTGCTTTGGCCCATATCAACAGCTCAAAAACTAACTACTGGGACTCAGTGATGGTGGAGTGTCAGTAAAAGCTGTTAACTTTGTGCGTGACTTAGGTGTTTGGTTTGATTGCAACCTAAACATGATAATCCATGTAATGAAAAAATGTACATCAGCATTTATCAATCTTTACAATAGACAAGGCCCATGCTGACAAATGAATCAGCCTTGTGCATGTGTTAGCCCATTCCTACAGTGACTATTGTTAACTCCCTCTTCAAAATTTTGTTGCACAAATAGTAACAATTGCAAATTATGTTCACATCACTACCATTCTCTATTCCCTACATTGGCTCAAATTACAAAGAGAATCAAATTTAAGTTTCAAGTGCTAGTTTTTACATCTATACACTATAAAGCACCAAGGTATCTTCAGGAACTCAAATTTTGTGTAAGGTTCAAATATGACTTCTGTAAATGCTGTCTGGCTTCATGTACCAACTATGAAACATGTAACACTTGGTGTACCAACTATGAAACATGTAACACTTGGTGGGAAGGCATTTTCTAGGGTGGGACCACTTTGGTGTGAGGAACCTACACTTGAAATCTGAAAATCAATCCATGTTTTCAAAGGTTCTTAATATGCATCTTTTAAGAGCTGATTACAATTGTTTGTCTAGGTTCATAAGGTATCTTATGCTGTTATAGGGTAGTTTAATTTATTGTGTTCATTGTAAAGTGTTTCTGAATGTGATTGTATACATGTAACACTACATAAATTAATCGTATTACTTGTTGCTATTGATGTTCTTCCATCTCTCTTCCCACCTTAAAAAAAAAAATCATTACCCAATTAGCATTATTAAAATATATTTACATTTCTTCTGTATCCAGTCGTAAATCATTGAATATCTGTGTAGAAATGACTGTGTAGCAAGTCTATTATGGAAAGTTGGTGTCTTCATTCTCACATTCTTAACAATTGTTGATATATTTTAACCTTTAAATGCCCAGCTTGTTCAAAACGTGACTGCAAGTTTTTCAAAATTAATTCTCACAACTTTCCTTTCATTTTCTATTACTACAAGTTTAGTTTTCATGAATACTAAGACAAACTTTTGAATACAAAATTCAAAAAAAAGAAAATATTGACATAAATATGCAAATTTTGGGCAAAATTAGGTAAAAATTGCTTAATTTTGTGGATCTTATTTCTTGTGAATAATAAAAATGAGGATTTTTTTTTTACATTTTTAGATTGTTTGTAAAATTTCCTTTCCAGTGTTACCAGCCTAATTTTTTCTCAAAGCAAAACCTCTAAAAACAAAAAACAAAAAAATATTTAAAAAAAAATAATAATAATAATAATAATCACCTTTGTAATTACTCGTGAAAAACGAATTACTGCAAAAAAGAAAGCGGCGTATCCGGTCCGGTTTTCGAACCCAGGTCCGTTCATGTGAAGTCCTGCACGCACACCACTACACCACGCTGCCTATGAGTAGATTGTGGATTTGTTTAAAACTTATATTTACTTTAAGTTATACCTTACGTTCCATGCTATAAATATGCAATCTGGTCCATGACCTGATTCTAACGCACTTCTAAACGACCTTAAAAGTGTAGTAACCAGCCCAGCCCTAAAGTCCATAATACCTCTAATATCCCTTTTTTCAGCGTGTTGTTATCACATCACTGGAATTGTTCTGAAAATCTTTGCTAAAAGTTTCACCCTTTTACTAACAATTTTCTCTTCTGCAGCTCCACCGCACAGGTTTTTATTCAGTTTCACCTTTGCTGTTTACCTTTAGGAGTTTTCTGAGGTAAGACAAAGTAGCCACGGGCGACGGGAATTCTTCGATCCGACTCGCAGGATTTTCCCATTATGCTTACACTTTCAGCTCCAAGGGCATTTTTACTTCCATCTGTACAAAGCGGGTGACTAGTTCGAGAGAGTCCCACTCTCGAGGCGGGCGTTTTAGTCCCTAGAGCACCTAGTGTGCCTGTTTAGAGGACCCCCTTTCCCTTGGGTTTGAGTGTTTTTCACCCTAGGCCCCGCCCTACCACAAGGATAGCCTAGCGTTATACTATGCATTGTATTAACATGTTAGGATATCTTCAGTACAGGTTCTTCTATGCATTAGGCCAACTTCTCATTTCGATTTTGGCACATGCGCAGGATGTCATAGTATCTACAGGGTAAGCAGGGAGTCAGCTTCTTTCAGCTCCAAGGAACTACAGCTAGTACAAGAGAGCCTATTTATTCTTTTACGTTACATTGTATTTCGTGACTTCATTTTTCTTGCTCATAGTTAAAGACAAAGTTTTTACTTTATGAGCTCGATTTATAGGGCGCTGGAGGGACCATGTATAGGTCTCCCTGGCGTCCCCCTTTCAGGAGAATTAAATGTTTCTTTTTATCTCCACAGACACCAAGTTCACAGTGGTTCATGTTTTCCATGTCACCCCTGCATTTTTAAGTTTTTATGTTACACGCTTTTTCTCGGGATTTAAAAATTTATCAGACATAAGATGTTCTGTTTATTTTGATGGTGTACAAAATTGCTGTGGCTTGCCTCATTATGTTTGACGTCTTCCGCAGTCCCGTTTCACCCATGTAAGGGCCGTAAGTACACCCCCACAGGGTAGACTACTGCCTCAGACCTCGGCGATTCAGTAGTGAGCCGCCATGCGTCGTGGCGTAAGTAAAAAACTCTGAGAGATTATAATGATTTATATTCATATCGCCTCTTGGCGTCTGAAAAGTAAAAATATTTAAACGTATATATATATAAACGTATATATATGTAAATGTGTATATATATATAAATATATATATACACATTTATATACATACATACGTTTATATATTTTTACTTTTCAGACGCCATGAGGCGATATAAATATAAATTATTATAATCTCTCAGTTTTCTACTTACGCCACGACGCACGGCTCGACACTTCTGAACCGCGGAGGTCTGAGGCAGTAGTCTACTTTGTTAACTTAATTGACTTATCCCCCAGGGGCCGTCAGTAAGTCTGTGAGCTGAGGTTTGTCTTACGTAAGTTATTTCTGAGACTATTTTGATCAGACTAGTAATCTTACGGCTCGCAGAGTTGAGCCATTAGATTACTCCTGCGGGTCCATACGGCTCCATGGCTTGTTTCACGGCCCCGCATGGGTCCACGGTACAACTCTACGGGTCCATTAGACGTCCCCATATGGGTCTATAATAAAGTTTTACAGGTCCATTGCACATCCCGTACGGGTCCGTAGCACAGTTTTACGGGTCCATTGCACAGTTTTACGGGTCCATTGCATGGCTTCGTATGGGTCCATACAGCTCCGTGCCATGGCTTTACGGGTCCATACGGCTTTGGTGAACGGATCCGTATGGCTCCATAGTTTAAAAGGTAAATGTACAATGTACGATAACCGGGATACAGACCCTACTAGTTACGTGGTCAGGTGATAAGGAAACAATCTTCACAAGAAGTATAGCATCACGAGAGCTATTTCTTCTTGCTTACGTAGCCATTAGCCATTTTCTGCATTGAACGTTATAGTTCCGCAAAAATTTACACCAGTATCATGGACACAGAGGACAGGTCCCCAAGTGTCAGTGCTTTACGCACCCAGGATGTCCCGCGATGTGTCGCATGTAAACGCTTTGTTAAGTTACATTCCGGAGACATCCATCTCACATGCTACACATGCACATTATGCTGTGTGTCCAACCTGTGTACTCTCTGCAGTGACTGGGATGCAGCAGCATGGTCGGAGCATACACTCCACCGTGACCGGCATTTTCTAAGAGCAGCCGAGAGAGCAGAGAAGCGACGATTAGATAGATTGTTTTTATCTTCTCCCCCTCCGCTGCCACTGCCACCCAAGTCGAAGCTACAGCACCCTCCCAACAGGGAGGTGAGACCGCTGCCCACACTCAGCAGGGCCCGACGACGGCCCCCACAGCTGAGTAGGCATACGCCACCGGACACTGTGGAAGAGCCTAGCATTCCCCTAGCTTCCGACCCCCGGTACCGTCCCTCCTGAACGAGATAGGACCCAGAGAGGAACAGGAATGGGATAGTACACACAAGAGGGGACGGAGTTGACGGTGCCAGTCATCTTCATTTCTTCTTCTTCTTCGTCCTCTCCCCTAAACCCAGGCGGAGAAGAAGAAAGCGGCATAGGAGAGATCCTCTAGAAGACTCCTCCTTATGGACACACTCAAGCAGACTCTTGAGACAATGGTGTCCCAGGTGATGGAGGGAGGCTGCCACCCCCCGCCGCCCTGCAGCTGCCGTTGCCGAGGCACAGCATCCTTTCCGACCCTGAGGTCTCGGAAGAAGATGCCCTCAACATCTATCCCTCAGGAGAAGATGTTGACCTTGTGGATGATCCAGACCCCCCTGTGGAGACTCCAGACTCCCCCAGGGCACCAGACCTCCCTCCGATACAGGGGTTGCTCCCTACTGCCCTGGTTCAAGCCATTCCCAGTGCCGCCCCACTGTTTTAGACAGCACTGGATAGGACCCCCGTCCAAAGTCCTTTTCCCGCCAAACCCCCTCCTGGCGGAGCTCCTGTTGCAGGGGAAGCAGGTCGCCCAGCTCCTAGATTTCCTAGCACGGGAAATTAAGCTGGAGTTAGTAGAGGTTCTTCTCTTAGCGACGGGTGCACAGTCTCGATGCAGACTGCTCACTACTGCTCAAAGGAAAACTAAGCCAACGGCTAAGCAATTCCCAATAGATGCTTCCTTGGTGACCAGGGTACAGCATTGGGCCAGGACACCTACCAAGGACTGGACGGCCTACAACAGAGAGGTTGATCAGGCCACTCACGTCCAGCCAGCTGCCTACCAGGTGCTCATAAAAAAAACTTGATTCTGGAAGGAATATGGCAACTCCTCCGCCAGCCTGCAAACAGCACCCCAGCAGTGTCCAACTCTGCGGCCAGGACTAAGAAGTTTCTTGATCCTGCGGTCCAGCAGAGGGAGGAATCCTTCATAGCTGTTGACCGGGCCAAACGGCGGGGCTTTAAGTTCAAAGCTCTCGCCGTTTGGGTGACTGAGGGGTTAGACTCTGCCCTGCGCAGACACCTACCAGCCGACGTCATCCCAACGACCACACCTTTGCTAGCCAGACTCTCGGACTTGCTCGATACGACAGTTGACCAACTCGCCCAAGTCTCTGTAAAGGTGGCCACAGAGAGGCACGAGAATGTTCTCCCCCTCCTTGGTCTCCTGAAGCCACTCAGACGGACCTTCGGTGGCTGGTTGGCGCCTGGCCTGGAGTGCGCCTGGTTCCTGATCCCACATTTCTGGCCAAGAACCAGATGCTGGAATTTCTACCAAAACCGATTTACTTGCCGAAGATGAGACATTCTCAGGAGTCGCGGCAGATCGGGTTTGGTGTCCCGTGAGGGCGCTGAGTTGTTACATTGAAGCGACACAGTCTCTCCGGGACAGCACGACAGACTGTTTATATCCCTGAATAAACCCACGCCCCTGTATCCATTGATACGATATCAAGGTGACTGGTGGAGGTCATTAAGTTGGACAGGTCCACTTTGGCTCGGAGTGCGGGTAATATCCGGGCACATTAATTCGGGGGATTTCCACCTCGCTGGCACTATTTCGGGAGTTTGACATCCTGAAAATAATGGCCGCAGCAGTTTGGAAAACAGCATCCACATTCACGACATCCTACTTGCGAGATGTGTCTTCGGATGAAGGACTGGTCGCGCGGGCGGTCTGTGCTCTGTCCGTTCAGGCGAGAAGCTCCTCTCACCTGTGATCCAGGGGCACTGTCCATAGTAAGATTTCTAGTCTTTTGCTTCTTATAGTTTACCTGTCATAATTTACCGTAGTTACCCCCTAGGTAGGGGGTGGGACTGTTGCCCATCTTCCCCGCAGAGCTGTGGGAGTCTGTGCATATTTATAGTATAACATTTAAGCTTTAATTTGAAGTAAATCCACCCCACTTACCGTAGTGGGGGTATTTACGAGAATTATACTTACCTGTTATACTTCCCACCCACCTCCCCGGTTAGTCTTAGTTGGCGGTGCGAGAGTATGAGTTGTATGGGATGTGACGTGAGTGATAAGGTGGAGTAGGAATGGTAACTGCGGTTTTTAGTTTGGTGTAAGGTGCGATAATAGAGCACATAACTGAGAGAGTGCATATTTATAGTATGACAGGTAAGTATAATTCTCGTAAATACCCCCACTAAGGTAAGTGGGGTGGATTACAATGATCTACAATTTTTGTTAAAAATTGGTCTCAAAAAGGGTAAAAATCATGAAATTTTGCACAGATTTTGCAAAAAAGATATCGATGAAAGGGGCAGTCAAAATTTGACCGGAATAGGATGCTTTGATGTCTTCGACAGTTCCTCACGGGTTTTCAGGCAAAAGCAAGGTCTGAAGTATGGCAAAGTAAGTTTTTGAGAAAAAATGTGAAATTTGATAAAATTGTACTTTTTACCCATTTTCAAGCGAGTTTTCTCAAAAATTCTCATTATAAGCCTAGGGCATCAAAAATTTTAATTTATTGAAAGAACTGTTTAAGCTCTTTCAAGGGATACCAGGATCATTGCTGTGGGCCTATTTGACGAAGCAAAATTACATTTTTTAAAAGTGCATGTCCAAACTGGTTGGGGATTTAAGGGTTAAAGAAAGTTTAATTTTTTCACTATTTAAATTATATTTCTCAAACTATTTTCAGGTGGTACTGCATATTATTTACCCTTCTTACAGCTGTTTCAGTTTTACTACTCTTTTTTTTTTTTTTTTTGGGAGGGGGGTTTAAGCCACAAAATTACAGGACAATGTATAATACAATATATAAAAAAAGACTGAGGAATCTGAAGCTATGACATTACAACTAGTCTGATTACAGTCGTTTTTACACAATTGATACCAAACTTTATATGTAGATATCTCTTTAGCGGAATAAGATTTTTGAATGCATTTTTTACCATTTTGTTTCCTTTGAAGTCCACTTCCATATAAGAGGGACATGCTTGACCCCTGATCTATCCATTTAGTAAGGGCCTCAGTTACCTCTGTTACACCATTGAATGTACATCATATATATTCAGTAGTCAATTTGATAATCTTGTTAATTTTGTTTTGTCTCTTCCAGGCCTCATAAAAAAAATGGTAAACCAAATTCAAAATAAGACTTATAAGTACAAGTACGGTACCAGCCAGAAGTTCGATGAACCTCCCTTGAAGGACAACGTATGTGCCATCAAGACAACATGGAGGGATGTGACGTAATGGATTTACATCAGGCACTGGCGCAAAACATTGCTTGGTCACACATAAACCGATCGTTTCTACGCGCACTCAAAACCAGGATGTGACAAGATGTGGCAGATGAGTCCATTCCATCAGAACATTTTGTACGATCCTGGTGAATCTATAAGATGCTCTTAAGTCTTGTTAGGTTTCCTTGGTTTTTTACATGTATGATGGACTTGGATCTTATTGGAAAGATTAGATCTTATTGGAAAGATTAGATCTTATTGGAAAGATTAGATCTTGTTGGAAAGATTAGATCTTATTGGAAAGATTAGATCTTATTGAAAAGATTAGATCTTATTATTAGATCTTATTGGAAAGATTAGATCTTATTGAAAAGATTAGATCTTATTGAAAAGATTAGATCTTATTGGAAAGATTAGATCTTATTGGAAAGATAAGATCTTATTGAAAAGATTAGATCTTATTGGAAAGATTAGATCTTATTGGAAAGATAAGATCTTATTGGAAAGATTAGATCTTATTGGAAAGATTAGATCTTATTGGAAGATTAGATCTTATTGAAAGATTAGATCTTATTGGAAAGATTAGATCTTATTGGAAAGACATCTTATTGGAAAGATTAGATCTTATTGGAAGATTAGATCTTATTAAGATCTTATTTAAGATCTTATTGGAAAGATTAGATCTTATTGGAAAGATTGATTAGATCTTATTGGAAAGAGATTGGACATCAAGGATTTTGCTGATTGGCATCTGATTTTTTTCTTGTTTGAAATAAAGATGAACTGACATTTTGCCTTCAATCATATACCTCTGACTGTGCCACTTAACAACAGTGACTTGTTTCGCAATTAGGCGTTGCTTCATGAAAAATGAAAATAGAACAAAAGGCTTATAAGAGGTTTCACAAATCATTGAGGTATTAAAGGATTTGTTTAGTGGTCAAGCACGTCCATATTATATAAAAGAGGACTTCAAAAAAAAAAATGGTGAAGAGAGAGCATTCAAAAATCTTATTCCGTTAAGGAGATATTTTAATTTGTGTAGAAACAACTGATATCAGACTAGTTGTGATGTCATAGCCTCAGATTCCTCAAATTCTTTATGTATTCTATCATATTTTGTGGCTTTAAAACAATGGATATGTTAAAAAAGTAGTAAAATGAATCCAGGAAGGGTATTTATATTATACCACCTGAAGAAATTTTGAGGAAAAATAATTTAGATAGTGAAAAAATTTACAAACTTTTATTAAAATACATTAAGACTTTAAGGAATCGGAGGCTGTGACATCACAACCACCAGTCTGATTTCAGTCATTCTTACAGAAATGATACCAACTTTAAACTTAAATATCTCCTTATTGGAATAATATTTTTGATTGCTTTCTTCACAATTTTGTTTCTTTTGAAGTCCTCTTTCATATAAGAGAGACATTCTTGACCACTGAACTAATCCTTTAAATGCTTCCAATTAAGAAGTTAGACATTTGAGTGGAACTGAAATTTATCACCATTTAGTTAAAAATTTCTTGAAGTTTCAAGTTTCTCCCTTACAGAGAAAATTAGAAAGTCTCAGGTATGATATGATATATGTAATTTATATGGTGCATTTTCTAGTTTTAAAGAACTATTCAAATGCACACTACAAGTAACAGACTAGTTTTCCGGCTGCCTGTGGGCGCAAATGAACTTAGTACTTGAGAGGGAAAGTGAATGAACACCACGTTTTCACGCTTCTCTTCTCAAATAGTGTTCAGAGAACCAGGCAAGGGTGACTCTCCTGCCGTCAGGACCGACAGCTTAACATCCCCTCTGAAGGACGATGTGCGCTATTCAACCATTGTCACTTTTCTCATCAGCTGAATGAGGAGTAGGAGCTGCAGACGAAATGCTTCAGCTTTGATGTTCGGTGTATCTGTCTGCATAGCTGTGGAAAAATCGAGGCAGGAAGTGTTGATAGGGTGTTCTCACTGTTTTACTTCAGATGAAAATATTATCTTGATACCACTATATTACACACATATTTTTTAAAGAAAGGAAAATTATTTTGTAAGTTTTTATAATCATTTTGTAGATTGATCCAATCGGTCAAACAATATACTTTGTTTGGTAGATAAGAGCAAGAGAAACAGAATTGTGAAGAAAAAAATCTACTTCAATATCTTGTTTGTAGGTACAGTACCTATGCATCAAGACCCAATATTTTTTACCCCAGGCCCCTTCCACAATGTATACAAATACCGTATTCGATGTATTAAAGTGCCCCTGCTCAAATAAGCACCTACAATCAATATATTTTGACTAATAATCATTTGATTAATTTGAACACTTTTTTTTTAAATATTTTTTTTACATTATTTTGCATCTGATGCTGACAGTGATTTTGTGGTGGATCTTGTAGTGCTAGTAGTATAGAACCAGTATACAATGTAGCAGCCCCAGATCATTGGCGCTTATGGGCTTGAAACTTTGGGCCTAAAAATTGGCACAATTTTATTTCGTAAGTGCCCCAGGCACTTATTACATCGAATATGGTGACTTGAAAATGATTATTTTTGGTCACGCAAGCAATTATTTAGTCATATTCAATCAAATTTTGCAGGACAAGTCTCTTTTGTACATAATGAATACAAATTGGTAAAAGATTTGAATTTTAGGAAAGGCTGCATGATTTCAATGTCTGTTTAATTTCCTGCACAAGGAAACTTGTAGTGGCTTGGTTAAGAGGACGATGCTACTGTACATGGTCACTGCTACATGGTCACCGCTACATGGTCACCGCTACATGGTCACCGCTACATGGTCACCGCTACATGGTCACCGCTACATGGTCACCGCTACATGGTCACCGCTACATGGTCACCGCTACATGGTCACAATGGTCACATGGTCACATGGTCATACATGGGTCATGGTCAAATGGTCACATGGTCACAAATACATGGTCACAAATACATGGCCACAAATACATGGTCACAAATCCCAAAATAGCAACTAAGGTCACAAAAAGCTTAAAGATGTAGTACAGGCTGCACAGTGGCTGATTTTGTACCTGTTATTGCTCATTGGTTTGTTGTGACAGACCTGAAGGCAGTCCTTATTCCATGAGTATATTAATACCTTATTTAACCTGTAATGTAATTGGACACCAAAGGAGCCTGACACTAAGACCACTCAATCAATCCTTGATAATTTCTGAATCATGAATTAAAAAAAACTCCTTCTAAATCTTCTTGAATCAAAAAAAAAAAAAAAATCTGTATCTTAAACCTAAATTGTTCGCTCATGCTGTATTATTTCTGTCTCTGCTAATCCAATAACAAAAAATAAAAATTGGACCTTTTTTCTTCAAATTTAAGAGAAACAATACTTTATTATTGATTTGAAAGAAAAAAATATGTCGGGGCCTCCTACCCACTGTATGTCACTGGACCCCTCCACTATGATTTAGCTAATATTAATAAAATGTTACAAGCAGACTTGCTTGGAGAATGGAAGCACATGAATCTGAATGCATCAAGGCAAACTGAAGAAATATTTCTTGTGCTAGTTCTGAGAATGACCTCAGATGTTTTGATTGCAAATGTCAGATATGAAAGTTTCCTATGTAGTATATAAGTCCACACATTCAGTTCAACTCTCTTATACCACACAGTGCTTATTTTTCATTTGGTGAAGATTATTTAGGGATAAATGCGAGGGTGGCCAGTCTCAAATGCCATTTCAGACCAAGGATGACGTCATTGCAGTCATCTGCAGTCTCAATGCCATTTGAGACCGGCCACCCTTGCTTTTATCCCCATTCATAAATATCTCATTTTTAGGTGAAAATATAGAGAAAAAGGCAATTTATTTTGATCACTTTTCATATTCTACTAACACTCATTGTGACATCATTTAGTTAAATGTTTCTTCATTATTTGTTGTGACCAACTGACCAGTCGAAGATCTGACTGTACAGATTAAAGTTACTCACCAAATTGAATAAAACAAAGCATATTTTTGTTCTCAAACATCTTTTTCATATTACATTTGTACGACCACCAAGCTGTTCGTTGTTTTCAAACAATGATAAAGCAATACATTAAAATGGGCAGGTCATAGGTTATCAAGTTTTGACAGAGAGTTAAAACTGAATCCCCAAATCAGCTAGCAGTGGCACTCTGAACATTAAGAACAACGTTGAAAAAGTCTTGGAAAAGTATAAACAGCCACAGGTGCATTAGGGGTCAAAGTACGACTCAAATCATAAACATACTTTATTTTTAAACAAAAAATGCATAAAGTTTACGAAAGTCGAATTTAAATGGGCTAACGTTAGTCGGCTGCTCAATTGTTTTGTAACCAAAATTCATTCTGTTATATTTACATGTACACAGAAACTGTATTAAAATACAATGCATAGTGTTACATATCTACAATTTGAGGCATTTTGATAACAGTGTCAGTAAACGTTGCAGCATTTGTTTACTTTGGGGCAAAATATTGACTTCGCAAGACTTTCAAATTTCTGTTCTGGTCAGTAAAGGAAGGGTGGAAAAATGATTTAATACTCCTCATTTTAATTTTTATAAATGAATTAAGAACGGTTGCTATGAAGAATTCTTCTCAAATCAAAGCCAGAGCTGTTGATTGAGACTTATGAGAGTCGTGATTGTTGTGGCTAGAATTTTGTGGTTGGTTTATTTTTCTCATACATTTTCTTATAATTCTTTGCATATCCTTGGATATACTTTTCATTATTTTGCCAATGTAGAACAATATTTTTGCAAGAGGCACATATGCACTGCCATACAGGTCAGTCTGGTCTGAAATGTATTCAAGACCCGATTAGCCAAACATAGTAATTACAAATCTAAAATTGTGCCATTTGAGACCTAGGATGATGTACATTTATTATGCTTGATATGGGTGTTATTATGTGGAAAGTGTTGATCATCATTCTCCTAACGTACATCTTGCTGGTCTCAAATGTATTCGAGACCACCTATTAGCCAATCAGAAAGCTAGAAACTTAATTAACCATTTATGAATGAAACATTTACAAACCTAAGAAATCACCCAGCCATGATGGGAACCGTTAATGTCTTGCTATACTTTGACCACTAAATCAATTACATTTGCACTTTCCTAAAAAATTACTTTTTCATCACATTTAATGAAACATATAGCAGCCATTAAACAAAATAAACATGTAAGTATAAGATTTTAATTTAGACCAACACAGATTTACATTGCATGGGTAACTCAAGGCAAGAATATCCAAATATATTTGAAAACATTCAAAAGCAATTTCAAGAATTTGAATCAAATTTGTAAAAGTACTTCAAATATATAACTCGGAAAAGTATTTCTCAGAAGGTTTCATAGAAAAAGACTGATGCTTAAATTAACAATCTTTGTGATCATACATGTCCTGAGTAAAAATCTATGACTGGTATATATTTGCCCTGAAAGAATTAAGTGAAAATGCAATAAAAATAAAATATATCAGGAGTATGTATATGAACAAAAAATAAAAATAATCATACAAATAAAAAAGGAAGGTAAAAGCATATTGCAAGTCCAGAACACAAAAGAAAAATCCAGATCAGTAGTGCATAATTTATAGGTATCTTAAACCAGAGTTAGAAAAAAACTATGGTTCCAGCATTTAAAACAGCGGGTAAATCAGGAATTCGCAGGAAGAAAAAAATCAATAAAAAAAATTTTTTTAGATTTCTTGAGTAAACAACAGTAAAAGTGCACTTAAACGTCCCCCATGTAATTTTGCGATAAAAGTACATAAAAATTGCCAAAGAAAGAAGCATCTATTTACTACTGTTAATATTATTTCTGTAGCAATTTGTAGTGGGGAGATTTTCAAGACCTTCATTTAGAACCATGGGAAGTTTTTAATTAATTACAACTCATTTCAAAATCATTTTATAGCCTAAACTAACTCTTTATCGGTTGTGGTTTATGATCAATATTTGTACTGCAGATTTGGTGGTGAAAGAATTATCCTATCTATATTCTGTCGTAATGTAATCGATATGATTCTCGAAAAGAATATTTGAATAAAAACAATCAAAAGTAACGTCAGTAACTCTGAAAAGCAAAATAAGAATAATCTTCAATTTACAATCTCCTCATTGACTCACTTCACCAATCCCAGAGCTTACCTTAATCTCTTCAACTCCCATTGCCAGCTCTTCCACAAAAACTTCCTAGATAAAATCATCTCCTTCCTACACCATACCTACTAATACTAATTCTAAGTATTCTTGTTCTAACTTTCTCCAGATTTGTATCTTTCTACTGCAATCTACCCAACCTCTGCAATCTCTTTGCACCTCTGACATCATCTAATCTCTCGGGCACAATTTGAAGATTGCTATCATGGTGTCATTACACCTCAACAAACAAAGAAATACATTTAATGGTTAGCTCATGACAAGAATATCCAAATATACTGGAATAAAAATATTCAAAAGTAACATCAGTAACTCTGAAAAGCAAAATAAGAATAATTCTTCAATTAACAAACTTTGTGACAATACTTATGTCCTGCTTAAGATCCATGAAAGGTACACATCTCCTGCTGGAATACAAACAAAATATTGTTATATTTAAGTGGGGAAATGGCTCATTCTTTGCAGCTCATCAAGGTCTATCACATACCAAAAAACTTGTGATACTCTTCACTTAACCACCACTGGCCAATTTTTAATATGCAAAAGAGTAAAACTTGTGGATAACGTGATTGGTGTTCTAACAGTCTTGGTTTTAAACAAGGTGCAGTGTAATTGGTTGATTCAGGGATGTGTTCATTACACATATCTTTGGTTGATTAAATAGTGTATCTCCATGGTTAGTATTTGCCTCATAAGTGACCTACATTTTATTGCATGGAGAAAATGTCTGTAGACACATGGAGGTAGACAACACACAGTAAATTCCCTTTCTAAGCTAAACAAATACAGGTGGCAAAGAAAACAAAACAGGTCAGCAACATGGACCAATGACTTTCTGTTGACATCTTTATGACTTTTTTTTAATGCAACAGGTGGGGTGAATTATATATTTCTCAGGTGTCTGTTTTTTTTACATAAAAGATGATAAGCAGCCATCAAAACTGAAATAGCTTTTAGGCTCATTGGTCTTTATACTTTGTGCATTTAGTATTGAACCCTGGATTGTAGTATGTCAGTGGCATTCAAGATTTAATCACACTTCAGGAATTTGTATTTTTAAAATATATCACACTGATGGAGTCTGCTAGACAGAAATTATATTCTTAAGAATATATATAAACCAATAATACAACCCACTGGAATGCATCATTCATACCACCTCACAAAAGATATCCATAACACTTTAAATGTAACTTCACAATGAGACAGAGCGAGGTCAATGTTACAAAAGTGTATTATGTAATAGCAAAATAGAATGATAGTTCCTGGCCTTGCTGATGTGAAACCACACTAGTCTTTCAACAGCTCTTAGGGTATCATGGCATGGACTCTGGACTTCTATTTATACCATTCCATGTATTCTTATCAAAAACTGTGTTTAATGGAAAACAAGTAAACTTAATTCAAGTAAATCATAAAAATAAATTATATCATTTGTTCTTCAAATCAATAAGTATTTTGGCGTCAAGCTTATTTTCATTATTTTATTATTGTTTTTGACCCTGACCTTGACTTTCAATCACATGACCGTTTTGTTAAAAAATATTCCCCTACTCTATACACAACTTGTCTCAAATGTACAGAATCTTGGCACTAAGAGTTATTATCATTGTCAAATTCGAGTCCAATGTCCATAGTCCAATGTTCAAGTACAAATTCAATATCATGCACTTTGACAAAAAATTGTTTTTGACCCTGACCTTGACCTTCAATCACATGGCCATTTTGTATGAAAATATTCCCCTACTCCATACACAACTTGTCCCAAAATATCAAATGTACAGAATCTTGGCACTAAGATTTATTGTCACTAAAAGTTTTTCCAGCAAAAAATTGTTTTTGACCCTGACCTTGACCTTCAATCACATGGCCGTTTTGTATGAAAATATTTCCCTACTCCATACACAACTTGTCCCAAAATATCAAATGTACAGAATCTTGGCACTAAGAGTTATTATCACTAAAAGTTTTTCCATTTTTGGCCGATATCTGACCCCAGGTGACCCCTACGGGCACCAAAAACAATAGGGCACATCTTCACAATATGGCGGACCTACCTACCAAATGTGACTCCATACCAATTTTCCTATCTTGAGTTAGAGCGTACCTAAGCAAGTGTCACAGACACACACACACGCCAAGTTGAATACATAGGTTCCTTTGCTAACGCAAGTAACCAAAAATGTGGGTGCATGGTGACAAGAACAGTGGAAATATAAGAACCGGTAGAGGCAACATCTGGTGGATTATCTTAAATGTATCTAAATCTATGACTAGAACGGTAAAATACCATCATGGTTTGCATGCCCATGCAAATTGAAACCCATATCATATGACCCGGCCAATTATTAAAATGGCATCTCACACTTAGTCCCACATGGCATCCCATCCCACCCCTCCTACATGACATCCCATTCCATCCCTTGTCCCACATGGCATTCCACCATATCTCCCACTGGCATCCCAGCCCATGTCCCATGTGGCATTTCACCATATGTCCCACATGGTATCCCATCCTATGACCCACATGGCATCCCACCCTATGTCCCACATGTATCCCATCCCATGTGCCAAATGACATCCCACCCATGCCCCACATGACATCCCATCTCATGCCTTGTCCACATGGCATTCTATATCTCCCACATGGCATTCTACCACACAGTATGTCTCACATGGCACTCCACCATATGTCCCACATGGTATTCCACCATATGTCCCACATGGTATTCCACCATATGTCCCACATGGCATCCCACCCTATGTCCCACATGGCATCCCACCCTATGTCCCACATGGATCCCATCCTACATGTTTGTCTTCCTTCAAAATCACTTCAAATTAACCAATGTATATACCTCTGGTTTATTAAAATTCTTAAAAGAGCAGTTGATTATGTGTGAAAATCGTGACTAACCTGTAACTTTATTTTTAAGTGAAATAAAGAAAGAAATTTTAAGTATATCATGATTTTGCAGTCTGCTTTTCATACATCACAATTTTACAGATTAAAAAAAATCATTGAAGTATGATCAGCCAAAACATTACATTTATTCACATATTGGCTCCAATGTAATGATTCAATTTTAAAAGAGGTTTCCCTCAGAATCCACTTACAATACATACCTACCAACACATTGTTAACATGGTTACCGATATGTCAGAGTATACAGGTTATTACTTTATTCTAAATCAAAATGCTTATAATTGCATTCTTTCAATCTATAACAATCTATGCCATCATCCTTTGTATGTCTGTTTGTGTGCAAAATCACAACCAGAATTCATAGCATCAAATCAAATTAGTTGTTGGCCAAATTCATCACACCAACAACCCACCTTCTTCTTTCCTTACAGTGCGCAGTTACAATAACATTAAAGTATATTTCCAAGACTCTAGCCCTAATTTTGCCTGACTTAAAGGAGACACAAAGTCTGACATAATCCATATTTCCTATAATAGAATTGAAAATAACAAATGTACTGACCAAGTTTCATAACTCCTAAAACAATCTAACAAATTTTTGTAATTATTCAAAACTTTAATGCTTCTACTTAATAGTACCATGGGAGCTGCCATTTTGATTTCAAAATATGCAGATTATGATGTCATCAGCACAGCAGGATGTTGGAATGCTTTGTGTTTCTTTATAATCTACCTCAAGTTTTCTAGCTTATGAAAAATTGTTTTTCTTTTGTAAGGGTCAAGAAAACAAATTTGTGTACATGTAATATTATCAAAACATGCTGTTTAAACTTTGTGTCACATCATTTTGAAAAAAAAAAACTTTAATCACATTCATAAAGAAATACATTATAATCCTTATGTCCTCATTGTGGAAATTATGTCATCATGCCTAATATTTCAATACAGAATTGAACAAAATGGCAGCCCCCATGTGTCGATTTCAAACATAAATAACTTGAGATAGGGATAAGATTTTGACTTGCTGTGTTTGGAAGTTGGTTAAGATTTGTATCCTCTATCATATGAAATAATGATTGTATCAGACTTTATGTCTCCTTTAAGCTCTGATGGTGTGAACTACACCATTAAGTATATGTATGACTTTATATTCCCATGAACCATAGACTCCCAGCACATACCTCTCTTATATCCATGATCATGCCAATATTTTCATTTCAAAAAGCTAGAGACTCGTGATCATTCATGAAAGCAACAGATTCAAATTACCTTAACATGTTGGATTTGTTTTAAAGTTTAATGGAGATGTACAGAGTAAAATTTTTGCTGAATTTTGCAGCTAGAAATGTTTTAAATTCTTATGACTGTTATAAATACATAAATCAGTGATTCACACAATGGTGAACAGTTTACATATAACAAAAATTCTTGTCAAATTCCCATTAATCTGCTGATACTCTTATTCCTTTTAATCGGTAAATAAAGGACTAAATAAATAATGCACAAATATTTGATCAAATTCATCATTTTGGCCCTCTAACTGTACGGTTTTTCCATGTTCCAGAGTGGTAAATGGAAGACCATCACTTCAGGAAGTATATCATGGCATGTCCTCTCCAAACTTATCTCTGTGAGCTGCTTGCTTTGCAGGAAAGACTCTCTGTGGATAGAAAGATAAAAAACAGAACTCATAATGCATTTAGGTTTCTGAATTGCAATTAGTCCTTGTTCTTTATATGAGCTTTAAATAATCAAGCATGCTATCTTCTAACAATTCAATTTTTTTTTTTTCCGGCCGTGTAAAATACCGTCAAAATACCAGTAATCAGCTACAAGAAAGTTGAGACAACTTTTCAAGAAAACACATACTTCTTAAATTGACTTGGTATGAGTCACTGCATCCTACATATAAACTGAGTACATAGGAAAAGTTATAGTTGATGAGGTACAAAAAATTAGTTACTTGGTCTGACAAATCTACCTTTCAAAGGTGTCACAAGTTTGTTTGAAAGTGATTGGTGTAGAAAGTCAACTGGAAAAGTTGAAATGCCCTCACTTTCTTGATGTTAAATATTCCCAAGGTTTTTTGTCAAATTCTATTTGAAAGAGCATACTTATAGAGTCAATTTGGTACAACAATCAGGTTGATCTCTTACTCCGTTCAGGAGATATAGATTTTGAAAGATTTCCCACTTGCATTTTAAGTTTTTTGTACAGTATGATTAGTTCATGTTTTATGATGTCATAAAGGCAATTCCATTCCAAATGTTTATGTATTTCTTTGAATGTTAATTTGTTGTTTCTGTATGATTAGATACAATTTTCCAAAGTTATTGAAGTAAGGTATATTTGGCAATGTATATAAAACCTAACTTTCATCAATTTATTTTTCTAGCAGGTTTTACTAATAAACTAGAATGGTAAATACCGTCATAGTTTGCATGCCCATGCAAATTGACACCAATATCATATGATCTGGCCAATAATAAAAATGGCATCTCACACTAAGTCCCACATGGCATCCCTTGTCCCACATGACATCCCTTGTCTCACATGGCATCCCACCCCATGTCCCACATGATATCCCACCCCATGTCCCACATGACATCCCACCCCATGTCCCACATGACATCCCACCCCATATCCCACATGACATCCCATCCCCTGTCCCACATGGCATTCCACCATATTTCACACATGGCATCCCACCCCATGTCCCACAAGACAACCCATTCCATCCCTTGTCCCACATGGCATCCCATCCTATGACCCACATGGCAACCTAGCTTATGTCCCACATGTACCCCATCCCATGTCCCAGATGACATCCCACCCTATGTCCCACATGACATTCCATCACATGCCTTGTCTCATATGGCATTCTACCATATCTCCCACATGGCATCCCACCACACAGTATGTCTCACATGGTACTCCACCATATGTCCCACATGGCATCCCAACCTATGACCCACATGTCATCCCACCCCATGTCCCACATGTCATCCCACCCCATGTCCCACATGATATCCCATGCCTTGTCCCACATGGTATTCCACCATATCTCCCACATGGCATTCCACCATACAGTATGTCTCACATGGTATTCTACCATATGTCCCACATGACATTCCAATGACATCCCATCCCTTGTCCCAAGTGGCATTCCATCATGGCATCCCATCCTATGACCCACTAGGTATCCCACCCTATGTCCCACATGGATTCCACCCCATGTTCCAAATGACATCGCACCCCATGTCCCACATGACATCCCATCCAATGCCTTGTCCCACATGGCATTCCACCATATCTCTCACATGGCTTTCTACCATACAGTATGTCTCACATGGTATTCCACCATATGTCCCACATGGCATTCCACCCTATGTCCCACATGGCATCCCACCCTATGACCCACATGTCATCCCACCCTATGTCCAACATGGTCCTCATCCTACATATATGTCCCACATTAATCCAACCATATGTACCACATGACATCCCTTCCTATGTCCCACATGGTATCCCTCCGTGTCCCACATGGCATTGCTCCCTATGTCCCCCACGGCATCCCACCTTATGTCCCGTATCAGTAGTTTCCCACCTGATGTCCCACATGGAATACCACCTTATGTCCCACATTGGATCACACCATATGTTCCACATGGTATCCCTCCCAATGTCCCAATGACATCCTACTTTATGTCCCACATGGCATCACATCCCATGTCCCCATGGCCTCCTACCCTATGTCCCACATAGTTTCCTACCATATGTCACACATGGCATCCCAACTTGTCATACTGTGTTACTTGTGGCATCCCACACCATGTCCCACATGCCATTCCACTCTGTTTAACATGGCATCCCACCCCATGTCCCACATAGCATTCCACCCCACGTCCCACATGACATCCCATAGGCTCCATAAGAAGTTTAATCCTAGCTATCACAGTCCCTGATTGCACATACTATGTATGAAAGTGTCAGTTCATATAATAACTTATATGCAAAGGATTTGTTGAAATGGAGTGGGACCCCATGACCCATGAGACATCCCATATGTGCCACGTGACATCCCATTCCATGGCATTCCACCCTATATCCCGCATGGCATTCCACCATATATCCAACATGGCATTCCACCATATATCCAACATGGCATTCCACCATATATCTAACATGGCATTCCGCCCTGTTCCACATGGCATCCCACCCCATGTCCCACATGGCATCCCACCCCATGTCCCACATGGCATCCCACCCCATGTCCCCACATCACATCCCATAGGCTCCATAAGAAGTTTCATTCTAGCTATCACAGTCCCTGATTGAGCATATACTATGTATGAAAGTGTCAGTTCATATAATAACTTACATGCAAATGACTTGTTGAATAAGAAAAAAAAGCAGAATCAAATAATTATGCTTAATATAGCGCTTGGTGTATACCACATGGTATATATTATATCATATGGCCCCCTCCCCCTCTATCGTTGTCCCACATGGCATCCCTCCCTATGTCCATATGCAGTCACAAATAAAAAAAAGTCTGGTCAGTTCATATACTGTAGCAACTTAATGCAAATGAACACAATAATAAAGGCGGAGTTTAATAATTATGCCTGATACAACCGTTGGTGCCCAAATATTTTGAAGAATTTTAGGAATTTCAAATCTCTAGTGCTACGAGACAGACGCTTGAAGATCTTTGAAGAATATTGTAAAATTACATCATTTTACAGTTATCTTTGAAGGAAATATCAAATGTTTTGTAGACTTTTTAAGGAAACTAGTTTTCAATCTGTCTTAAGTGTATCTGAAAAACTTTAAGATTTGGTAAGGAAATTCTAACCTTCCATCAGGATATCTGAAAAAACATTTTTTTTGATGAACTCTGAAGAAACTTTAACATTTTCTGAGAAATTCTCAAAAAACTTTAAACATTTCTGAGGAAATCTTGGGAAAAACTGTGGATGGATGGACAGACGGACAGAATCGCCATTACATAGGTTCGCATTATGCTTTGCATGCTTACCAAAAAAGATGCTAGATTTTATTGATATACTGTACATCAACTTTGTGGGAGAATGTGTTGCTGTGATGTCATACTGAGCCTTTTCCTATTCGTTTATTGGCATTTTTTGTGAAATTTGAATATATATCTCCTGGTGGGAATAACATATCAACATGATTTTTGTACTAAATTGTTCCCAAAATTTTCTCTTATGAAAGCTTACGAAGAAACATGAATATTCCTTCAATTTATTTTACTGAAAATTAAACTTAATTTTTAATTAACTAAAAATATTTGAGAGTGTTTTTTCTAACAGTGCATATCAGTTACTTTAATCACTAGACTGTTGTCATATCTTTTGACATATTCAATGGTTGTGTATAATAAAATCTCAGAAAATATGAATACTTCTGAGGAATATGAGGCTGTGATATTATTTCCAACCTTTTCCATACATATGTAATACAGTTTTGAATTTTTAAATTTGTTAAAGATTCTTTACCATTATGTTCCTTTGAAGTCCTCTTTCATATAAAATGGATATGCTTTTTTGTTAGATGAGGGCTTAACGGTACTACGACAGCAAGGGTTAAATTGTGCCTGAGAGGCTAGATCATTCCAGAGGTAGGAAGCAGAGAAAACAGTGGGAGATTAAGAGAACTACACACGAGAAGTAAAAGCCAGAAAATTGGGATCGAGAGAGGAGGTGTATATGTGAAAAAAAAAGAGGAGAGATGGTAGGGAAGATAGGAGGGAGGGAGGGGGAAGAGGAGCACTAAATATGGTTGTAGGATGGAAGCTTGACGAAGGAAGGAGATCATTTTAACAGAGGGTTGTTTTGAAAAAGCTTGGCTATTAAGTTGTGGGGAGTGAGGGAAGCTCTGGGAAGGTTGTACAGGGGGCAAGCAAGGAGAATGTGATGGACTGTGAGGGTGCAATGGCAATTGTTGCAGAGGAGTGGGGAGAGCCAATAAGACGGTGGGAGTGAGTGAGGTGGGTGTGACCTATTCTAAGGCAGATAATGTGGACATTGTCGACACGGAAGAGGTTGTGAATGGTGGGTTTGATCGGGATGGTGGGCTGCATGACGTGGAGTTTGTTATCAATTTGGGAGTCCTATGAGCTTTGCCAGCGGCCACGAGCAAGGTAAGCGATAAGCCGTTTGATGTCAGAAAGGTTTGGGAAAAGGGGTAGGGGGAAGGTTGAGGGAAAGCTTAGCGGTTGCATCAGTTCTGTCATTGCCAGGGATCCGAACATGGCTGGGTATCCAGAAAAAAGAATATGTTTCCTGCGGAGGAGGGGGGGGGGGGAAGGAGTTTACGGAGGATGAGGTGAGATGTGGGGTTATCCCATTTAATATTGAGTAATGAAGTAAGGACAGCTTTGGAGTCAGAGAAGATGGCAAAGTGGCTGAGCAGAGAGTACTCAATAAAGTTGAGGGTGAGGATGGCCTCAGCCAAGAAGATGGACGAGTAGTCAGGAAGCCTGCTACTGAGGGTGATGTCTTAAATGACGGCAGCAGCAGCTGTCTTGTCGCCTTCCTTGGAGCCATTAGTATAGATGGAGGTGTAGTTTGAGAGTTGGCTTTTGATTTGGTTGTGGCAGCTGATGAAGAGGTTAGGGTGGGTTTGGGTTTTGTGATGAGTGGAGAGGCCTAGGTGGATAGAAGAGAGGGGGTGGCACAGGGAGAAAAAGTGGGCCAGGAGAAATTGCTGAGAGGTGGGATTGATGCCGAGATGGAGAATTTGATGGGTAAGCTGGAGGGTGGGGATAGGATTGTAGTCCTGTCAAAGAGGGTGGAAAAATTGGGGTAAAATAAGGTTGTAAACAGGGTTCTGGGTGTTGGTGAGGGCTCTAAAAGCATAGGAGAGTCTAAGCTTTCTACACCTTAGCAGAAAAGGGGGTTCATTGGCTTCAACATGAAGGCTGAAGATTGGGGAGGTTCTGTAGGCACCCAGACAAGCCTGAGCCTTTATTTTGGATGGTGTTGATGTGATTAAGGTAAGAGTTGTGAGCAACACAGTAGACAATATTGCCAAAGTCAAGCTTGGCACGAATGGTGAGCCTGAAGATTTTGAGGAGAGCATGGTGGTTCGCACCCCAAGCGGTATTGGAGAAGAGGCGGAGAATGTTGAGGGAGCTGTTGCATTTCTGTTCGAGGTAGGTGATGTGTTACTTGTAGAAAAGCTTGGGGTCTAGAGTTAAACCCAGGAACTTAGTGGTCAACTTTAGGGATGCGATTGCCATTGAGCACAAGGTTCGGGTTGGGGTGGAGCCTATTTTCGACAAGAGGAAAGCTAGGAGAGAAGTAGAAGATGGTGAAGTCGCCCACGTAAAGAGCATCTTCAATGTTGGGGCCAAGGTTGTCCGCTATGTCATTAATGCTCAGGTTCAAGAAAGTGGGAAGAGAGGATGCTGCCTTAGGGGATACCCTCTTCTTTGGGATAGGGGTTGGAGAGGGTGTGGCCAATACCAACTTGGAATGAAGTTTGCAGATAATGCCGTATTTCCAAGTAGTGTCAAAAGCTTTCTCGAGATCGAAAAAGATGGCAATGAGGTGTTCTTTTTTGCAAAGGATTCCTGGATAGCAGTGTCAAGTGTAATTAACTGGTCCAGGGTATTGCTATGTTTCCAGAAGCCGCTTTGGTGAGGAGAGAGGATTCTGTTGGTCTCAAGGAACCAGTTTAGTCTCTGGTTAATGATCCTTTCCATAATTTTACAGAGACGGCAGGTGAGGGCGATGGGGTGGTAGCTGGAGGGGCCAGTACTGTCCTTTCCCAGTTTGGGGACGGGGGTGATGATAGCTGTCCTTCAGATAGGAGTGTGAGGACCATATATGGTTGAGGATGGTGAGTAGGGTAGTGGTGGCCTTGTTGGGAGGGTGTTTCAGGAACTGGTAGGAAATGTTATCTGGGCCCTTGGAGGTGCAACCAGCGTCATGGATGGCTTGATTTAATTAAAAAAGTGTGATAGGGGTGTTATAGTTCTTGGTGTTGTCGGAGAGAAAGGTGATACTCCGCGCATCATCGTGAGCTTTTTTGGCTTTAAAAGCATTGGGGTACTTGGCCGAGGACGAGATGTTGCTGAAACAGGCAGCGAGGTGGTTTACGATGTCCTTTTTTGTGGTGAGAAGGTTAATATTCCAGGAGAATGGGAGACTTGCTCACCCTGTCATGGAAGCTGTTAACCATTCTCCAAACCTTCTTAGTGGGGGTGTTGGTGGTGAGAGAAGAGATGAAGTTGTTCCAAGTGTTGGTTTTACTCTCTTGATAGTGCGCCTGGCATTGGCACGATTGATGTGAAAGAGGTTGAGGCTGTGGGTGGTCGGGTTAGTTTTGAAGTTGCTGAGAGACCCTTTCCTCTCCTTGATGGCGGTTTTGCAGTTATCAGTGAGCCAGGGGTTGGGGGGTTAGGGAGTTTGGAGGTTTTGGGAATGGAGCATGTGGCGATGTTGATAAGGATGTTACTGTAGTTTGACATGGGATCTTCACCCTTGAGGAGATGGGGGAGAGGTGCGAGTCGCAGAGGGTTTCGAAAAGGGGCCAGTCAGCCTTCTCGAGGTTCCAATTGGGGGTGGGGTCAGTGGTGGTTTGAAGGTTGGAGTGAATAAGAAGAGGGTAATGGTCACTACCAGAGATCAGCAGTGACCCTCCAGTTAAAATCGAGGTTGGGGGAACAGATAGACAGGTCAATACAGGTGAGGGAGCCTAAGGCAGGGTGAAGGTAGGTCGGGGAGTTAGTGTTGAGTAAGGAGAGGCTGTGCTGTTGAAAGAGTGTTTTCGACAAGCTTGCCTCTGGGGGTGGTGGTATTGGAGGCCCAACAGGGGTTGTGGGCATTGAAGTCACCAGGAAGGATGATGGGGGATGGGAGCTTAGAGATGAGGTTGTTAAGGTTGCTTGGTTGAACATTGGCATTGGGGGGAGATAGATATTGCAAAGAGTGAAGGTTTTGTGGAGGGAGATAGACAAACAAATGGCCAGAAGGTCGGTGTTCACATTAACAGCCTTAAGGCTCCTGATGTTCCATTGTATAATTTTGTGGGTATCATTGTAATTGTTTGTAATGCACGCCATAAGGAGGCAGGGGGTTATCTGGAGGAAACTCTGTTGGATCTGAGTTGGCTTGTTTTTTCTTTGGATCTGTCCTTGTTTCTTTAAGAGCGGTTGTTTTTTAAAGTTGGACGAGAAGTATGTTCAGTGTGTTCGGTAATCAACAACCCATGTTCTCTTCCGTGTCATACATGTGGGTTTGGGTGGTGGGCTGTTTGTTGATTGGTTGTTTGTTGGTTAGTTTATTGGTTTGATGATTGTTAGCCTGATTGGTTTAAGTTTGATGGCATTAGAGGTGCTGGGGTAGAGGACGGCGGGGGTCTTAGAGAAGGAAGGAAGGTTGAGGAGAGAAGTGGTGGTGAAGGTGGTTTGGGAAATGGGTGCGGTTGGGTTGTTTGCAATGGTGATGGGCTTAGGACTGGGTAAGAAGAGCCAGGTAAGGTCGGTTTGGGCATGTGAGTCAGTTTTAGGGGGGGCGGTATTGGTGTTAGAGGAGACTGCGCTCAAGTACTGTAGGAAGGTTTGGTGTGGAGTGAAACAAGGAATTGTTTCCTGGCTTCTGGGTAAGTGATGTTGGGATTAAGGATTTTCAGTTTGGTTATTTGCTTTTCCTGAGACAGGTGGGGCAGTCTTTAGTTTGTTTGTTTGTTTGATGAGGTCTTAACGGCACCACGACAACAAAGGTCAAATTGTGCCTGAGAGGTCAGATCATTTTAGAGGTAGTAAGGAAAGAGACCAGGGGAAGAAAGAGAGAAATTCAAGAACAAAAGCCAGAAAGCTGTGATCGAGAGAGGAGGTGCAAGGGTGAAACTAAAAACAGAGTAGAGAGGGGGTGGAAGAGGAGGATTAAATATGGTTGTAGAGGGATGCATGCTGAAGGAAGGAGACTATTTTATCTGGAGGATTTTTTTGGAAGAACTCAGCAATTGAGTTGTGGGGAGCGAGAGAAGCTCTGGGAAGGTTGTACAGGGGGCAAGCAAGGAGAACGTGTTGGATTGTAAGGATGCAGTGGCAATTGTTACAGAGGGGTTGGGGGGAACCAATAAGGAGGTGGGAGTGAGTGAGGTGGGTGTGACCAATTCTAAGACGGGTAATATGAGCGTTGTCGATACGAGAAAGGTTGTTGATGGTGGATTTGATCGGGATTGTGGGCTGGATAACATGGAGTTTGTTATCAATTTGGAAGTTCCATAAGGTTTGCCAGCGGTCACGAACAAGAGAAGCGATAAGCGGTTTGATGTCAGAGAGGGTTTTGGGAAAAGGGGAAGGGAGGAGGTTAAGGGCAAGCTTAGCGGCTGTATCAGCCCTGTCATTGCCAGGGATGCCAACATGGCTGGGTATCCAGAAGAAAAGAACACTTTTCCTGCAGAGGGTGGGAGAAAAGAGTTTCCGGAGGAGGAGGTGGCAGGTGAGGTTATCCCATTTAAGATTGAGTAATGAAGTAAGAACAGCCTTTGAGTCAGAGAAAATGGCAAAGTGACTAAGAGGAGAGTACTCAATAAAGTTAAGGGCGAGGAGAATGGCCTTAGCCTCGGCTGAAAAGATGGAGGAGTGGTCAGGAAGTCTGCTACTGAGGGTGATGTCTTGGATGATGGCAGCAGCAGCTGTCTTGTTGCCTTCCTTGGAGCCATCAGTATAGATGGAGGTGTAATTTGAGAGTTGGTCTTTGATTTGGTTGTGGAGATTGATGAAGAGATTAGGGTGAGTTTGAGTTTTGTTATAAGTGGAGAGGTCTAGGTGGACAGAAGGAAGGGGGGTGGCCCAAGGCGGAAAAGTGGGCCAGGAATAGGTGCCGAGAGTGGCGGGGTTGATGCCAAGTTGAAAGAGGTCTGATTTAATGCGTAAGCTGAAGGGGGCGATAGGGTTTTAGTCCTATCAAAGAGGAGGAGAAATTGGGGTACCTAATGAGGTTGTAAACAGGGTTCTGGGTGTTGGTGAGGACTCTAAAAGCATAGGAGAGGCTAAGCTTTTTACATCTAAGTAGAAAGGGGGTTCGTTGGCTTCAACATGAAGGCTAGTGATTGGGGAGGTCCTGTAGGCTCTAGACAAAGCCTGAGGGCTTCATTTTGGATGGTGTTAATGTGGTTGAGGTATGAGTTGTGAGCGACACAGTAAACAATATTGCCATAGTCAAGCTTGGCACGAATGGTGAGCCTGAAAATTTTGAGGAGAGCATAGCGGTTCGCTCCCCAAGTAGTGTTGGAGAGCAGTCGGAGGAGGTTGAGGGAGCTATTGCATTTTAGTTTCAGGTTGGTGATGTGTGGCTTGTAGGTGAGCTTGGGGTCTAGAGTTAGACCAAGGAACTTTGTGTTTTCAACTTTAGGGATGCGATTCCCATTGAGCACAAAGTTCGGGTTGGGGTGGAGGTTGTTGAAATGACAAAAGTGCATGCAGACTGTCTTGTCTTTGGAGAATCTAAAACCTTTATTGTTGCTCCAGACTTGCAGCTGATTGAGGCTGGTTTGAAGCCTATTTTCAACAATAGGAAAGCTAGGGAGGAGTAGAAGATGGTGAAGTCATCCACGAGAGGGTACGTTTGATGCTGGGGCCAAGGTCATTCCCGATGTCATTAATGCTCAGGTTGAAGAGAGTGGGGAGAGGATGCTGCCTTGGGGACGCCCTCTTCTTGGGGTACGGCTTGGAGAGGGTGTGGCCAATACTGAACTTGGAACTGCCTGGGTGAGAGGAAGTTTTGAATAAAGATGGGGAGGTGGCCTCTGAGGCCAATGGTGTGAAGTTTCCGGTAATGCCGTATTTCCAAGTAGTGTCGAAAGCTTTTCGAGGTCAAAAATATGGCAATGAGGTGTTCCTTTTTGCAAAGGATTCCCGGATAGCGGTGTCGCAATGCGTAATTAACTGGTCTAGGGTATTGCGACGTTTTTGGAAGCCGCTTTGGTGAGAGAGAGGATTCTGTTGGTCTCGAGGAACCAGTTTAGTCTCTGATTAATGATCTTTTCCATAATTTTACAGAGACAGCAAGTAAGGGCGATGGGTCGGTAGCTGGTGGGGTCGGTGCTATCCTTCCCGGTTTAAGGACGGGGATGACAATAGCTGTCCTCCAGATAGGGGAAAGGAGTGTGAGGACCAAATGTGGTTGAAGATGGTGAGTAGGGTAGTGGTGGCTTTGATGGGAGGTGTTTCAGAAACTGATAGGGGATGTTATCTGGGCCCTTGAGGTGCAGCCAGCGTCGCTGATGGCTTGGTTTAATTCAGAAAGGGTGAGAGGGGTGTTGTAGCTTTCGGAGTTGTCAGAGGGAAAAGTGATTCTCCGGGCTTCATCGCAAGCTTTTTTTGATTTTGAAAGCATTGGAGTAGTTGGTCGAGGCCGAGATGTTGCTGAAAGAGGCGAAGAGGTGGTCAACGATGTCTTTTTTGCGGTGAGAAGGTCTCCATTCCAAGAGAGATGGGAGATGGAAGATTTGCCTACTCTGCCGTGGAAGCTGTTAACCATTCTCCAAATCTTCTTAGTGGGGTGTTGGTGGTGAGAGAAGAGATAAAGTTGTTCCAAGTGTTGGTTTTACTGTCCTTGATAGTGCGTCTGGCCTTGCACGGCTGATGCGAAAGAGGTTAAGGTTATGGGTGGTCGGGTTAGTTTTAAAGTTCCTGAGGGCTCTTTTCCTGTTCTTGATGGCGGTTTTGCAGTCATCTGAGAACCAGGGGTTGGGGGGGATGATTTGGGGTTTGGAGGTTTTGGGAATTGAGCAGGTGGCGATGTTGATAAGGATATTACTGAAGTTAGACATGGGATCCTCATCCTCGAGAAGATGGGGAGAGGTGTGAGTCACAGGGGTTTCAAAAAGGGACCAGTCAGCCTTGTCGAGGTTCCAGTTGGGGGTGTGCTCAGTGGGGATTTGAAGATAGGAGTGTATAAGAAGAGGGTAATGATCACTACCACAGAGGTCAGCAGTGACTCTCCAACTAAAGTCAGGGGAGGAGGTTAGGGGAACAGATAGACAGGTCAATACAGGTGAGAGAGCCTGTGGCAGGATGAAGGTAGGTCGGGGAGTTAGTGTTCAGTAAGGACAGGCTGTGCTGACGGAGAGCGTTTTTGATGAACTTGCCTCTAGGGGTGGTGGTATTAGAGCCCCACAGAGGGTTGTGAGCGTTGAAGTCACCAAGAAGGATGAAGGGGGTGGGAAGCTGAGAGATGAGGTTGTTAAGGCTGGTTGGTTGAATGTTGGTGTTGGGAGGGAGATAGATATTGCAGAGAGTGAAAGTTTTGTGGAGGGAGATAGAAATACAGATGGCCTGAAGGTCGGTGTGCACACTAACAGGGCTGTGTGGGATATCGTGTCTAACGAGAATGGAGACGCCACCACAGGCCCTGTCAGCATCCACTTGATGTTTGTGATAGCAAGCAAAGTTGTTAAGGGAGTAATGGTCGGTGGTTTTCAAGAAAGTTTCTTGTAGGCAGAAGACGACCGGGTTGAAGGTGGAGGCCAGAAGGTCGATTTCTTCAGAATTGGCCTTAAGGCTCCTAATGTTCCATTGTATGATGTTGTGGGTGTTATTGTAATTGATTGTGGTGTATGCCATAAAGGAGGCGGGGTTATCTGGAGGAAGATCTGCTGGGTCTGAGTTCGCTTGTTTTTTCTTTGGATTTGTTTCTTTGGGAGCGATTGTTTTTGAAAATTGGACGAGAAGTATGATCGGTGTGTTCGGTAATCGAACAATCCATACTCTCTTCAGTGTGGGTTTGGGAGGTGGGTTGTTTGTTGATTGGTTGTTTGTTGATAGGTTGTTTGTTGATTGGTTGTTTTTTGGTTGGTTGTTTGCTGGTTGATTTGTTGGTTTGTTGGTTGTTTGCTTGGCTGGTTTTAGCTTGATGTATGAAGGTATTAGTGGAGTTGGTGTAGGGGCGGTAGGGGCTTTAGAGTAGGAAGGGGGGTTGAGGAGAGAAGTGGTGGTGGAGGTGGTGTGGGTATTGGGTGTGATTGGGTTGTTGGAAATGGTGATGGGCTTAGGACTAGGTAAGAAGAGCCAGGTGAGGTCGGTTTGGGCATGGGAGTTAGTTTTTGTTGTGTTAGTTGTGTTTGGGGGGGCGGAATTAGAGTTAGAGGAGACTACGTTTGAGTAGGAAGGCTTGGAGTTAAGGGAAGCGAGGAATTGTTTCCTGGCCTCAGGGTAGGTTATGTTGGGGTTAAGGGTTTTAAGTTTTGTTATTTGTTTTTCCTGAAGCCAGGTGGGACAGTCTTTCGAGAAGGAGGGATGGTTTGCTGGGTGTTTACCGTCACAATTTGTGCAGAGTGGGGGGTTGGTGCAGGAGGTGTTGTCATGGTCCGGGGCTCCGCAGTTACCACAGCGCGCTTGGCTGTGGCAGGAGTTTTTTCCGTGGCCATACCTCTGACAATTGTAGCAACGTAAAGGGTTAGGAATATAAGGGGCGACCTGGATTCTCAGGTAGCCGGCAATGATGTGGGAGGAGAGTTGGAGTTGCGAAAGTGAGAAATATGGTGTTGGTGGGAGTTTGGCTCCGTCTCTCTTTAGAACGAGACGACGGGCTTGGTTACATGTTGGTTAGCTAGTTCTTCTTGGAGGTCGTCATCGGTCATGTACGCAAGATCGCTGGTGCGTATGACGCCTTTGCTGGAGTTTAGGGAACGATGGGGGTGACTGTGATGTCGATACCAGAGTTGGATAGGGTTTTGGTGGAAAGGAGGGTGGTGGCTTTGTGTCCCTGGTGCAGTGCACCAGAGATCACCGGATCTAAGGGTAGAGACTTTGGGAGGGTACCGACAAGGCCAAAGAGGGCTTTATGGATGAGGAAAGGAGAAACTTTTTAAAGCTTTCCTGCTTGTTGGTGGCATGGATTATAAGGATTTTTGGGATTGGGGTTGCAGAATGGTCAATGATGGTAGCAGGTGGGTCACGGGAGGAGGGGGTCAAGGTCAAGGTCACTGCATAGGCGCTTTGTCATTATGAAAGAAAAACCAAGGGCCGAGAGACCCAAGCAGCTAGAAAAAAATCGCGGAACCACTATATGGGGACCGCTGTATTAGTAACGAAGGGCGTGAAAAGTCGGGACAGAACGAGGGAAAATATAATAGAAAAAAAGAAAAGAAACGATCTCACCGAGGATAAAAGCCCATCCACCGAAAAGAAAATCCGAAAATGAAGTTATAAAACAAAAAGGTGCAAATTGGAGAGAAATTGGAGCGAAAATAGTTTAGGAGAATAGGAGTAGTTGTCACGTCGCTCTCGCTCAATTTTTAGAGAAGGAGGGATGGTTGGCTTGATGAGTACTATCACAATTGGTCCATTGTGGGGTGCTGGTGCAGGAGGTGCTGTCATGGCCCAAGGCTCCACAGTTACCACAGCGTGCTCGGCTGCAGCAGAAGTTTTTCCCATGGCCAAACCACTTATGGTAACGAAGTGGGTTGGAAATGTATGGGGCGACTGGGATTCTCAGTTAGCTGGCAGTGATGTGGGAAGGGAGAGTTGGTGTGGCGAAAGTTAGAAAGATGGTATTGGTGGGTGTTTCTGCACCATCTCTCTTGAGGACAAGATGACAGGCTTCAGTAATGTGTTGGCTTGCAAGTTCCTCAACCAGGTCATCATCGGTCAAGTAAGCAAGGTCTCTACTTCTGATGATGCCTTTGCTGGATTTCAAGGAACAGTGGGGGGTGACTGTGATGTGAATAACAGTATTAGCTAGAGCTTTGGTGGAGAGGAGGGTGGTGGCTTGAGTGTCCCTGGTGCAGTGCACCAGGAAACTGCCAGATCTAAGGGTAGAGACCTTGGGGAAGGTACCAATATAAAGGCCGTGGAGCGCCTTATGAGAAAAGGGGAAACTCTTTTAACACTTTCTGGCTTATTGGTGGCCTGTATTATTAAAACTTCGGGGGTTGGAGCTGAAGAATGGTCAATGGAGATAACAAGTGGATTACAGGGAGGGGAGGGAGGGTCAAGGCAGAAGTGTTTCGTCATGATGGAAGAAAAAAAAACCAAGGGCCGAGAGACCCGAGACAACTAGAAAAATATCGTGGAACTACTTTAGGAGGACCGCTGTACAGTATCGAAAAGGGCGTGGAAGTCTGGTCAAATCGGGAGGGAAAACGAACGGTCTTACCGAAAGCAGATACCCATTCTTTAAAAGAGAATCCCGGAAAATGAAGATATGGAATAAAATTTAGGTGGTAAAGTGCAAGGTCAAGTGTAAGTAAATGAAAAGTTTGAGAAAAAAGAAAGGAAATCACGTAGCTCTCAATGCGCCGGTCGGATTCGCTTATCAGATATGCTTGACCACTAACTCTGTCATTTAACAATTAGAGTCAACAAAAGAGAATGTGCCACCGTAATAATCAGTCTACACTGAGCAGGCTGTTCTTTATGACCTCTTGAGAGGTGTAATGATAAAAAAGTAGACAGGTGACATACCTGATTATGAATGTAAGCATCGCAGTGATAACACCACACTGACAGGTCAGCATAGCTGAGGACCAGAGGGTGCTGTGTCTCGAGACCATGGAATAACATGTGTTCATTGATGAAACGCCCACAGTGAACCTAAAAATGGGTAAAAACAATGACATGATGGTAAGCAATTATGGTACCTAGAGGTAAAGAGGTTGTCATCTGAAGCAGCAATAGTGGATGGACTGAATATCAGGACTACGGGTTGCCACTTTTTTTGTCTTCATACACATTTAAAAACTGTTTTTCTATTCCATTTAACACTAAACAGTTAATGTTGTGGAATTCAATTTACACTTTAGGCACATGCCGGGGAAAGTACACATAAGTCACCTTTGACTTATTTTTAATGTGGACCTAAGGAATTTGACAGGACGGAAGTGGATGAACACCGGGTTAACACCCTGCTCTTTTCGATAAGTGTTCAGAGAACAAGGCAGGGGGTGAATCTACTACCATCGGCACCGACAGCTTTATGCCCCCTTCAAAGGACGGTGAGTGCCACCCAACCAGTGGCTTCTTTTCCCAAAAAATTGCTGCAGAATACAAACCTTTGCGCTTGATGTCAGCATATTTGTTGAAAATCACTGGTTAAATTGATTTGGAGAGTCACTGTTTACCTGAAATTATGATCCTCAAGTTACAATACAAGGATTGTGGCAATAATTGTCTCAAAAGGGTACTGCAGGTGCCCAATTATAGAATAATTTAAGAAAAAAACCAAAATAATTTGGAACAACTCTTTATTCTGTGGGCAACAAATATAGATCCTGTGGCAATATTGCATGCAGCCATTCAGAAGTCAGTGAGAGATCAGTCTTCCTGTTGTATATCAAACAGCAATTGTTATATAGCATTCCATTGCTGAGGAATAAATTGTCTAATATGATGAAATTTCATCAATATTTAAATTAACCCTTGCCAGACTGGACTGAAAATGAGTAAAATACACCTCCCCTGTTCTATTCCTTTCTTACAAGGGTAATTATTAACCACTGTAGGACTGAAAAAATTGAGTGTATAGGTCTGTTTTCTGATCCACATCCAAAGTTACTTTTAATCCTTGTCGGACTAACAGATCCTGGGCCCTTCCAGTTCTGTCCAACAAGAGTTAAGTCTCAAAAATATTTTTCATGCATCTTCTTACAAATTTCCTTCAAAAGATCTAAAACCCTTCTTGCAGATAAAAGAAAGTTACAACTTTAGGACAAGTTCTTGGGTGACTCACCTGATAGCATGTTAGACACACCCAGTTTTCTTTTGTTCCTCCACAATCCCGACAATTGGCTGAGGTGTCCAAACCCCTGGATGGAAGGGGGTTTACTCCTTGGTCCAAGTGAGGACACCAACTTCTTGGTACAACCGCAAAGAGGGTTTGCTGTGAATCACAAAAAGTAACAAGAACTTGAGAAGAGATTGCTTAGATTGTGTGCTCTGATAACACTAAGAATTGTTTCAATTAAACATTATAATGACAGATGTAAATATAACAACAAGTAAATACTAAAATCTTAAATACAAAGATTAATACAGATCAAAACGAAAGTTAATAATAATGATGATGATAGATGATAATAATAATAATAATAAGCATTGATTTTTGCAGCACTTTTTACTAAGACCTCAAAGCTTGACCAAAATCACAACAATAATGCATACATAAAATAATGTTCAATTAATTGATAAATAAAAAAGACATTTGAAAGAATTAACAGATGGTGCGTTGTGAATTAAAGATGGAAGATTGTTTCTGAGAGAAGGTGCAGCAGAGTGAAAGCCATGCAGCTAGTGGCTGTTTTTCAAGATCATTTATCTTTCAAGATCATTTACGTGAAACTTTAAAAAAATAAAAAAAATACACAAGAGGCAACTTTATGAGTCAGCCTACTTCTCTTTGAGGGAGGCCTTTTATAAGATCTTTCCATGGACAATGCATGCCTTGCTCTCACACAAAATTTTCCCTCTTGTATTCATAATGTTGAATAAGGTTGGATACTGACTTACAAGGATACTGACTTACAAGGATACTGACTTACAAGGCTACTGACTTACAAGGCTACTGACTTACAAGGCTACTGACTTACAAGGATACTGACTTACAAGGATACTGACTTACAAGGACACTCACTTACAAGGACACTCACTTACAAGGATACTGACTTACAAGGATATACTGACTTACAAGGATACTGACCTACAAGGCTACTGACTTACAAGGATACTGACTTACAAGGACACTCACTTACAAGGACACTCACTTACAAGGATACTGACTTACAAGGATACTGACTTACAAGGATACTGACTTACAAGGACACTCACTTACAAGGATACTGACTTACAAGGATACTGACTAACAAGGATACTAAGTTACAAGGACACTCACTTACAAGGGCACTCACTTACAAGGATACTGACTTACAAGGATACTGACTTACAAGGATACTGACTTACAAGGACACTAACTTACAAGCACACTCACTTACAAGGATACTGACTTACAAGGATACTGACTTACAAGGACACTCACTTACAAGGACATATAGCCACTCTTTTCAATGAATATGCAAATAAAATTTATTGCTTAAAGCAACATGTCATGAGCTCCAGTACTAATTGAGCACAACCAGCAACACACTTACATCACTAGAATCTGCTCCACTTAGCAGTGAATCAATAGAGGTACCAGCAGAATGTTCAGCCCCACCTACTGCCCCTAGAAGCTCCTCTTCCAATGCTCCACCCCTGCAGCTAAAGCTCCTCCTCCAAGTACATTACCTCCCACCTCCTGCTTAGCTCCACCCCTTTCTCCAGAGGAACACTGTACATTGTTATCTGCATACTTGCCACCACCCGTGAAGACTAACTTTGATGTTTCTGTTGTATGTTGCATAGAATGAAAGACATTTTTATCGAGATCAGAGGTCGGTCCAGTGGGTGTGTCACCGAGGGTAACCCCTTGCATCAGCCTGCTCAATTCAGTAGACACACTTTCTGGGGTTCTTGTAATGTCAATTTTCTGTTGTTTCTGAGTAAAAAAAAGTATTTTTATTTGATTGATGATACCAGAGAGGTGAAACTATATCAACAATTTTTAAAGAATAAATGGTGCATTCTAATAAGAATGAAACTAGGAGGTGTAAAAGTACAAAATGTTGTAGGAGAAAGGGTAGGTAGTGGAAATGCTTGTTTGGTGAGGTTTAATGGCACCATGACAACCGGTTTAACGGCACCACCACAACAATGGTCAAATTGTGCCTGAGAGATTAGATTATGTCAGAGGTGAAAAGAGAATGGAGAGGTTGGTAGAGTGCAGTAGGTAGGTAAAAGTCTGGAGGAGGTTACAACAAGGTAAGTTAGCTCTAGTTATAGTAGCAGGTAGGAAGGAGATGATTTTTTTCTGGGGAATTTTTGCAGAAGAGCTTGGCAATAGAGTTGAGAAGATTGAGAGAAGCTCTGGGGTTGAAGAGGACAGTCAATGAGGATGTGCTTGACTGCAAGGGGCTCACGACAGTTATTGCAGAGAGGGGAAGAGGTAAGGGGGAGGAGGTGAGAATGTGTAAGGTGGGTGTAACCTATTCAGAGGCAAGTGATGTAGGCTTGGTCTTTATGCAAGAGGTTGTGGGAAGTGTGCTTGGTGTGAATGGAAGGCTGAATGTACTGGAAAATATGTAGCCAGTTGTCAATAATCTTAATCGAATTGTAGTTTAATGAGTTTTTGTTTGTTTTATCTTCCTTTAACTTCTGACAATTGAATTCTATATTGGCAATTTATCAATCTTTATTTATCAATCTGAAAATCTTTTGACTTATCACTACAAAAGCTAGTAAAAGTAAAGCTACAAAGGCATTACTGATTTTACCCTATGATAAAATAAGCATCCTTTCATATGAGGAATAGTCCATCAATCATTCATGGGTTTTGCACATAGTCCTCCCAAGCATGTAATGTATATTTACATTTAGGCTCAGCCAAGGAGTAATCTGATATGCATCACTGAATAGCAGTTATGTGGCTTGAGCCCAAGATGAAGGACCTATTGTGTACAGTGTAACAGTAGCTGGTTGCTAACAATTAAGTGAACTGTTAATAGACTATGAAAATGCTGTCAGTTAAGAAGGCATAGATTATGCATGGTGTAACAATAGCTGGATGCTAGTCAATGAATTGTGAAGTCTCTCAGGTTGAATGGTGTGGATTACCCCTGATTTTGAGAAAATTGAAGGTGTCGGGTTGGAGGGGTCCAAGGGCCAAAAATTCTTAATGCAGAGTGTTTACATTGATAAGCAACCCTTGCATTCAACTCTATCTCAACCTTTATGTATATTTAATTCTATAAATAAAATCTACTCGGTTTATCAGTCATTTTTTCACTGTTTCTTAACCGTTGTTTAGAGCAAAGGTATGGCATAGAATATATTTGCAACAAGTTTCCTTAAAGCTTGAACATCACTGATTTTGAAACCAAGTCATACGTACATTGAAAATGATTAAAAATCTATAGTCTTCCAGATTTCATAAATTACAACGAGGCTGAAAGTATTCACTTTAAAACCATTCTAACTTTTAAACAGGGACTGATATACCAAATCAACATGCAAACTTGTGTAACAAATCTTAGAGCATTAAGTATATCAAAACATTGAAATATCTGTATTTTGATACTTGGTTAGTTCTCTGATGTTTAGCGGCAGCGCGACAATCGGAGTCAAATGTGTGCCAAGTGTGTTAAAAATTAAGGCGTAAGAGTTAGGGCAAAGAGAAGATGGAGGATTGAGAGGGAGAAAAGGGGGAAAATAGGGTAAATTTGGGAGAAAAATAAAGGTGAAAAGAGAGGGGTGTGTTAGGTTAGGTGTAGAAGGGAAGATAAAGGAAGATTAGATATGGTGGAATAGGTTGTTGTTGTTGAAGAGGAAATTGTTAATGTTGTAGGAAGGATGGTTTTTGAATAGATCCGAGATTTAGGTGGGTAAGGAGAGAAGAGGCCTGGAGTTCAGGTGTAGGGGACAGGCTGAGAAGATATGCTTGGTACTTGATACTTGGTGTAAACCTTTAAATAAACTTTTCCGTGGAACTTACAAGATAAAGATTTGACCTCAAAAAAAAAAATCCATGACCTTACCTTTCCTCCTCTTGTCGCTTAGCAACAATGTCCTCTGCATTCTCAGTCACCTTCTTGAGTAATTGCACTAAATATAGAACAAAGAAACAATGACATATAAATATTATGCAAATTATGTATCATGCCTATTTCCAACAATGACAACAGAAGAGGAGAGGCTTTGAAAGTAGGAAAGAGGACAACTGCCTTTGAGAGGATGTTACCATCCCAGTTACAAACTTTCTTCCTGATTAAAGGTAAAATGATTGGCAGTTTACCATAGGGTTGGAATTGCCCTCTCCCCTAAAAGATTTGCCAATCATTTTTTTTGTAATAAAGAATGAGAAACTTGCTTGAATTATATATATAATGAAAAGGATGTTCATTTTGCCCCTCATGCCCCCCCTCTCCCAACAACCATGTCTGTCCCTCCAACTAAAATCTCCTATAGCCACCTATGGGTAAAATTAGGAAATATTCAAGTAAGTTAAAAGAAAGAATTGAACAATCTCCTTGCACCTACAAACTTTTAAAAGGAAAATGTGTACCATGCTCATGGCAAAAACACACTACTAAAGTACTAGTTGGAAAAATTTGAGAATATTTTTAAAGGCGATGCTGCCCCAGGAACTACACTCACATCTTTTTCGTGAATTCTCAAAAAAAAAGAAATATAAAAAAATCAGGAGTTCATATTAACATTCTTATGAGCTACAGATTTTGAAAATAATCAGTATATTATAATTTTCAATAATATCAATTCTTCTCAAATTCAGAGGAGAATAGTTTAAAGAACACTGCGAGGTTTCAGCATGGATCACTGCATTTTGAAGTATTCAGTGAGAAAAAATCATGTCTAGCTATAATACTGCAGAGGATTTGCTCCAATAAAGAATTTAAGAAGAAAATGGTGGCCTAAAATGTCTGATGCATTTAATGTCACTGTTACTTCTCTAGATGATGTTTTACTATGATACCATGTGGCATTAAGTTACACAATTTTGAAACCTGATTTGAACAAAATACACATATATTTTGAGGAAATTCAAATATCAATTGAAGTCAAAATTCAATTAAAGTTAAAGATCAGTTTAATTCAAAATTCAATCAAAATTTTAATTCAATACAATTCAAAATTCTCTGAACATTTAGTTCTGAAATAAAATACTTTCTTCATTTTGATCCCTTTATCATCCCTGGCATGTAAGAACTACTAAACTTATCCTTTAATGTGACACATACAACATGAAGGTAATGTGAAACAAAAAGAGGTATCTATGCTTACACTGATACGCTGCGGACCTCCAATAGTGCTGATGTACAGAGAGTGTCTGAACTATGCACTGTATTGCTGCTTTGTTAGCTTCACCAGGGTTAAAGGTCAGGCAAGGATCCTTCAATAGGCTGCATGTACATCTGGCCATTGATTCTGCAATAGAGTTCAGGTTGTACCCTCCCTGAGTGGAAGAAAATGTAAACAAAACTAACCCTTTGACATTGGAATAACTGCATGAATCAGTCGTACATCAACTCAATATGAATCAGTCGTACATCAACTCAATATGAATCAGTCGTACATCAACTCAATATGAATCAGTCGTATATCAACTCAATATGAATCAGTCATACATCAACTCAATATGAATCAGTCATACATCAACTCAATATGAATCAGTCGTACATCAACTCAATATGAATCAGTCGTACATCAACTCAATATGAATCAGTCGTACATCAACTCAATATGAATCAGTCATACATCAACTCAATATGAATCAGTCGTACATCAACTCACTATGAATCAGTCGTACATCAACTCAATATGAATCAGTCGTACATCAACTCAATATGAATCAGTCGTACATCAACTCAATATGAATCAGTCATACATCAACTCAATATGAATCAGTTGTACATCAACTCAATATGAATCAGTCATCCATCAACTCACTATGAATCAGTCGTACATCAACTCAATATGAATCAGTCGTACATCAACTCAATATGAATCAGTCGTACATCAACTCAATATGAATCAGTCATACATCAACTCAATATGAATCAGTCGTACATCAACTCAATATGAATCAGTCATACATCAACTCAATATGAATCAGTCATCCATCAACTCACTATGAATCAGTCGTACATCAACTCAATATGAATCAGTCGTACATCAACTCACTATGAATCAGTCGTACATCAACTCAATATGAATCAGTCGTACATCAACTCAATATGAATCAGTCGTACATCAACTCAATATGAATCAGTCATACATCAACTCAATATGAATCAGTCATACATCAACTCAATATGAATCAGTCATCCATCAACTCACTATGAATCAGTCGTGACATCAACTCAATATGAATCAGTCGTACATCAACTCACTATGAATCAGTCGTACATCAACTCAATATGAATCAGTCGTACATCAACTCAATATGAATCAGTCGTACATCAACTCAATATGAATCAGTCGTACATCAACTCAATATGAATCAGTCATACATCAACTCAATATGAATCAGTTGTACATCAACTCAATATGAATCAGTCGTACATCAACTCACTATGAATCAGTCGTACATCAACTCAATATGAATCAGTCGTACATAAACTCAATTTCAAGCGTAAAATACATTCTCAGTAAATCAAAAATATAAAATGAGGTTACAGAAATGATACTTTTGCTTAATTTGTAATTTGCAGGACCTTTAATCTCATCAACAAAGTGGAGGTGGGTGGGAGAGATGGCCTCTTATCCAAAAAGTGGGAGGCAAGAGGCAGGTTTTCCTCAAAAAGGATTTTTTTTTTTAATGAAAAGTAGGGGGTCTTCATTACCCCCACTCCCACCCCCTTCCTCCTCTCCCTCCACCCTCTAGGAAAACAGCCCTGGTAATTTGTCATAGAATGTGTTGTGAAAATATGACAGTATTTCAAAGAAATCCTTTCCTCTTGACAATAACATCTTCAGAAATCTGAATTCAAAGAAGACGGAGTTGTTCCATTCATTAGTTGTTATGCTCCTTAAAATTTCAAACAGTCAGACCCGACGTGATATATAGGCGGTCAGGTCAAGACTTTTCCCCTTATTTTCTTTATTCTGACAGTCTGAAAATCACAAGTAATTAGGATCAAATTTCCCTTATCAATGGCTCCATTGTGCTAGTTCTTCTGTTGGTTCTGGGTTGTTGTGGAAATTGGTGTTGAGTATCAAATTAGCAATGGATGAAGTCCTTATTGTGTGAATGAGTGGTTATTTGAATTAAGATAAGTGGTCTTATTATTTGCTACATTAAGTTTGTGTGGTTACGATTTGCTGAAACAAATTTTAGGGAGAAGGACAAGTCATGTTTTCTTCATACAACATACTTTCCAACGCCCTTGAATCTTGTTCATTGATGTATACATGCTTTGGTAGTATTTCAATTCATAACACGGTAACATATTGATGTACGGAAGACAAATGGAACTGAATGTTTTCTCTCCCACACGTTCCTCAGCATTTGCTACCAACAATGGTAGAATTTAAGAACTACGCTGTAAAGAAAAGCACAATTCTATTTACTGTGAAGTGAAAATCATTTAACGTGTTCACTATACAGTCCCCCAATAATAACTAACACAAACTTGCCGGTTTAAATGATGTAGCGATTGAAATAACCCTACTCATGTCATACATGAAACTCCCATTTTACATGAAACAGCTTCTAAAATCAAATTTAAAGTTTAATTTGGAATTAATCTTTGCAGGTTTTCAAATAAGCCACGCCCACCATAGCAACGCGGTAACCATGTGAGGCAAACAAACCTCAAATCCGCAATCGTGCATTACCAATGCGTTGACATTTAGATGTTCGCGAGGCCTAACGCAAGCTTTGATTCATTTATGGCACTTCTTCGGATCTTTAGAGTTTTTAGCAAAAGGGATAAACAAAATTAAGTTTGCTAACTGTTCTGCAGTTTGCTAACTGTTTTGGGTAACAGCAATAAGATTTACAAAGCCCGCAGCGTAAGTGCAATTTTTGTTCACCATTTCTCCGTCACTCAGTCTGTGTGTGCAGAAATTTATTTTGTACAGTAAGTTGCATTGACTACATGAGCGCGCCGCTAGCTAGCTGTACTGTACCAGTACCGCATAGGATGCTTGCCACCACTTAGTTACGTAGATTTTGTTGCTAGGCAAATTTGTGTGGTGATTAATTAAAACAAGCTGTCAATCATTAAACCCAGAAAGGTTAATTATTTAACACCAAAACTTAGCTCCCCTTACCTCTAAGAGCATGATCACTCTGCCTCCAGCAAAGCTGCACATCATGTGAGTCATGAAGCCATAGCACTGTGCAGTCACATGATAACAGCCCTGCAAAGAGAATGAAGATAATCGAATCAAAATCATACACACAAAAATTTCAAGCAGTTTAAGTTTGTTTGTTTGATGAGGGCTTAACGGCACCACGACAATGAGGGTCAAATTGTGCCTGAGAGGTTAGATCATTCCAGAGGTAGATGGAAAAAAGAAAATAGCATCTATTGTTTTGGGAGACTTTAATGCATTGTTTAAAGAAATGGGTAAATAAACAAACAAAAACTAAAAAAAGCCAAACAAGCTTGGAGGGTTGACCAATTTTTTTGTCTCAAGCTTTAATGTTAGTGTTTGTTTGTTTGATGAGGGAAGTGAATGGACAACAAAAACGAAGATCATTCCAGAGAGAAAGGGGTGGAAGAGAGAGGACTAAAATGGTTGTACAGGGAAGCATGATGAAGGAAGGAAATAATTTTATCTGATGAAGGAAGGAGATCATTTTTTGGAGGGTTTTTCTGAAGAGCTCGGCTATTGAGTTGTGGGGAGCAAGGGAAGCTCTGGGAAGTTTGTACAGGGGGCAAGCAAGGAGGACGTGATGGACTGTGAGGGTGCAATGGCAATTGTTGTAGAGGGGTGGGGGAGCCAATAAGGAGGTGGGAGTGAGTGAGGTGGGTGTGACCTATTCTAAGGTCACACCCAACAAATCAAAAGCAATTGACTCACTGACGGAGAGCAAACACACCCCATGCATTTTCAATAATCAACAGCTTATTCTTATTAGAAACCCACACTACTAACGTGACACAGCTGACAAGCAATGTAGGCCTACGAGCTAACAACACTAATGTTAGCACTGAAAGTGTTACAGATGAAACAATCCTCAGACTCTAAGACAAGCTACGGGAATGTCTACATTGATATGCACTAGAATTATTCCTTATTTTATTTACGCCTACAAATTTTAGAGGGTGTTCTTCCTCCATTTGACATCGTTTGAAACTGCTCCGTTACGTTCGTACGTGACCTCCTATTAATTTACAAGTGTGATGATGAACATTTGACCTTTTTCTTTGCATTTCTTTGTTAGGAATTTGTTGTTTTCTTTCTTTGCCAACTTAACAGCTTCTATTCCATCAAAAATGAATATTACACACTTGCTTCACAAAAATCTTTTTTTGAGTTTTATCTTATCAAGTTTGATACAATATATTTGATAACGACGAAATTTGTGAGGCATTGTAATCATTTTGACAATTATCACCATTTTATTTATTTTTTGTTTGAGACAGTGAAGCTGCAACCGGCCAGCAGTGCAACATATGGAGGATATGAAAATATCATTGTTTTGTGATTGGTTTAAAAGACAATTAAAATGAATATGCATGGTATTGTATAGGTAGCTTGCTTCTTCCAAAACTTGAAATATTTTCTTGATTTAAATGTTATTTTTTAACAAAAATACACTTAGAAATGTACAAAAAGGTGATAGAATAAAATAAACTACTCTTCCTCTCCCATTGCCTCGCCAATCATTCTTCAAATTTTGGTGCTTGCTGGGTTAACACCCAAAAATGGGCTCAAAATTGCAGTTTATTTTTATTGAAAAAGAACTTTAAGAGAAACAAAATGGTGAAGAAACTACTCCAATATCTTATTCCGTTAAGGAAATATTCAAGTTTAAAGTTCCGTCTCATCTGTGTAGAAATGACTGGTGTAGTAAGTCTACTATGGAAGGTTTATGCCCTCATTATCACTTTCTTAATAATTGCTAATTGTATTTTAAAGAAAACTGATTCAATTTTATATAATATCTGAATTATTTCTCCTCAGACTTTCTTCAGATGATAACTTACAATTACCCTTACTAGATTCTATTTTATTACTTTCCTGCCATATCCAATAGTTTTTGCATGACAAAATTTAGAATACATAGAGACTTTGAGGATCTGAAGATGATGTCACAATTAGTCTGATTTTCAATTGCTTCTACAGAAATGATGCGAAACTTTTAACTTGAATAATGCATAACAGAAAAATATTTTTCAATGCTTTCAAGATCTTCACCATGTTGTTTATTTTTAAGTCCTCATACAAATACGATAAACTTGCTTGACCACTGAATTGATTATTAAATAAAGTACACTCTAAGAAAAAGAAACTAATGAGAAAAGACAATTAATAGAAATGAGCTCACCAGCAAATCACCCTCTGCAGCATCGAACCCAGCAGATATCATCACCAGGTCAGGGTTAAACTGAAATGAAGTAAAAAACAAAAACAGGTTTTACAACTACCCAAAATGATAATTTGAAACATGTACTAAATAAACTGTTAATGTCATAGATTGAGGAGGATAATTTACATATTAAGGCACAAAAACACTTGCATGCATAAAGGCAAAAATTATGACAAACAAGTTTTTTTTTTTTATGTCAAAACTCCATCAAGTTACTTTCTCAAAATTGTAAATAGATATACAAACATTATTTCATGACATAAGAGATTGATTTGACTTACATCAGCAAACAGAACTGCTATATAACTCAACTTTTTGAAAATAAAGAGCTCTGCTTGACTAAAACATTTTAAAGCAATATCTACTAATATTTAGAATCGTCTTTGCTTGAGCTTGCTTGATGAGTGACGATGCCAGAACTAATGCAATACATACAAATATGCATTACAAAAAAAAATGCAATACAAAAAATATGCTATACAAAAAATATGCAATACAAAAATTATGCAATGCAAAAATATGCAATAAAAAAATGTAATATAAAAGTATGCTATACAAAAAATATGCAATACCTACCTCATAGGCAATTGGTATCACTATATGCTGGAAAGCAGCCATGTACTCAGCATCTCCCATGGCAAACTGAAAGAGATATCATATAGAGATACCATAATTATTTTCTTACAACATAAGTGTTAAAGCATGGCAGTGCATATTCCATATATTGGATAGACTTACCAAAGGTGTCAATCATGTAATTTCATATTGATTCTCTTATCGTATACATAAGATACTACACTAGACCCTTATTCAGTGAAAATCATTTCAAGGATTAGTTCAGTGGTCAAGCATCTTCATCTTATATGAAAGAAGAATTTAAAAGAAACAAAATGGTGAAGAAAGCATTAAAAATCTTATTCTGTTAAGGAGATATTCACGTTTAAAATTTGGTATTATTTGTGTAGAAACGACTGAAATCAGACTAGTTGTGATGTCATAGCCTCAGATTCCTCAGTCTTCATGTATTCTATCATATTTTGTACTGCAATTTTGTGGCTTAAAGACCAAGGGATATGTCAAAAAAAGTAGTAAAACTGAATCTAGGAAGGGCATTTTTAATATACCACCTGAAAAAAGTTTGAGGAAAAAGTTTGTTTGTTTAATGTGATAAATGATCATTAAAAGATACCTGTTAAATGACCATTAAAAGTTTGTTTACTTGATAAAAGGGCTTAAAGATTGCACCACTAAACTAAGCTTTAATTCTGGACAAATTGTGTCTGAGAGTTCAGATCATTCCAGAGGTAGAAGTAAAACTTAAATCCTTCCGAGCCATTAGGGGCCCACGCATTAACTCCGGTTTCCATGGTGCAAGCAGATGAGCGCATATAACTCCCTCTGGATGGGATGCTAGTTCATCACATGATAACTCCTTAACAGTAATGGTACTCATTTACTTGACTAGGTAAGCTTGCTGGAGTTTGTTTTTAAAGCACTTCCCTTTCACAGCATCTATTGTTTTGCATATAGACTTTAAAATCTTACTTTCATTTAACTTAAAACTTGTACTTTAATGCATTGGTTTAATTACTTTTCTGAATGGGGTAAATAAACAAACAAATAAATAAAATGAAATGACTAATTTCAAACATTGCTGAGTACCTTTAAGCTATATACAAAGAGTCATTTTAACAGGGATGACCAATTTTTTTGTCTCAAGCTTTAATGTTAGTGTTTGTTTGTTTGATGAGGGCTTAACGACACCACAACAGCGAGGGTCAAATTGTGCCTTATAAATTAGATCATTCCAGAGGTAGAAAGAAAAGAAAACGAGTAGAGATTGAGAGAAACACGGGAACTAAAAGCCAGAAGGCTGGGATCGAGAGAAGAGTGCATGGGTGAAAAAACAAAGTAGAGAGAGGGGATGGGAGAGGAGGACTAAATATGGTTGTAGAGCGAAGCATGATGAAGGAAGGAGATAATTTTATCCCGGAGGGTTTTTCTGGAAGAGCTCGGCTATTGAGTTGTGGGAGTGAGGGAAGCTCTGGGACGGTTGTACAGGGGGCAAGCAAGGAAGACGTTGTGGACTGTGAGGGTGCAATGGCAATTGTTGCAGAGGGGTGGACAAAGCCAATAAGGTGGGAGTGATTGAGGTGGGTGTGACCTATTCTAATGATAGTACAACAAAGACTTCATTATAACATTAACATGAACACTTGTGCAGCCCTATTTAATATTTTTCCAGAAAAATTTGACCAAATTGACCTGCTTATAAAGCCTACAAACCAGGGATCTGCCATTCATCCCAAGATAGATGCCCTGAATAGATAACTTTAAAGAAATATCAAAAATTAATTTAGGGCTGGGAACTAACATAATGAGAAAACAAAATGTAATATATCTGAATACCAGAACTTACATCATTCCAAGCAATGTTGATGTTATAACCTTCACCTGGCCCCTCCCCTGCATGGGTGTGGTCCCCATAGGACCCTTTTGGATAAAATGACCCGTGGTCATAACGATGGAGGGAGATGTAAAGGACAGAGGGATCATTCTCAAACATCTTTTGAGTTCCATTTCCATGGTGGACATCCCAATCAACAATGAGAATCCTGAAAAGAAAATTAATGCAGTTTTATTTCTATCTCAGACATACTAATAAGAACTGAAAAAATTTAATAACCAGAGGAAGAAATCCCACGTGGTTCTGATGCTAAGTTTGATTATAAGAAGCATTTTTTTTTTTTTAAACTTTCAATGTTGTGTTCTTACACATCTAGTTTATTCATTACACTGGAACATGTGTATATTTTGTTGCTTGTTTAAGTGTCAAGGTTTTTATCTTAAATTAAAAGCCACAATCACAACAACCACTGAAAAATTGTATTTGGCTCCGCCTGACATGAATAATGATGAAGTCAACAACTCAACATTTATGGGATTCTGTATCATCCTTGCTTTTATAACAGCATCATACCAAGTTTTGATTTAAATCTGATATGGGTTTGTGGAAATATGAGCATAAACAGATTTCACAGTGAGTCCTGCATTCTCATTAATATTTATAACATCAACACCAAAAACAACATGGATCATCTGCAGATCACAACACACCCATTTACCAAACATGGCATAAATCCACCTTAATATTCTTGAGATATCATGTTTACAAGCTTGTTAATAGAATTCTAAATTTCACCCCACCTACTATGAATATTCATGACATCAGCACCAAAAACAATAGGGATCATCTACAGATCACAACACATCTATTTACCAAGTATGACATAAATCCACCACACAGTTCTTGAGATATCATATTTACAAGCTTGTTAACAGAATTTTACATTTAGCCCCACCTACTAATCAATATTCATGACATTAGCATCAAAATCAAAAATCATCCACAGTTCACAAGATATCCATGTTTACAGACACACATACATACATACATGGTTCATACAGATATCATGTTTATAGACACAAACATACATACATACATACAGGTACATACATAATGTACCATTACATACAAACATACATACATACATACATACATACATACTCTACATACATGCCAGCATGACTCCATAGGTTCTTATGCTATCGCATCAGAACCAAAAAAAAGAATATGATTGACTATTTGTTGGAAGCAAATTGCAACTCTTGACAAACTTCTTGTAAAGGTTTCATAGAAATGAACTTCAATACTCTAAAAAATATACTCAAATATGCTTTTAAAGGAATATTCCCATGGTTTTTCATTTTTTCATATATAATAGAGACAAATTTTAAAAACAAAGTGGTGAAAAACTATGTTAATATCTTATTCCATTTAAAACTTACAAAATTTTAAAGTATTTTTGAATTTGGAGAAAAGTGACTGATTGGCAACATCTGTGATGTCATAGAGACAATTCAACAAAATTTCTTTTATATCTTTTAAAAATGATTTGTATTTTTTTATCATTGCAAATAGTAATGTACACCAAAAAAAAAAAATGCTTTCTCATAAATTATATATTCCACCTTATCTCTATAATGAACCAAAAATGCTGTTCGATAATGTAAAAAATATGTGATAAATTTTATAAGAAATACATAAGAACTGTTCTGGATTTGCCTTGATGACATCACCAAGCTGAAGGATGTATAGTGTACGAGGTGTTTTTAAGAACATTTTTCTACTCTTTAAATTGTTATAAACTTCTAAATGGAATAAGATATTAACATGGTTTTTTCACCACTTTGTTTCTACAAATTTGCTCTATCATATTTGAAAAAATAACAATCCATGGGAATATTCCTTTACAGAAAAAAGTACCAAAAGAACTAAATAATGAATATGTATCACACTTTAAATGCTTTCTTCCACAATTTCAAGACAATGTTATAATTTTGGATAGACTTCAGCTATATTGTGACCAGAATAAGAAACAACCTACAGTTTGAATATTTCACACTAAATTGTCTGTGTTACTCTACTTGCACTGCAAGTGAGTGAACAAAGTGTTTTTTCCTACCTTTGTACATTGTACTTCTTCTGAGCATATTTTGCTGCAATTGGAGCAGAGTTGAAAAGGCAAAATCCAGCAGCTTTATGTGGCTCTGCATGATGACCAGGAGGCCTGTATAACAAAGAAGGAATCAGCTCTCTTGTATGTCTTAGAATAAGGGTATTTTAGCTGAAGTCACAAGGTCACATGACTTTGTTTACATCGCCATTTTGTCAGGGAAAATCACTGTTGTCTGCTGTACACTTAAAGACTTACATACGTTTGCATGTTATTATGTAAGATTATTTTTGTAAGATAATTATGCCGGAATCTTGCTGTGCCGTTGGTTGTACTAGTAGATGTGTGTGGGGGAATAAAAAAACATTTTCTCAATTTCCATCTGATCCTGATCGACGTTCGAAGTGGGTTTCTGCTGTACAACGTGACGGCTTATACTTGTTTGACACTAGGATTTGCAGCGAGCACTTTATATCAGGTATGTAGGCTTTGTCTTAGTATAACGAACAATCAGCTGGTTTTAACGTTTAAGTTACTCTTTGTATAATATAAAACATTTTATAAATAAAACTTAAGTAAAATTGGAAGCGAACAAAAAATTGCAATTAGTAAAATTCACTGATCTGGTACTGGTAGGTTAGCATGTAGTATGTTTGTTGTATGTGTGATGTGACTGAGCTGTGTGAAGATGCGTGAAACGCAACAATGCCGCTGCCCAGCAAAATGGGGTCCAGTTGAGTTAGAGTCCCTATATAACTCTAAAGTGAATGAAAAGCTAGTTTCTGAATACATGATCATCAGTCTAACTCTACACCAAAATGATTTTGATTGCCATATTCAATTACCTTACCTTACTGCTTCCTTCTCCTGGGTATGGAGATTGAGGCTTCTCTAAGCAAATTCTTCCATCTTTTTCTGTTTCTTGCCACTGCTGCAGCTTCTCCCCAGCTATTCTATCCAAAACTGTTTCTCTCCTTTTCTGCCACTCTGCTTCATGTAGTCTTAGGTCTTCCCTTCCTTCTTCTAACCTCTGGTGACCAGGTGATGGATATCCTGGCATATAATAGTTTTCTTTGTCTCTTCTTAATACATAACCCAACCATCTCCATCTTCTCTTGAATATTTCCTTGCTTATATCCACTGTGCTTGTTCTTTCATATAGTTTTTCATTGGTGACTTTCACTGGTCATCTAATTTTTTAAATAATTCTCTAAGGCATCTCCTTTGGAACACATCTAGTTTCTTCTAGTCAGCTTCCAGGTTGTCTGATAGTTGCCTGGGCCAACCCAATTCTGCATTTTATGTCTTCCTCAGTGCCTCCTTCTTTGGACAGTATTGCACTGAGATAGACAAAGCTATCAATATTTTCAAGCTCTGCATTTGCAACTTTAATTGTTTAATTATTCAATTAAGTAAGAAAATATCGATGCCTGATATATTTTACCCCTCTTCCTCAGTTTGTGATTTGTATACTTCACATACCTTCACACACCCCTTCCCTGTTCGTATGCAAACAGAGTCGAGTGAAAATTCAAACTTAGTAGCAAACGTTTTTCTGATTTTCATACACTTGTTTGTTTGGTGAGGTTTAACGGCACCACAACAGCTATGGTCAAATTATGCCTGAGAGATTAGATTATGTAAGAGGTGAAAATACAAGAATGGATGGAAAGTAAAGGTGTAGATATGTAACCAAAACATATACTTCTTTGTAATAAAAGCAACAAAGAACATATGTAAGAGAAAATAGTATCAGCATTTTTTCTGTCAGTAGGGACTAAACAGTAGTAGCTTAGATATGCACAGCAGCCTGAATGATATCTCTATTTTTTCATCCTCAATACTCCTAGGCAAAGCACCTTATACCTTTGAATGACTATACTTTTAAATCATACTTCTTCAATATCTTGAGTAAACAAGAGGTGACACGGTCATTCATAGAAAAATGAATAGATATGCAGAGAAAATTGATACTTTGCATGAATGTAACTTTGATAAAGTGGACAATGCAGAACATAATTAAACATACCTAATAATTGCCACACCAGTTTGTGCCTGCGGAGAAAAAAAAAAGAGAAAAAAGGAGTGTCATAAATGGGAGAGTAGGGGGGGGTGGGGGGTGGGGGGGGGAAGGGGTAAGAAGGTTCTGTTGCCCTGTGTTGTTGCCCTCCAGTCAACCAAGTTTTGAGAACTTGTCAAAAGAGGTGAGTGAGTTTAGTGTCTTGTTTAATACATACAGCTTGGAAAGTGACCATGATATGCTTCTCGCATTAAGTCTAAACCTCCAATACATTCTCTGTCTTTAAGGATTGGTTCAGTGGTCTAACATGTCCATCTTATATGAAAGAAGACTTCAAAAGAAACAAAATGGTGAAGAAAGCATTGCAACATCTTATTCCGTTAAGGAGATATTGAAGTTTAAAGTTTGGTATCATTTCTGTAGAAACAACTGAAATCAGACTGACTTGTGATGTCACAGCCTCAGATTCCTCAAAGTCTTTATGTATTCTAAAGAAAGTTTATTAAATTTTTCACTGTTTACATCATTTCCCCTCAAACTGTCTTCAGGTGGTATATTATAAATACCCTTCCCAGATTCAGTTTTTTTGACATATTCCATGGTTTTTAAGTGACAAAATCGCAGGACAAAATATGATTGAATAAATCAAGACTTTGAGAAATCTGAGGCTATGACATCACAAGTAGTCTGATTTCAGTCGTTTCTACACAAATGATACCAAACTTTAAACTTAAATATCTCCTTAATGGAATAAGATTTTTGAATGCTTTCTTCACCATTTTGTTTCTTTTGAAGTCCTCTTTCAGATAAGGTGGACTTGCTTGACCTCTGATCTAATTCTTTAAGCCCTAACAAAACCTCAAATCTGTCGGGGTCTATTATTGCTCACAACAGAAACCACAATCCAGCACAAGCAATTAGCAATTACACCAGGGATTTCCACACACTTCACCTCACTTTCCATGGTCATAATCTGACATTGATACTAAACAAATTTCACTGCAGCTCACTGACTTTCACACTTAACACAAGGACAAATGTATTTCCCTGTGGTCAATGTGTCTGGCTTGAAGTAATAATTTACAAATAGGATGGTATCTAACAGTGAAGGTTTTGTTTGTGTATTGATGAGTGATTTTAAGTGATGTTTTTGTCCAACCTTGTAGGCTTTGAGGATTTGGGACTGAAAACCCATTGCAACAGATTTTCATCATGCGGTGCTAGAATCATCTAAAGCTTTTCTTCTTAAAAAAGTCTGTATCATCCAAAACATCTGCCAACATCTCAAAATGTTAGCAACCCCCTGCTAAAATCTTAATATAAACCTGGTAATTAACTTTTTTGCTGTTTCCCCTTATTTACAGTCAGTAATTTCTCAAGTAGATCTCTTATTAAAACTTCAAACTTCTTAAACTCACAAAGCTTTAGTGTATCTTACCTTGCCTGATAACACTGTATCTACAACATTCAGCAAGCAGCCTGTTGCTAAAAGCGCACAATCATAACTGTCCTGTTAAAAAAAAAAAAAATCAAACTTACCTTGAAATTACAATGATAATTTTAAGCTTAAGTTTAATAATTTTATGTAGCGCACTACCATAAATGTTCAGTTGCGCTTTACATTGAAGAAATAAAAAACCTTTAAGTAAACAGGTAGATAGGCCTGTACACTTAATATACAACAATAACAAATAACAACACAGATATGCGAACAAACATGACAACTACCTAACAGCATAATCTAAATAGTATATAAACAGCCCATGAACAAACATTTTTATATCATTATTTTTCAAATTTTTTAAATAATTTTTTAATTCTTGAACTTAAGATTCATCTTTAACACAAAAATTTAACAAGAATATTGTAATTATTTAAACCAACTTTACAGAATTATCAACAAATTTTAAAATGTTCAGTTACTTTAATAATGGAATAAAGTTGTATTACAAGAAACACATTTTGCCAAAGTTGCACCGTTATACAAGGAATTGACCACACTTACATTATTCAGGTATATAGAAGCGTATCTCTCCTCTCTTGCTGTTAGTTCATCCCTGGACATCTGCTTGGTTTCTTCAATCTCAGCAACAAAATCCACACTTAGTAGAGAAGCAAAGGCATCGCAATTAAAAGTGCTCCAAACTTATTATTTGTATCAGCTATTCCCCACCCTTCCCCCTTATTACAACTAACATAGAACCCAGAGGGCAAGAGGTGCTCCCTTGGTTGGATATTTTACAAAAGATGATAATACCAGGTTTGGACAGTGAATGAAAAACTTACAAAGTATTCAAATTTGTGAATCACATTTTCGTATCCTCCTTAACTTTTAACTAGCTGGTGGTACATTAAGAAATTATTTATCCAAAATATAGTGACCTATGTAGTATTTATTGTAAACACATGTTTTTTACACTTGCACTGTATTTCTTGTTTAATTGAAATGTAGAAAACATTTTATCTCATGATTTTCATGTGCAACATAGCTTACAGTATATATAATTGAGAGAAATATCCACTGTTTTTTTTCTATCTCACAAGTATATATATATATATACATATATATATATATATATATTATGTTTGTTTGTTTGTTTGTTTGATGAGGTCTTAACGGCACCACGACAACGAAGGTCAAATTGTGCCTGAGAGGTCAGATCATTTTAGAGGTAGTAAGGAAAGAGACCAGGGGGAGAATGAGAGAAATTGAATTATATTTAGCAATGAGGACAAGAAGGTATTAAATCTCTCTAAGTAAAAATATTTTTTGCAGACATTCAAAATTTGAAATACATAACACTGCATAAGGCTTTAGAGGTGCAGTGGCTCAGTGGTTAAGGTTTCATGCTCGTATTCGAAAGGTCCCATTCGATTCCCGCCTTGAGCACTGCATTGTGTTCTTGAGCAAGGCACTTTAGTCAACTTGCTTCAATCCACTCAGCTGTAAATGAGTACCAGCACTGCTGGGGAGTTAATCTGCGATGGACTGACGTCCCATCCAGGGGGAGTCATGATGTACTCTCATCCGCTTGCGCCATTGAACCGGGGATAAGCACTGGCTCTATCAGCCTGATGGCTGGAATGGATTTAGCTTAGCAAAAGGCTTTACCATTAGTATAGCAAAGAATAATGAGAATCATCACAAAATGGCTGTCTCCACTTCATGAAAAATTTCTCATTTCTAGAAAACTTTTTTTCCTTATTCCAGGTCCTCTCCCAGACTGGTTTATACACATTCACATACATCTAAGACATCCACAAATTATTCTATAAATGGAAGGTATCAGATATTCACCCAACAAGAAATATGGTACTCACTTGTGACAAAGCTTTAGCTCATCATGGGTGGCAATTCTTGGCTGGGAGAAATGAAGTTACATAGACTTGATGTAATAATGTTAAAATACGATCAAACACTTTGTGAACATGAAAGGTTGAATAATCAAATAAATTATAATTGAAATAATATAAGTTTATAGAATCGAGATCTCTCATCAAATTCCCCAGACAAAAAAAAAGCACCAATGAAAAACTTATTATATCGCAGGCAATTTTAGTACAAATGCAGAAAATTATATCGGCATCCATTTTGTATTTTCAGAATTGTTTCAATTAAAATTCGAAGCGGAAAATAAATTGATTAACATATGTACTGACACTTGCAGACAAGATATCATGAAATAACTTTGAATTATCTCACCACTCACTATCGCTTCATAAATAATTTCCATTTTAAGTCTAAGCATGAAAAAAAATGATAAATTCCCCCTCCAAAAAAACAACACGAGTAATTCCATGACATTCTACATGTAGTCATCAACCAATACGTTCAAACGGGTTGTAAAATTGGTTTTTTTACCCTGTGTTAAGATATAATGAAAGGTGGCACCCTGAAAGATATTTGAGATTGGGAAATCATTATGAAAAATGTGACTCACAAACACAACAAGAGACCAAAATGCAAGTCAAAGCCGGAAACGATAATGCATGCATGCATAGATGAAAGATTATAAAATGGAAAGCTGGAAGCTATAACAGATCTGCCACAGAGGTCTCTAAACGTAGTTTGTTCGTTTGATGAGGTTTAACAGTAACACGACAGCGATGGTCATACTGAGCCTGAGAGATTAGATTATGTCAGAGGTGCAAAGAGATTGGAGAAGTCGAAGAGAGTGCAGTAGGTAGTTACAGGATGAAGAGGGAGATTGGAGAAGTCGAACAGAGTGCAGTAGGTAGATACAGGATGGAGAGGGAGATTGGAGAAGTCAAACAGAGTGCAGTAGGTAGATGCAGGATGAAGAGGGAGATATAGGGGAGTCGAACAGAGTGCAGTAGGTAGATACAGGATGGAGAGGGAGATTGGAGAAGTCAAACAGAGTGCAGTAGGTAGATGCAGGATGGAGAGGGAGATATGGAGAAGTCGAACAGAGTGCAGTAGGTAGTTACAGGATGAAGAGGGAGATATGGAGAAGTTGAACAGTGTGCAGTAGGTAGATACAGGATGGAGAGGGAGATTGGAGAAGTCAAACAGAGTGCAGTAGGTAGATGCAGGATGGAGAGGGAGATATGGAGAAGTCAAACAGAGTGCAGTAGGTAGTTACAGGATGAAGAGGGAGATTAAAGAAGTCAGACAGAGTGCAGGATGGAGAGGGAGTAGTTACAGGATGGAGATGGGAGATATGGAGGGAGATTGGAGAAGTTGAACAGGAAGAGTGCAGTTACAGGATAGGTAGAGGTAGATACAGGATGGAGGTAGATGCAGAGGGAGATATGGAGAAGTCAGTAGGTAGATACAGAGTGCAGATACAGGACGGAGAGGTAGATACAGAGTGCAGTAGGTAGTTACAGGATGTTGAACAGAGTAGGTAGGAGATTGGAGTTACAGGATGGAGAGGAGTGGAGAAGGAAGGACAGAGTGCAGTAGGTAGATACAGGATGGAGAGGGAGATATGGAGAAGTCAACAGAGTGCAGTAGGTAGATACAGGATGGAGAGGGAGATTGGAGACAGAGTGCAGTAGGTAGATGCAGGATGGAGAGGGAGATATGGAGAAGTCAAACAGAGTGCAGTAGGTAGTTACAGGATGAAGAGGGAGATATGGAGAAGTTGAACAGTGTGCAGTAGGTAGATACAGGATGGAGAGGGAGATTGGAGAAGTCAAACAGAGTGCAGTAGGTAGATGCAGGATGGAGAGGGAGATATGGAGAAGTCGAACAGAGTGCAGTAGGTAGATACAGGATGAAGAGGGAGATTAAAGAGGTCGAACAGAGTGCAGTAGGTAGATACAGGATGGAGAGGGAGATATGGAGAAGTTGAACAGAGTGCAGTAGGTAGATACAGGACGGAGAGGGAGATATGGAGAAGTTGAACAGAGTGCAGTAGGTAGTTACAGGATGGAGAGGGAGATATGGAGAAGTTGAACAGAGTGCAGTAGGTAGTTACAGGATGGAGAGGGAGATATGGAGAAGTTGAACAGAGTGCAGTAGGTAGATACAGGATGGAGAGGGAGATATGGAGAAGTTGAACAGAGTGCAGTAGGTAGTTACAGGATGGAGAGGGAGATATGGAGAAGGAAGGACAGTATTTTTTTCTGGGGAGGTTTTATGGAGGAACTTGGCAATGGAATTGAAGGGATCATGAACAGATGGGGTGGGGGAGGAGTGGGCAGTCAATGGGGATGTGTTCGACTCTTAGGAGTTATTAAAGAGGTGGGTGTGAGTGGGTGTGGCCAATTTTGAGGCGGGTGATGTTGTGGGTAGTGGGCTTGGCAGGAATGGAAGGCTGGATGTTGTGGAGTTTGTTATCCGTGTGGGTGTCCTAATAGAGTTTGAGTGGTAGGGAGATGTTAGATGATGTTGTTGGTGTGTAGAAGGGTAAGACTAGAGGGTGGGTTGTTGTAGAAGAAGTTGTTGAATGGGGGTGAGTTATATTCATTGCAGTTATTGCATAGCAGTGATGGTGAGCCACATAGTTTGTTTGATGAGGTCTTAACGGCACCACGACAATGAGGGTCAAATTGTGCCTGAGAGGTCAGATCATTTTAGAGGTAGGAAAAAAAGAAAACAGGGAGAAAATGAGAGAAATTCAAGAACAAAAGTCAGAAAGCTGTGATCGAGAGAGGAGGTGCATGGGTGAAACAAAACAAAGTAGGGAGGGGGTGGAAGAGGAGAATTAAATATGGTTGTAGAGGGAAGCATGATGAAGGAAGGAGATGATTTTATCCGGAGGATTTTTTGAAAGAACTCAGCAATTGAGTTGTGGGGAGCGAGAGAAGCTCTGGGAAAGTTGTACAGGGGGCAAGCAAGGAGAACGTGATGGATAGTGAGGATGCAGTGGCAATTGTTACAGAGGGGTTGGGTGGAACCAATAAGGAGGTGGGAGTGAGTGAGGTGGGTGTGACCAATTCTTAGACGGGTAATATGAACATTGTCGATACGAGAGAGGTTGTTGATGGTGGATTTGATCGGGATTGTGGGCTGGATGACATAGAGTTTTTTATCAATTTGGGAGTTCCATGAGGTTTGCCAGCAGCCACGAACAAGGGAAGCGATAAGCGGTTTGATGTCAGAGAGGGTTTTAGGAAAAGGGGTAAAGAGGAGGTTGAGGGCAAGCTTAGCGGCTGCATCAGCCCTGTCATTGCCAGGGATGCCAACGTGGCTGGGTATCCAGAAGAAAAGAACCCTTTTCCTGCAGAGGGTGGGAGAAAAGAGTTTCCAAAGGAGGAGGTGGCAAGTGAGGTTATCCCATTTAAGATTGAGTAATGAAGTAAGAACAGCCTTTGAATTGGAGAATATGGCAAAGTGGCTGAGAGGAGAGTACTCAATAAGAGCCACATAGGAGGTGAGAATGATGAAGAAAGAAATGGATCCCCTCACCTCTACATGTAAACATCTCTCCACCAGGCCGTACTCTTTGTGCCTCTGGTAGATGTGGGCTATCCTCTCAGGTCTCTCAGGGTAGGTACTGAATGATTTAAATGGTTTCCTGAAGGAGAAAAAACGAAGTAAAAAAACATACAAATACAGTTAAACAAAAAGATTTGAAAATCAAGTATCCTACCTTTGCATTTTTAGAACGGTTTTGAGCCTGTGAAATCTCTTCCTGCAAATTTCCATCATAATACAATTCCTTTGAGAAAAGATGTCATCATTGACATAAAGTCCTCATAATAATTTTAAAGAAAACATAGCTTACATCAAAATGATGAACAACAATAAAGCCAATAGCTTAAATTAAGCAATGGGGGACATCATCCCCTTGAAAAGAATTGTGCCTTCCTTGTATAAAATTACCACAAGGAAAGAATAGGGAAATGGAAATTCCATGCCCCATGTTCTTGAGAAGATCCTGGGCTTAATGACAGTAATGATGCTCCCATACAATATGCAGCCAACCATGCAAAAAAATCTGAATCCATCTGATCCATTAGGCTCATCATTGACTCCCCCTGGAAAAATGCTGGTCCATCGCAGATTATCTCTCCAGCAGTGGCGGTACTCATTTTACAGCTGAGTGGACTGAAGCAAGTAAAGTGTCTTGCTTATAGACAATTATGCAGCAATCACGACGAGAATCAAACCCTGTACATTTGGAATACGAGCATGACTCCTTAACCACTGGACCTCAACCATGCATATCTGATTAAATCAGTTTGATAATCATTCATTGAAAAATCATGCTGTTGCAAAAATCAATCTTTAATTGGTGTGATCGACTGACTTACTGGGTTTTATGCTTCTGCATCCTCTCATCATATACTAAGCATGATCTGAAAAGAAAATGCATCAAAAGTAGACTTGGTTCCTTAGAGTACAATAATGGAAATAAACAAATTTGCAATATGAATGAAAATGAATATCCTCCAAACCAAGCTTTCAACAAAATACAAAATATTTGATAATACTTCACAACAGTACCATCAAGTGGAGGGGGAGGCTGATGATACCTCACAACAGTACCATCAAGTGGAGGGGGAGGGAGAAAGTTGCAAGATCAAAGGGCCTCAAAAAAGATCACTTAATTATAGATTATTTTCTTTTCTCCAATTATTTCACCAAAAAACAGCACAATTGTAGCTGAAATTGCTTCTTCAAGTTTTTTTTTTTTTTTTTTTGTCTGATTGTAGGGTATCTGAGAGTTTCCCTCAGTGTCTCACAGTTTCCTTGATTGCCAACAAGATGCTCTAATAAGAAGCTGTATGGTTTCAAAATACATCTAAAATCAAAACCAACCAATCAAAAACTATCAGCGCCAATCCAACATTTTTTGACTGATAACGAAATTTATTTGATTAATTTGAAGATTTAAAATAAAGTTTTGTTACATTATTTGCTTATTTTGCATCTGACGCTCACGATGTCTATGTGGTGCTTAGTGTGGGGCTAGTATAGAACCAGTTTACACAATGTAGTTTGAATAGCACACTGTACAAGGCCCGGAGCATGCGCGCTTGTTATGAAGAAACTTTGGTCCTAAAAAGTGGTGCTTATTTAATACGTCGAATACGGTGCTTCGGATGAGACATAGCATTTCAACTTTGACACTGCAATTCTTCTTCTGTTTAAAGCAAGTCCTTGTATATCTGGTTTAACCCTTATTCTACCACGTGGTAATATTATCGCCGTTTTTAAACAACCTTTTCCAAAAATAAAATGGGACTTCTCCAGTCCTATTGGAGTAATCTCTGGAGTTTTCACAAAATGTAACTTTTTTATTGGGGTCATATTACAGAATTTTGAGAAAAAGTAGCTTGAAAAAGAGTAAAACTCAAAAATTGGCAACAAATTATTTTTTCTTTAATATCTTACAATAACTTCAAGATCACATTTTTGCTTCAAAATCAAACATGCAATTCCTAAGATATGATATTATTGATTTCTGGTCTTATTCTTATAATCCCTACCTGCAATCTTTTGTTGTGGAGAAATTTCTTCAAAATGTCACGAATTTCTGCCATTTTTGACTCGTTTTATCCTCAAAAAATCATGTACTAAAACTGTACATTGCACATGCTTTGTTGAACAGCCAAAAATCATGTACCAAAACTGTACATCGCACATGCTTTGTTGAACAGCCAAAAATCATGTACATTATCAAAACTGTACATCGCACATGCTTTGTTAAACAACCATTCGAAAGTGCTTGAAATTTCCTTTCATTTGATATATATAATACAGGCATATCCCCTCTATTTGGACCCTTTATTTTAATAATTAAATTTACCACAGCATTTTCAATGATCATCTAGTGTCGTGGATATGAACACGACCAGCATGTGAGCGCACTAAGTTCAAGTCTCACCATGACTACTGCGGGTTATAAAAAAAAATTCTTTTTCATTTGACTTAAATCATTTTGTGTTTTTTTATCTTTTCTTTCTTTCTAAAATTTCTAGATTAGTATCATTGTAAAGGAAATGTTTTAAAGAATCTAAATATGTAATACAAATCTCTATTTTCAATATTGACAAGAAGTTATACTTCTGCAAAGATTGACCATTTGTTCACCAAATTTAGCAAAAATTGCTTAACTTGCATATTTTTGTCTAATATTTCCTAATTTGGCTTTAATACTCAAAAGATAAATATCTTAGCTTCCATTCCAACCAAACTTGTAATGAAAGAAAATAAAAGGAAAGTTGTTAAAAATGCATATGAAAAATCTTTGCATTTCTTAAATTATAAGATATAAACTGTGATCAGTTTTCTATCAAACTTTACCATTTTCACTCTCCCCAGTTCTTAATTTCAATTGTTGCTTTTAACAAACTAAAACATACCTATGAGGTGCATGCGGAAAGACAGATAAAGACGTTGGATCGGCTGGTGGCTGTGATGTTTTCTCTGCGTCAACCTTCACTGTTTTATCCAACAGTTCCTTGAATGTCAAATCAACTGTATGAAAAACAATATGGCTACCAGTTTAATGAATTTTACCCTATAAGTCAGCGAATCTTAATAAGCGGATCACAGGCCAAATCTGGCCCACCAAACAATCAATCTTGCTCACGAACAATAGTCATTATATAATGCATTGCACTGCATGTAAGATCAATCTAAATGAGATCGGTAAAAATGGCAAAATACTTGTTTCTTTTTGTTTTTTTCTAGACAGATCAGCTCACTAAAACATCGCGTTTATCAAATAAAATGTTATCTTTGGTTCCGCTATAAATTGGGCTCACGGCTTGTCAAAGGATGGTGGATAAGAGAACCACAGGCATCTAACATACATCCTTCAAATCACGCACTCTCTTAACTTGTTTGTATTCAGGGATTGTTTTGACGGGAATTGTTTGTCACAGGATGCTGGTTTTGCCATGCAATTGGCCCACGGCCTGAAGCTGTTAGGAAATGATGGCCATTGGAAAAATGTAATTAGGCCAACCTTTGAATGTCAAATTTGTCATCATTCTAATCATTACCAGAGGTAGGAAGAAAGAAAACAGGGGAGATTGTTACATAAAAGTTTCAAACATTCTGTATGTTTGGTTACAATTTTGATTAGTTTTTAATTTATTTGAAATTTGTGATTTGAAAGACAGCTCTAAATCTTTATGTTTGTTTGTTTGATGAGGGCTTGTAATGAAGGTCAGCCTGAGAGGTTAGATCATTCTAAAAGTATTGAGAGAGGAGGGTTGACTAAATATGGTTGTAGAGGGAAGCATGATGAAGGAAGAACATTTTATCCAAAGGGTTTTTCTGAAAAATCTCGAGTTGTGGGAGCAAGGGAAGCTCATGTCAAGGAGAACATGATTTTAATTGTTTATTTAAAAAATGAAAAATACATGGCAAAGACCTAAAACCCTGCTGCCTCACTTCACAGATTTATGAAACATTAAAAAACAAAAGGATTTACAAAATAAAATACACCCTGTAATACACCACCAAATTTGCATAAAATATGCAAATTAATGCCTGAAATTTATTTAAAAAAGCTTTAAAATTAGACCCCTAGCTTTCCTGTTTTACAGTTAGCCCGCACTGCCCCTCCGTGGGCCTGCCCTGCCCCCCTGGGGTTTGCCCTTCCCTAGGCCCTGCTCCCCTGGGTTTCAAACCCCTTTCCCTACCCTGGGGCTTCGCCCTTCCCCTGGGGGTTTGCCCTGCCCCCTAGGGACCGCCCTGCTTCTCATGAGAAGAAAAAAAAAAAATGTTTTGTTTGTTGTTGTTTTTTTACAAAAAAATTTTAACCTAATAATCTTAATTAAACTCATAAATGAAATACCTTACATGGATCATTAGTCGTTCTGCTCCTTAAAGTTTCAAACAGTCAGACCCGACCTGATAAATAAGCAGGTCGGGTCAGATTTTTCCTCTTTATTTTCTTTATTCTGAAAACCTTAGTTGTTGTGGAAATTAGTGCTAAATATCATATTAAGCAATGGATAAAGTCCTTAATGTGTGGTTATTTTAATTACGATAAAGTGGTCTCATTATTTGCTACAGTAAGCTTGTGGCTATGCTTTGCTGGAACAAATTTTTAAGGAAAAGAACAAGTCATGTACAGAACACAGAATGATAGCATAGTAAGCAATTGTCCTGTTTGGCCCATGAATCAGAATAGTTTTTTTCTGAGGTATGATTATAGCTAAATTCCAGAGCTTCTTCTCCATGAGATTGAGCCCTGGACTCCATGCCGAAAAGATGCAGTGCTTCGCGCGCGCATTAATGTGCCCCTCAACAAGTCAGCACCCTGCCCCTTTTTAAATCAAGCTAGGGGTATGAAAATGATCAATGCTTAACCAATTTTGATTAAAAAATGTATGCTACTCTGATGGTTTGTAACAAAGGATTTACAAAATAAAATACACCCTGTAATACACCACAAAATTTGCATAAAATATGCAAATTAATGCCTGAGATTGAAAAAAGCTTTAAAATTATTAATGCTTAACCGATTTTGATTAAAAAAATTCTACTACCCTGATGGTTTGTAACAAAGGATTTACAAAATAAAATACACCCTGTAATACACCACAAAATTTGCATGAAATATGCAAATTAATGCCTGAGATATAAAAAAGCTTTAAAATGTTCAATGTTTAACCAATTTTAATTAAAAAATTTTTGCTACTCTGATAGTTTGTAACAAAGGATTTACAAAATAAAATACACCCTGTAATACACCACAAAATTTGCATAAATTATGCAAATTAATGCCTGAGATTTAAAAAAGCTTTAAAATAATCAATGTTTGACCAATTTTGATTAAAACATTTCTGCTACTCTGATGGTTTGTAACAAAGGATTTGCAAAATAAAATACACCCTGTAATACACCACAAAATTTCCATAAAATATGCAATTATAATGCTTTAGATTTAAAAAGCTTTAAAATGGTCAATGTTAAACCAATTTTGATGAAATTTCTGCTACTCTAATGTTTGTAACAATTTTTAAAGCAATTTAGCTACTATTGTCTCTACACATCCATCTACTTTGAAGGAAACCTCTACAGTGCTGGTCAAATTGTATAAGAGAGGTTTAAATTATACATAAATCAACTAAATAGTGTGGATCTGTCAGGTGGTGGTACTCTACTAAATGAAAAATGGCAAGGAAATAGTCCCAAACCTTATCTAAGACCGGCCACAAATATCAATGTTTGCATAAATTTTTCCAGAAGAATAATAACTTTAAAATTCTACAAAGCATGAAGTGAGACATCCAGAGTTCTACTAAGTTTTCTCTTAATGACTGTTGAATTGAAAGCAGATTACTAAACACAATATAATACTTGGTCTTTACTACGCAAGAAACTAAGCATGCATATTTAAAGGGCTTTACAATAGAAACCTAATTACAACTATTGTCATACAATCAACAGTCGTGAATACCTAAAAAACAAGCAAAGAGTTTTAAAGCAATTTGAAAAAGACAAGAAATAATCAAATAAAGATTCTGGAGGAGTTTGTGAAAACTTCCAAATTTTAAAATAACATGTTCTTATTGTGACCGCTACTACTATCATGCTTACCTGTCTTCTGAAAACATTTCCAATAGGGCTGCAGTTGTCGGATTACATCCCAAATAGTTTCTTGAGCGCTAATACCATACCACGAGGAAAAATTAGAAGTATGTAAAAAGATGATATTGTTGAATTGATGATAATGAGCAGTACCCACTGTGTTTAGAGATAGGTAACCTCCTAAGTTAAAAAGCAGGCAAAGTAAGAATATGAAAAAGATTTTCACTGCTTTTCACACCAAAACTACACTTCATGTATTTCAAACACTTTTAGTGAAAATCAAGATAAATAAAATGGTCCCCTTCGAATCAACACTGAAGAACACAGAGTTGCTATCCTTCTTGTAAATTGAATTTTATGAACGAAAAGACAATATCAATGATGAATAAAAGTACTTAGCCATTCAAAATTGTATCTTATAACAAACACAAAGTATTCTTAATCAGTAGAGCAGCAGGCTTTATATAATTATGAAGAATTAAATACCTATGTACACCTGTCTCATTCTTCCTAATTATTAATAAAATAAGTCAAACAAAAGAAGCATATACACAGGAACTCATAAATGCTATGTAAAATTTTATGTCTCAATTTATCAACACGCCGAAAAGTTTCCCTTTAAGCCAACCCGCACCCAACACCTGAGTTTCTCCTGAAAATTCAGGCATGACAAATACCATCCCGACTTCCTGTTCAGTGTATTGTGTTTCCACTCCAAACAATGATTGTTTATCTGCCATTCCCATGCCTGCCACAGCCAAGTAGCCCAAGATTATTTGTGTGTATAAGATTACACAAAGCCAGTGCTGAATAATCAAGACACTTTTGTGATTAAAATCACTCATCCGTGTTAGGTGTCTTACTGGGAGAAGTTTGTTCTCAAACTGGTAATAAAATAGCTGTGTATCATATGCCTGAGATTAAATGTGCATTAAATGTGAAAGATTGACAGACCATTTCTCCTAAGAAAAGATTTACTTTATGAAATGGTAGAAAAAATATCAAAATACAAGATCTTGGTTGCACTTATTATGAATCCTATGAAGGGGCAAAATTAAAGACCAGAAAGCTTGATTTTACTATAAATTTCAAAAAGGAATTCTCAACCTACATCCTTTTAGCTATCACTGCAGATACACAATAAAAGCAAAAATCTCAATCTAAATTTTGACCTTAATACAGTGGTGGTGGTAAATGACTATGTGTGATACAAACCTTTGACATGGAGGTCCGATGCTTGGCTGTGAAGGTATTGGATCTCCCAACACCGCCCTCAAAGAAGCCTCAACACTCTCTGCTAAAGATTTCATGTTATATCCTCCCTGAAAAAGAAAACTAAGAATCACTAAAAGCAGTCTGCATCATAGCAAAGAATCGTACATAACTGATATGCCAGGCAACTTACAGCATTGTCTTATCAAATTGACCCTTACTCTACCACGCGGCGATAATATCGCCGTTTTCAAACAACCTTTTTCTAAAAATAAAATCGGGACTTTACCAGTCCTATAGGAGTAATCTTGGTATCACATTTCTTTCACAAAATGTAACTTTTGTATAGGGGTCATATTACAGAATTTTAAGAAAAAGCACATTGAAAAAGGGTAAAACTCAAAAATTGCTAACAAATTTACAGAAAATGAAAGGAAAGTTGTCAAACATGCATATGAAAAGATAGGAAATTGCGCTCGCTTTTTTCAAAGCCCTGGTAGAGTAAGGGTTAAAAATGAAATAAATTCCAGGAAAAAACACCACTAACATTATTCTTTTAAGGGAAATATGTACCAAATAGAAAGGAACATTTGTTTGAACACAGAACTATATGTGCACATACTATACATACAATGTAGTATAATGTATAACTATGTTAGACACTTTTAACTTTCTTTAAATTTACCACTTTCTCAGCTGGAATGCTCTTGCGTGAAATTTCCTGCAAATATTTTCTAATTTCATATTGCTAATTCAGAATGTATTATAAAGCTTATCAAAAAGATTATTCCATCCTTTGGTAATTGACAAATATCTTAGAATTTACCTTACAGTATACTTAAATTGAAGCATGAGTATTGCACATCACCATAAAAGAGGAAAAAATGAAACAGCAATATTTACACACCCACCTGCATTAAATGAAAACAAATTTCTTCCCAAAACAATTTATCAAGTTTTGTCTTCCTTACCTCTAACAAGGCAACAAATTTGCCATTTCCAAGTCCCATCATCAGATGAGTCAGGTGTGCATAAAAGGACGGTGTCACTGCCATCTCACCCTAAGAAATACAATCAGTTTACATCTTAATAAAATATCACATCAGATAGAGGTTTCATTTGGAGTTTACATCCAGAAATTTCTATTTAAGTTCCTGAAATCCCACGGAATTAACTGGTGTAATTTTGATAATCATTTCAATTATCAAAATAACCTGAAAACGTATTAATTGACGAAGATTTAATTCAATTCCAATCAATAAATACTCGTTCTTTGCTGTAAAGCTAAGGCGATAATTTTGAATACAAGCAGTGCTGTCTAAAACTTGTGCTGAGTTGATGCATTATAGCAGCATAGTACTATTTCAATCAACAGCAAAAGATCTACTTTTTCTCTACTTGTTAACATTTGAAACAACAAATCAACATGATTTGTGACAAGCAGTCCGCCCTTTTGGCAGAGCAATTTCAGAAGAAAACCAAAAAAATGATTAGTAGGCATGTATGATTAATTATTCATATTTACTGTCTCATTAATTTACTCTGGAAAGCAATGCACTGTAGTTCAGTGGTACAGCATCTGACTCATATCCTATAAGTACTGTGTTTGACTCACACTATTAGTACCATGTTGTGTTGTTGAGCAAGACAATTAACCATTTCTGGGTTTAATGATTGACAGCTTGTTTTGAGCAATCACTGCACGAATTTGCCTAGCAACAAACTCTGCGTGACTAAGTGGGGCAAACATCTTATGTGAAACGGATAGAGTACAGCTAGCTAGCGGCGTGCACTCATGTAGTCAATGCAATTTACTGTACAAAACAAATTTCTGCAAACACAGACTGAGTGACGGCAAAATGGTGAACAAAAATTGCACTTACAGGCCCTCTGCAGGCTTTGTAAATCTGATTGTTTTACCCAGAACAGTTAGCAAACTGATTTTTGTTTATTCCTTTTGCTAACAACTTTAAAAATCCAGAAAAGTGCGATAAATGAATCAAAGCTTGTGAAAGGCCTCACAAACATCTAAATGTCAATGTATTGGTAATGCACGATTGCGGATTTGAGGTTTGTTTGCCACCACATACTTACCGCGTTGCTATGGAGGATGTGGCCTTCTTTGGAAACCTGGAAAGGTTAATTCATTTGCTGCAGTGGACACAGCCATGAAAAGGGGACCAGCTTGCTGGGGTACGTGTTCGCCTGTAATGGTCTGGACTTGCACCAAGGAAACCAGGTTTAAAACCAGTCGCCTAAATGACCTTCCATTAGCTAGAAGGATTTGACTTGAACTTAATTCACTTTCAGTGTGTGGGAAATGAAATACCAATAAGAGGTGTATATGCTGGTTAAATAAGTCAGTTAATTGTCAAGCTATATCAAGTTTGTTTGTTTGGTGAGTTTAACGGCACCATACCAAGGGTAAAAGAAATGAACTATTTGTGACATACCTCAGGGTCATTGATAGCGGCATCAAAGCCAGCATTGATGACCACAAGCTCTGGCTGGAACTGAAAGGGAAAAAGCAGCTTATACCTTTTTTACTCAACAATCATTAAAACATATCTAGGCTAATGAAAAAATAATAACTGTAAAATTCATGAAAAAGTCAATTATCTTTGCACCAATTTGATTGGTCAATTTTCGAGACCAGTCTCAAATGAAAACTTTTGACCAGTGAAGCAAGTATGGAAAAATTGATCAACACAATCTTAAAATATGTTGTACTGTCTTACAAAGAAATCTCCATAGCAACCAAATGATGTTCTATCTGTCTCTCTCTATTTCCACTAGAAAGGAAATATCACAAACAATCTATATATGTTAAAAAAATTCTCCATTTTCATTATTCACAAGAAAAAAATACAAGCTCAAAAATTGGCCTAATTTTGCCTAAAATTTGCATATTTATGTTGATATCTTCTTTATTTTGACTTATTTTTGAAAAGTTTATTGTCTTAGCATTCATATAAACCAAACTTGTAGGGTTACAAAATGAAAGAAAAGTTATGAAAATAAATTTTGAAAAATAAATTCCGAAACATTTAGTCACATTTTGGACCTCCTCGGACCCCTAACATCAATACAAGTCAATTTTCTTCTTCATGAATCTTACCTCCAAAGCAAGAGGAAGAAGAATCTGATGAAAGACGGCCAGGTACTCTGCATCTCCCATGCCAAGCTATAAACAAATATGAAAGTGATTTAACATTACACAGACATACATTAAAGGTACTGTACATCAAAGTGTAGAGATATCATTCAGTTATTTCAATCACTGACCATAGAATTGCCCAGTTTTAACACTTTTGTGCAAATTTTTAGGTAAAGAAATTACTTCATGATGACCTGGAATGTTTGTTTGTTTGATGAGGGCTTAATGGCACCATGACAGTGAGGATCAAATTGTGCCTGAGAGGTTAGATCATTCCAGAGGTAGGAACGAAAGAAAACTGGGGGAGAAAGAAGAAATGCCAGAAAACTAGGATCAAGAGAGGAGGTGCATGGGTGAAAAAACAAAGTAGAGAGAAGGGGTGGGAGAGGAGGACTAAATATGGTTGTAGAGGGAAGCATGACAAAGGAAGGAGATAATTTTATCCGAGGGTTTTTCTGAAAGAGCTCCGCTATTGAGTTGTGGAGAGCAAGGGAAGCCTGGAATGCAACTGAACAAACACTCTTATCCTAAATGTATTTTCCACCCAATCAGGGGTATTAAAATATCAACAATCAGTTTTGTTTGTTTGTTTGTTTTTAATGAGTTTGTTTGTTTGTTTGATGAGAGTTTAACGGCACCACAACAGCAAGGATCAAATTGTGCCTGAGAGGTTAGATTATTTCAGAGGTAGGAAGGAGAGTAAACAGGGGAAGATTGAAAGAAACACGAGAATTAAAAGCCAGAAAGCTGGGATTGAGAGAGGTGTATAGGTGGAAAAATAATGTAGAGAGAGAGGGGGTGAAGAAGGAGGACTAAATATGGTTGTAGAGGGAAGCATGATAAAGGAAGGAGATAATTTTATCCGGAGGTTTTTTTTGGAAGAGCTCGGCTACTGAGTTGTGGGCAGCGAGGAAAGCTCTGGGAAGGTTGTACAGGGGGCAAGCAAGGAGAATGTGATGGACTGTGAGGGTGCAATGGCAATTGTTGCAGAGGGGTGGGGGGAGCCAGTAAGGAGGTGGGAGTGAGTGAGGTGGGTGTGACCTATTCTAAGGCAGGTAATGTGGACGTTGTCGACACGGATAGGTTGTGAGTAGTGGGTTTGATCGGAATGGTGGGTTAAATGACGTGGAGTTTGTTACCAATTTGGGAGTCCCATGAGGTTTGCCAGCAGCCACGAACAAGGGAAGTGATAAGTGGTTTGATGTCAGAAAGGGTTTTGGGAAAAGAGGTAGGGGGAGGGTGAGGGCAAGCTTAGCAGCTGCATCAGCCCTGTCATTGCCAGGGATGCCAACATGGCTGGGTATCCAGAAGAAAAGAATATGTTTCCTACGGAGAAGGGAGGAGGGGGAGGGGGCGAAAGGAGTTTACGGAGGATGAGGTGAGATGTGGGGTTATCCCATTTAACATTGAGTAATGAAGTAAGGACAGCCTTGAAGTCAGAGAAGATGGCAAAGTGGCTGAGCAGAGAGTATTCAATAAAGTTGAGGGTGAGGAGAATGGCCTTGGCCTCGGCCGAGAAGATGGATGAGTAGTCGGTAAGCCTGCTACTGAGGGTGATGTCTTGGATGACGGCAGTAGCTGTCTTATCGCCTTCCTTGGAGCCATCAGTATAGATGGAGGTATAGTTTGAGGGTTGGTCTTTGATTTGGTTATGGAGGTTGATGAAGAGGTTAGGGTGGGTTTGGGTTTTGTGATAAGTGGAGAGGTTTAGGTGGATAGTAGAGAGAGGGGTGGCCCAGGGAGGAAAAGTGGGCCTGGAGTAAAAAGTGCTGAGGTCCAGGTGGATAGTAGGGAGGGGGTGGCCCAGAGAGGAAAAGTGGGCCAGGAGAAAGTGCTGAGGGCCAGGTGGATAGTAGGAAGGGGGTGGCCCAGGGAGGAGTAGTGGGCCAGGAGAAAGTGCTGAGAGTGGTGGGATTGATGCCGAGATGGAGAATAAAAAAAATTAATAGATGCAATTAAAAGCTAAAAAAGAAGTGCAAACAATATTAAACCTAGTGAAAAATATTAGGAAAGAAAACAAACTACAAGCAGATGTAAACACTAAGAAACAATACATGAATCATCTTTTAAAGGAATATTCCATGGTCTTTGTATTATTTCCATGGTTTTTTGTAATATTCCCATAGTCTTTGTAATATTCCCATGTTTTTGTAATATTCCCATGGTTTTTTGTAATATTTCTATGGTTTTTTGTAATATTCCTATGGTTTTTGTAATATTCGCATGGTTTATTTTGTAATATTCCCATGGTCTTTGTAATATTCCCATGGTTTTTTGTAATATTTCCATGGTCTTTGTACTATTCCCATGGTTTTTTGTAATATTCCCATGGTTTTTTGCAATGTCCCTATGGTAATTATTATTCCATGGTCTTTGTAATATTCCATGGTTTTTTGTAATATTCCCATGGTTTTTGTAATATTCCTATGGTTTTTATAATATTCCTTGGTTTTAATAATATTCCCATGGTTATTTGTAATATTCCCATGTTTTTTTGTAATATTCCCATGGTCTTTGTAATATTCCCATGGTTTTTTGTAATATTCCCATGGTCTTTTTTTCCATGGTTTTTGTAATAATGGTTTTTTGTAAAATTTTATTTGAAAGAGCATACTTTTAGCCATGCAATTTGGTACAAAAGTCAGGTTGATATCATATTCCATTCAGGAGATGAAATTTTAAAGATTTCCCAATTGCATTTTAAAGCTTTTGTACAGTATGATGAATTCGTGTTTGATGTCATAGAGACAATTCCATTGTAAATGTTTATGCATTTCTTTGAACGTTAATTGGTTGTTTCTGTATGATTAGAAACAATTTTCCAAAAGTTATTGAAGTTGGGTATATATGGCAATATATGTATATAAAAACCTAACTTTCATCAATTTATTTTTCTAGCAGGTTTTACTAATAAAAAAAGATGATAAGATGTTGATGAAATACATAAACTATGTGGGAGAATGTGTTGCTGTGATGTCATACTGAGCCTTTTCCTTTTCATTTATTGGCATTTTTTGTGAACCTTAAAATTTGAATATCTTCTGGTAGGAATAACATATCAACATGATTTTTGAACTAAATTGTTTCTAAAATTCTTATCTTTTTCATGAAAGGTTACAAAGAAACATGGGAATATTCCTTTAATGAAAGAACTCAAAAATGAAAACTGCAGGAAGAGCATATAGGCCAAACAGAATGGCTTACACACAAATCAGTGTGTAGCATTACCTTATTCCAAGGTACATTCACAGTGTACCCTTTGCCTTCTCCATCTCCTATATAATCATAATTGGATTCCTCCAAATTTGGCCAGTATTCTTTGTTCTCATATCCATGAAGAGAAAAATATAAAACACTGCAGAAAAATAAAACAGAAAAAAATCAATATGGTTCAAAATATTTACAGAGGAAGGGTAAATCTTTATCAACTTATTTGTAAATATCACTTAGTAATAAGGATATAATCCTTTTCTTACTACAATCTTGGACAAAACTCATTGGTTAAATGAGTGGAAAATGTTGATAATTGTTTTTCATGTCTCTGTATATCCTAGTGAAATGTTTTGACTGAAGTGGGGGGAGGGGGGAGGGAGGGGGTGGGGAGAGGGGGGGGGGAGAGGGGAGTGGGGGAGAGGGGAGGGGGGGAGGGGGGGGGGGGGAGGGGGAGAGGGGAGGGGAGGGGGAGGGGGAGGGGGGAGGGGGGGAGTGGGGAGGGGGGGGGGGGGGGGGAGTGGGGGAGGGAGGGGAGGGGGGTGGGGGGGGGGGGTGGGGGAGGGGGAGGGGGGGGGAGTGGGGAGGGGGGAGTGGGGGAGTGGGGGGGGAGGGGGAGAGGGGGAGGGGGGGTGGGGAGAGGGGGAGGGGGGAGGGGAGTGGGGGGGGAGTGGGGGAGGGGAGGGGAGGGAGTGGGGAGGGGGTGGGGGGGGAGGGGGAGTGGGGAGGGGGGAGTGGGGAGGGAGAGGGGAGAGGGGGGGGGGAGGGGGGAGGGGAGTGGGGGGGGGAGTGGGGGAGGGGGGAGGGGGGAGGGGGAGTGGGGAGTGGGGAGAGGGGGAGGGGGAGAGGGAGTGGGGAGGGGAGTGGGGAGGGGAGTGGGGAGAGGGGGGAGGGGGAGGGGAGTGGGGGAGGGGAGGGGGGAGAGGGGAGTGGGAGAGGGGAGTGGGAGATGGGGTGGGAAAACCTAAAAATACATGTACATGGAAATTTGAAATAACATGTAAACTTTCCATTAAAAGTGTCCCAACAGTTTTGTCCAAGATTGTAGGTTCGTGAGTATCTCCTGTTTCTGTGGAGTCGATGACTCTTCCTGAATACAGTAGAACACTGTAGCCCTTTGCAGGTGAATTCCACAGCAATACTGCATGATGCATTTACATGTGAGTTGACTAAAGCAAGTAGAATAAAGTGTGCTGGGAATCAAACCCACTTATATTAAAGACAAGTTTGACACTTTAAACCACTGCACTTCTTCATAATAGAATATCTGCTTTGTAAACATCTTAAATTACTTAAAATATCTAATTTATTTCTACATATAATACAACACAGCAGCATTCACAAAACAAGTTTTTGATCCCAAGAAGCACCACTCCATTGCAATAGACCTTTTCAAACCGAGTTTAAACAAACTTGATTTCTTGAGTACTTCAACCAATCAACTGCTGGGGAAATTTTCCCTTTGTTTCCGAATCAATCAGGTCAGTTTTGAGGGGGAAATTGTAAGCAGCAATACACGCACAAATAACTTTCACATATAACGCACATATGATATGTGTGCTTGAAAACATTTTTTTTAATACACTTGGTCCCATACTGTGTGAGAATTGTGCAGATGGCCAAGATTTCCTAAGTATTTTATTAGTCAATAAGATTCCCTAGTATATAATTGATTATTTTAAACAAATGAAGTTTGGCCATGTGACATTATTGTGAGTTAGTTTGCCAGAAATTGCTAGTTCAGATTTGAAAAGGTCTGTAGACACACATGAAATGGAAAAGCATCATGACAAACCCTCAAAACGATTTGCTGCTTCCAGAAATAGACCACCTTTGTCTCAATCATACAGAACAATAAGGTGTAAACAAGCAAAACGTATACTTAACACCAGTCAAAAATCAACTGATGAATATGAAACAAATTAAAAATACTATGGTTTCTTTTAAAAATATTTTGATGATCGTAAAAATAAATTCTTACTTTGCATCATTGTAAAAGGCTCTTTGGATACCCTGACCATGATGAACATCCCAATCAATGATCAAAACCCTGAAAAGAGAGAGATGGAGACCTTGTACAACAAACCATGAGAAACGTTTCTCTACCTGACTTAAAACAATTGCTTACTTCAGGTGCACCAGCATTTTCCAGAAAATAAAATAAGTTTAAGATGTTTCTTTATACAGAGCACAAATTTTAAAATATATAACAAAAAATTATTAAAAAAACATATAACAGTTCAACTTTGACACTGGTACTTCTTCCAACACATCTGGCAATAGTACCAATATTATCGCCATTTTCAAACCAACTTTTTCTACAAATAAAATCGGGACTTTACCAAAGTCCTATAGGAGTAATCTTGGTATCATTTTAAAGTACTTGGAAATTTCTTTCATAAAATGTAATCTTTTTTTATGAGGGGGTCTTATAGTACAGAATTTTAAGAAAAAGTAGCTAAGAAATAGGTAAAACTCAAAAATTGCTAACAAATTTACAAAAATGTTGTTTTTTTTCCTTTTAAACCTTACAATAACTTCAAGATCACATTTTGCTTCAAAATTAAACACGCAAGTCCTAAGACATGATATTATTGATTTCTGGTCAATTTTTATAATCCCTACCTTCAATCTTTTGCTTCTGGAGAAATTTCTTCAAGATTTCATGAATTTCTACCATTTTTGACCCAATTTTTCAAAAATTGTGTACCAAAACCATACATCGCACATGCTTCGTTAAACTGCCATTCAAAACTGCTTGCAATTTGTTTTTATTTGATATATAAAATAAAGGCATACCCCCTCTATTTGGGTCCTCTTCCTTTTAATTAAATTTCACCACAGTATTTTCAATGACTATGTAGTGTAGTGGATATGAACGCAGCCAACAAGTGTGCACACCAGGTTTAGGTCTCACTGAGACTACTGCATTATAATTTTTCTGCTGGGATTTTCAGGAGTCATTTGAAAGAAAAAAAATCATTTTGGATGTTTTTTATCTTTCCAATCTTTCTCAAATTCTAGATTAGCATTAATGAAAAGGAAATTTTATAAAGAATCTAAATATGTCACACAAATCTCTGTTTTCAATATTAAAAAGAAGTTTTGTCCAATTTTTCCTTATTTGGTTTTTATTACTCAAAAGATAAATATCTTAGCCTTCATTCCAACCAAACTTGTAATGAAAGAAAATGAAAGGAAGGTTGTCAAAAATGCATTTGAAAAAAAAGTTACAAAAATTGGGCTCCCATTTTTCAAAGCTCTGGTACAGTAAGTGGGTTAACATTTAAGAAAAACCCAAAATCATAAAAGGCTGGTTTACCAAACTTGACAGCTTCCTGACAACCTCATTGGAATGTATTATAAAATTTCTATTAAGTATTTTCATTGTCATGACCCATGCATTAAATTCTGAAATGCACGCACTTAAGTATTTGGCTTGGTCCATTTTTACAACAGATGAATTTCTTAACAAACGAAAAAATGTATGCAAACTTTTTTGGTAATTTTCATGCATTGAAAAAAATCTGACATGAAATTTCACAAAAAAATTATTGTTTTGGCATCATGTTTATATGTGTATTTAATGCACGGTTCAAAGGACTTTGCACTCACAAATGACCCTGCTAAGGTCGGATCATTCTACTTGGGCCAAAGTCCTTTGCCCCCTGCATTAAATACGCATATAAAGACTCCGCCTCAACATTAATCTTTAATTGACAGAAAAAATACCTTTAACCCCCATTCAGATACTGCTTTCTTGCATGCTATCACTGTGTGATTTAATAAACAGTACCCACAAGCTCCTTCACTGAATGATGCATGATGGGATGGCGGTCTATGTAAACAAAAGAAACAAAATGTAAATTTGATATCAACAATTTGAACGCAATCTAAAAAAACAATAGATAAACTTAAATAGTGACACTGTTTGAGAGGAACAACTTTCCGTGCAGAACTATAAATGGACTAAAATTCAGAAGGAGTAAATCTAATAAACAAGTTAATCAATTATAAAAACAGCCTTATAGTTCAACTGCTTTTGAAAAACAAATTTCTTTGAAGTTTTTTTTTTTCCTTCTTTTTTTTTTCTTTCCTTCTTTTTTTTTTGCTCAATTGATTAATTCTCAATAATAAACAGAATATCAAACAAGATACATGTACATGAAAGGTTTAATGACATTAAAGTTATAAAGATACGCACATGTTCACTAGAAATAACTCAAAGAAGCTTTTGGTCAAAAATGAGTGTCAAGTTTTCTAGGTCAGGGAATGTTGAAATAACAAAGGTTTAATTGTTGATACTCCTGTCTTTGAAAAGGTACTCAAGTATTCATAGGAAATAAGTATGATTAATTTGAACATTTGTATCAAAGGTTTTCAGTACGATTATATGCAGGAAAAGTGTGTTCCAATATTTTTGAGACTCAAGAAAATACACCCGAACTTTTGCCACCCAGCTCCTTTAAAATATCCTTGAATAGCAGGGTTTCTAATATGAAACATCTGAAAGTCCCACTTAAACATGTAATGCTGGAATAACTGATATAAAGTGATCTTTATTATTCAAATAAAAATCCATTAAATCTTGACTAAATCTGTTAACTGCTCAGTAAAAAATAAAAAAAATAAATTATGTGTACTTGTTCTATAATTTTTTAAACTATTATTGCCCAAAAAACTCTTAAGGGGTTTATAGTAAGGATACTAAAAGCATTATGCCAAGATTCTATCTTTGTTTCATTTAATTAGCAAGATATGTCGAGAAATATAAGATCTGTGTATAGCTGAACTCTATTGCTTTTTATCCTGCAATGTGAGATGGAGTCTTGTGACAACCACTCATGTGCCCTTAAAGGATTAGTTCAGTGGTCAAGCTTGTTCATTTTATATGAAAGAGCTAGGACTTCAAAAGAAACCAAATGGTGTAAAAAGCATTCAACAATCTTAATCCGTTAAGGAGATAATTAGGTTTAAAGTTTGGTATCATTTGTGTAGAAACGACAGAAAACAGACTAGTTGTGATATCATAACCTCAGATTCCTCAGTCTTTATGTATTCTATCATATTTTGTCCTGCGATTTTGTGGCATAAAAATCATGGGTACAGTATGTCAAAGGTTAGTAAAACTGGATCTAGGAAGGGTATTTATAAGATACCCCCTGAAAAAAAATTGATGGAAAATAATTTTAATAGTGAAAAAATTAAATAAACTTTCTTTAAAAATACATAAAGATTTTGAGAAATCTGAGTCTGTCACATCACAACTATTTTTGATTTCAGTCATTTTTACAGAAATGATACCAAACATCAAACTTAAATATCTCCTTAATGGAATAAGATTTTTGAACAATTTCTTCACCAATTTGTTTCTTTTGAAGTCCTCTTTCATATAAGATGAACATGCTTGACCAGTGAACTAATTCTTTAAACTCCACATGTTCAATCTCAGAAACTTTAATTAACAAACACTCAAAAGGCTTTAACTCCCATTTACTGTGGTTATTCAATTAACAGTATTATAAAGTCAGGTTTAATACATACCTTATTATTGCAAATCCATTTCGAATCTGAAAGCAAAATAATTAACATTGATTTTTTTCATCTTGGCATAATGGATCAAAATATGCAATCAATACTGCTGATAAAATGGGGACGAGTAGTTTTATTGTTTAAAGGAATATTCCTGGCATTTTCCTTTTTTATATATGATAGAGAAAATTTATACAAACAAAGTAGTGAAAAAACTATGTTAATATCTTATTCCGTTTAGAAGTTAAAAATGTTCTTAAAAACACCTCGTACAGTATACTGTATCCTTTAGCTTGGTTATGTCATCAAGGCAAATCCAGCACAGTTCTTGTGTATTTGTTATAAATTTAATCACTTTTTTTTACATTATCGAACAGCATTTTTGGTTCATTATAGAGATAGGGTGAAATATATAATTTAGAAGAAAAACATTTTGTTATCACTTTTACAATTCGAATCATTTTTTTAAATACAAAAGACAAAAATGTTGCCAATCAGTCATTTTTGTCCAAATTAAAAAATACTATAAAAGATTTTGTATAACTTCTAAGCAGAATAAGATATTAACATAGTTTTTCACCACTTTGATTCTAAAACTTTTCTCAATCATATATGAAAAAAATGAAAATCAATGGGAATATTCCTCAAATGCCAATGCTTTAGTGAACACCTTTTATTCAGCTCTTTCAATTACAGAAATGCTTTATGTACACGAAAATACAATATCATATCTAAGATTAAATAAATTTCATTGCTTCAAAATACATTTTCATCTATAAAAAATGTTACATGTTACTCCCATATACTAAAATATCATATCAGATTTCACAAGTCTTCACTTGTACTATATTTCTCTGATTACTGTGTACAACATACACAATGAAATGTAAAAAATTTCTCACAAAGATAAAAAAATAAAGCTTTACCTCTCTCTTCACAACTTTTTGGACTAGGTCAATGACCCCACCAGCAACAACAGAGGCAATTTCAAATGAGTCCTGGATATACGGAAAAGAGATATTATTAATATTACATCAACTTCTATTTTGCACTTTTTAGTCACATGTTTGCTCTCGGAGTTATAGAAAGATAATCACTTGATATAGTTGAATTTGATTTATTACCAATGCCAATGAAGTTGGACAGAGGTTATGTTTTGGCCTCTTTGTCATCAAGATATCTCAAGAACTGATGATTGGATTTGATTACATTTGGGTGTGGTTTTGTTACTGCGTCAGGAAGAAATGATACAAATTTGGGATATATTAGAACAGGGAAGGGCAGAAATGAAGGGATGGGGATGTTTTAGGATAAGATCTGTCAAGACTTAGTTAAAACTTTTCAATGAAATGTGTTGAATTCAGCTCTGAATAAAATTCAATGAACAAAATATTAAATAAAAATCCAAACAATGCAACAAAATATTGGAGAGCAGTATGAATTATTGGCACTCTAATTGGAGAGCAGGGTGCACTCTACATTGGAGAGCAGGTGGAGGTATGCACTCTACATTGGAGAGCAGGTGGAGGTATGCACTCTACATTGGAGAGCAGGTGGAGGTATGCACTCTACAGCGTGTTAAAATTCTAGTTTAAAATGTAAATACATGATATACAAATGAGAGACACACAATAAAAGGTAAAAATGGATTACAAATATCCCATTGCAGAAGTGTTGGGATAACACAGGAAACTCTCACCAGCAGACTTATTTCCACTGTGGCACACTTTAATGTTAAAATCATGGCGGTGGCTATGTTTGTCACAAGAGCACACTAATGGCAGCCATTTCAAACATGATTAAGAATGGTCAATGGTGAGCTGGGTGAATATGATTAATTCAAATAAAACATTGGGGTAATTTTCATGTATTGAATGTGATAAAGAAAGATGTTGACAATCAGTTTAATAATCTCAACTCTCAGAAATGCAGAAACAATCAACAGGTCACCAGCGTTACGTGAAGATAACCATAATATAACAATATAAATATATAGAGCAAGCTGCAGTAATTTGACGTGTGTTCAACCTGCAACTTTTTTGTATTATTCTGCAAACTTAAGCCTTGCGGCCCACTGACATTAATTCACATATACAATACAAGCAATTACAAACTATTGTCAAATCTTTTTTATACAATCGAGCAACTACAAACTGACGTCAATTTTTTTTTTTCTATCAGATTTATCTAAAACTAAAAATAAGGATAAACCTTGCAAAAGAAGATTTCATCAAAGCTTTCAGCATAGGACTTTAACTCCTCGTCTGTCATGGTGGAGACACTTCTCAACTTTGAGATGTACTCTTCGCTGTAAAGAGAAATAATAATGATTTCAAAGACATATGCATGTATAAATGGAATATCAGTTAATTTGATTTTAAGCTAAAGCTAAATTCATCTAAACCATTAGGATCATACAGCCTGTGCAATGGCATAAGTGGATGAGACTCCTTGGAAGGACACCAGTCCATTAACTCCCCAGCAGTGCTGGTACTCATTCTACAGCTGATGTGACTAAAGCAAGTAGAATAAAGTGTCTTGCTCAAGGATACAATGCAGCACTCATGGAGGGAATCAAACCCAGTACCTTTCGAATACAAGCATGACTCCTTAACCACTGAGCGACTGCACCTCTACAACTGCTTTAAAAACCATAAAAAATTAAAGAAAAATTCATAAACAATATGGCATTAATATGCACATTTTCATGCAAGGTTGTGATGTATTACACAGCAATCTTGATACTTTATGTAAAGCCTTTGTTTTTTGTCCTTTTTTGTTTATCATTAGTCTTTTAAGGGGTGCAGCATTTCTGACCAAAGGTTTCCGAGTCTTTACTATAGCCCTTAAACCAACTCTAGCAGGAATTAACTTTCCCCAATCATTTTCATGAGCAATTTTGGCTGTTCGCCCTCTCATACATCATCACAAATTTAACACATCATGTATGAACATACATGATGTATGAACATATATCATGTATGTCCATACGTGATGTATGAACATACATGATGTATGAACATACATGATGTATGAACATACATGATGTATGAACATACATGATGTATGAACATACATGATGTATGAACATACATCATGTTCATCTTGTGATGTTCATACATCTTGTGCGATGTTCATACATCACAAGACTAACACAAAAATTTGCATATTTGCACAAAAAATTTTCAAAAAGCTGCAAAATGACCAATGATTTGCTTTCTTAACATTTTAGTGGATTTTAGATCAATTTAGCTAATTTTGTTTCTACCTGTGCAAATACCTTTATAAAAATATGAGAACATGTTTTAAAGAAAATGCTACACATTTTTGTTAAAATAAAATGCATTGTTATTTTTTCTTTAAGAACTTGAACATTTTTGTATTACCTGTGGGCTGTAAGTAATTCCTCCATCGTAGCCTCTCTTAACTGAAAAACAACCAAAAAATTACAATCCAATTATTCATAGCATAAGGATGTAAGATCTCTGAAATCCATACAAAAATTGTAAAGTTTTATATCTTTTTTCAAGTCTTCCAGAAAATTACCATTGATTTAATGATCTTTTGAACACAGTGAGCGAGGTATAAAAAATCCCTGAATCGAATTGCTCTAGTATTTAGATGAAACGTGTGTATAAATCATGTGTTACACTATTGTACTATTACACTTTCATGATGTACCTCATGTGACTTGGTGTAAATAATGTGTATTTTGTATTTTCTATGCGAGTGAAATAAAGTTCAAGAAATTATATGCACAAACTGTTCATTTTAAATCTATCATTTTGCTATCTAAACAAAAAATTGTTTGAGGTTCCAATCCATAACCTAGCTTAACCCATTCAAGTCTAAATGGGGCCATGTGCTCCAAGAAAGTCTACAATTAGGTTCATAAATATGGAATACTTTGAAAAATGATTGAATAATCTATAAAACTTTTCAGCATGCCCCAATAGTGTCTTAGTAGCTAAGGAGTCATGCTCATAATCAAATGGTACCGGGTTCGAATCCCATCATGCATTGTATCCTTGAACAAGAGACTTTACACTACTTGCATCAGTCCACTCAGCTGTAAAATGAGTTCCAGCACTGCTGGGGAGATAATCTGCAATGGACTGGTGTCCTGTCCATGGTGTGACCTGTCCATGGGGAGTCATGTACTATCATCCGCTTGCACCATTCAAACCAGAGACAATCCCGGCTCTATGAGCCTAATGGCTTAGATGGATTTAGCTTAGCTAGCTTTCAGCATGTCAACAGTAAAGCCATATAGTTTCAAGGAGGTTAAATTATATTGAATTAACTTAAGAAAAAAGGTGCATTTTGAGAAAACATCAATTTAAAGGTGTAAAACCAGAGGCTTGAAATATTAGGAGACATAAAAACAAGACAAAAAATAATGTACCATTATTCGGTGTATTAAGCACCCCTGCTCTAATGAGCACCCACCCTACATTTATTGACTGATAACATAACTTAAATTTGAATATTTCTTACCTTATTTGCTTATTTTGCGTCTGACACTCACGATCTTTCTGTGGTGACAGGTGGTGATTGTTGTAGGGCTAGCATAGAACTAGTTAACACAATACAGTTTGAATAGCACATTGAAGGCAGCCCTGGCATGCATTGGGCACTTATTGGAAAAAAACTTTGGGCCTAAAAAGTGGTGCAATATTATTTTTGAAAGTGCCCTGGGTGCTTAACATGTTGAGTACAGTATGGTATTAATGATAACGCTTCTTGACATTCATTTAGAGAATAGACAACTTTTGAAATATAAAAATGCAGAGTTAGAACAAAGTACATACTGGTAACGGGATGCATCTGTCTTTTAATCCTGCCTCTTGAATTTTCTCCAAGATCACCTTGTATCTCTCTGGACATTCAGCTTGACCTGACTCACTGTGGGGAGAAGAACCAGAGAAAAATTTCAACTTCACCAACATCGTTTGTTTTATGAGGGCTTAACGGCACCATGACAGGGAGGGTCAAATTGTGCCTGAAAGGTTAGATCATTACAGAGGTAGGAAGAAAAGAAAATAGGAGGAATCTGAGAGAAGTAAGGGGTTAAGAGCCAGCTAGGAAGCTGGGATCAAAAGAGGAAGTGCAGGGTGTAAAAAATGGGTAAAAGGTAGGGGTAGAGGGGTGAATATGGTTGTAGAGGGGGTAAATAATGGTTTTTCTGGGAGGCATGATTGGAACTAAATAACTCTGGGAGGTTGTATAGGGGACAAGCAAGGAGGATGTGGTGCACTGTGAGGGGGCAATGGCAATTGTTGCAGAGGGATGGGGGAGCCAGTAAGGAAGTGGGAGTGAGTGAGGTGGGTGTGACCTATTCTAAGGTGGGTAATGTGGACGTTGTCGATACAGGAGACATTGTGGATGGTGGGTTTGGTCTGAATGGTAGGCTGGATGTTGTGGAGTTTGTTATCAATTTAGGAGTTCCACGAGGTTTGCCAGTGGTCACGAACAAGGGAAGTGCTTAGTGGTTTGATGTCTGAAAGGGTTGTGGGAAAGAGGGTAGGGGGAATGTTGAGGGCAAACTTGGGGGCTGAATTAGCTCTGTCATTACTGGGGATGTCAACATGGCTGGGTATCCAGAATAAAAGGATACTTTTCTTGCAGGTGGGGTGAAAGAAATTTATGGAGGTGGGACGTGGGGTTATCCCACTTAGGTTGAGTAAAGAAGTAAGGACAGACACTTGGGAGTCTGAGAAGATAGCAAAGTGGCTGAGCGGGGAGTACTCAATATACATGTAGTTGAGGGCAAGGAGGATGGCCTTTGCCTCGGCCGAGAAGATGGATGAGTAGTTGCGAAGCCTGCTACTGAGGGTGATGTCTGGATGATGCCAGCAGCAGCTGTCTTGTTGCCTTCCTTGGAGCCATCAGTATAGATGGAGGTGTCGTTGGAGAGTTGGTTTTTGATTTGGTTGTGGAGGTTGATGAAGAAGTTGGGTTGGGTTTGGGTTTGCGATGAGTGAAAAGCCCGGGTGGATGGAAGGAGGGGTTGGCCCAGGTAGGAAAAGTGGGCCAGGATTAGGTGCCAAAAGTGGTGGGGTTGATGCCGAGATGGTGGAGGTCGGGTTTGATGCGTAAGCTGAAGGGAGGGAATAGAGTTTTAGTCATATCAGAGAAGGTGAAGAAATTGGGATACCTAATGAGGTTGTAGACAAGGGTTTTGGGTGTTGGTGAGGGCTCTAAAAGCATAGAGAGGCTAAGCTTTCTACACTTTAGCAGGAAGGGGGTTTTGTTGGCTTCAATGTGAAGGTTGGTGATGTGGGAAGTCCTGTAGGCACCCAGGCAAAGCCTGAGGCTTCATTTTGGATAGTGTTGATGTGGTTGAGGTGAGAGTTGTGAGTGGAACATTAGACAATATTGCCGTAGGCGAGCTTGGCATGAATGGTGAGCTTCAAGATTTTGAGGAGAGTGTGTGGGGTTTGAGAGAGTGTGTGGGGTCCACACCCCAAGTGGTGTTGAAAGGAGGCAGAGAAGTTTGAGGGAGCTGTTGCATTTCTATTTGAGGTTGGTGATGTAATGTTTGTAGGAGAGCTTGGGGTCTAAAGGGTTAGACCCAGGAACTTAGTGTGGTCAATTTTAGGAATGTGATTGCCATTGAGCACAAGGTTGGGTTGGGGTGGAGGTTGTTGAAATGACAGAAGTGCATGCAGACTGTCTTGTCTTTAGAAAATTTAAAACAATTATTGTTGCACCAGTCTTGCAGCCAGTTGAGGCTAATTTAGAGCCTATTTTCGATGAGAGAAAAGAAGGGAGGAGTAGAAGATGGTGAAAAGGGCACATTTGATGTTGGGGCCAAGGTTGTCCATGATGTTGTTAATGCTCAGGTTGAAGAGAGTAGGGGAGAGGATACTGCCTTGAGGGACACCCTCTTCTTGGGGGTAGGGGTTGGAGAGGGTCTGGCCAATACAAACTTGGAACTGCCTGGGTGAGAGGAAGAAAGAGGAATAAAGATCGGGAGGTGGCATCTGAGGCTGATGGTGTGAAACTTGCAGGTAATGCCGTATTTCCAAGTAGTGTCGAAAGCTTTCTCGACATCAAAAAAGATGGCAATGAGGTGTTCCTTTTTGCAAAGGATTACCAGATAGCGTTGTCGAGCATGATTAACTGGTCCAGGGTATTGCAACGTTTCCTGAAGCCGCTTTGGTGAGGGGAGAAGATTAGGTTGTCTCAAGGAACCAGTGAAGTCCCTGGTTGATGATCCTTTCCATAATTTTTTAGAGACAGCAGGTGAGGGCGATGGGGTGGTAGCTGGAGGGGACGGTACTGTCCTTTCCCAGTTTGGCAACAGGGGTGACGATAGCTGTCCTCCAGATAGGGGGAAAGAAGTGTGAGGACCAAATGTGGTTGGGGATGGTGAGTAGGGTAGTGGTCGCTTTGTTGAGGAGGTGTTTCAGGAATTGGTAGGGAATGTTATCTGGGCCCTTGGAAGTGCAGCCGGCATCATGGATGGCTTAATTTAATTCAAAAAGGGTGAGAAGGGTGAAATAGCTCTCAGAGTTGTCGGAGAGAAAGGTGATACTCTGGGTTTCATCGTGAGCTTTTTTGGCTTTAAAAGCATTGGGGTAGTTGGCCGAGGACAAATTGTTGCTGAAATAGGCAGCGAGGTGGTTAACGATGTCCTTTTTTGTGGTGCGAAGGTTACCATTCCAGGAGAGATTGGAGATGGAAGACACCCTGCTGTGGAAGCTGTTAACCATTCTCCAAATCTTCTTAGTGGGGGTGTTGGTGGTGAGAGAAGAGATGAAGTTGTTTCAAGTGTTGGTTTTACTGTTCTTGATAGTGCGCCTGGCTTTGGTTTGGCTGATGTGAAAGAGCTTGAGGTTGTCGGTGTTTGGGTTAGTTTTGAAGTTCCTAAGAGCCCTTTTCCTGTTCTTGATGACAGTTTTGCAGTCATCAGTGAACCAGGGGCTGGAGGGGGAGGTGATTAGGGGTTTGGAGCTTTGGGAATGGAGCAGGTGGCGATGCTGATAAGGATGTTGCTGAAAACTAACATGGGATCATCATCCTCGAGGAGACAGGGGGGAGAGGTGTGAGTCGCAGAGGGTTTCAAAAAAGTTGCCAGTTGGCCTTCTCGAGGTTCCAATTGGGGTGTGGTCGGTGGGGGTTTGAAGGTTGGAGTGAATTAGAAGAGGGTTATGGTCACTACCACAGTGATCAGCAGTGACTTTCCAGTTAAAATCAAGAAGGAGATTAGGGGAACAGATAGACAGGTCAATACAGGTGAGGGAGCCTGTGGCAGGATGAAGGTAGGTCTGGGAGTTAGTGTTGAGCAAGGACAGGCTGTGCTGTCGAAGAGTGTTTTTGACGAGCTTGCCTCTGGGGGTGATAGTATTGAAGCCCCACAGGGGGTTGTGGGCATTGAAGTCACCAAGAAGGATGAAAGGGGTGGAAAGCTGAGAGATGAGGTTGTTAAGGCTGGTTGGTTGAATGTTGGCATTGGGGGGAGATAGATATTGCAAAGAGTGATGGTATTGTGGAGGGAGATAGATATACAGATGGCCTGAAGGTCGGTGTTCACATGAACTGGGCTGTGTGCGATATCTTGTCTAACAAGAATGGAGACGCCCCCACAGGCCCTGTCAGTGTCCACTTGAAGTTTATGGTAGCAAGTGAAAATATTGAGAGAGTAATGGTCAGTGGTTTTGAAGAAGGTTTCTTGCAGGCAGAAGATGACTGGGTTGAAGGTGGTGGCCAGTAGGTCAACTTCTTCCGAATTGATACGATCAATCTTGACAGGCAAAATAAAACACTGGCATAAAAATAATGAGGGCTGATCAATCTAACATCACCTTCTTCAATAAGATTGTAATGTTATGTACAGTTTTATCAACTATTTTTAAAAATAAAGATATTACCTTCCAAATGGGCAGTAATGTTTCAGTACCACATCCTCACAAATGAGACCAGTCCTGCAAACAAACAGCAAAAATGTAAAATCTTGATATTCCCTTTTCACACAAAATAAATATATTATACAAATTCTTTTGAGTAATTGCATTGTCATGACCCGTGCATTAAATCCAGGTAATGCAATAGCTTGATTATTTGGTTTATTCCATTTTTAGAGCAGATGTAATTTTGTAATCAAGCAAAAACATATATGTAAACTTTTCTTGTTATTCATTCTTTTTAGTTGTTTTTTATGTATTTTAAACAATCTAACAACACACCTTAATACACATACATACATACATACATACAAACATACATGCATACACATATATATATATATATATATATAATATAGTATATATATATATACATGTATATATATATATATATAGTATATATATATATATATATATATATATATATATATATATATATATATATATATAAATATATATAGTATATATATATATATATATAGGTTCAAATGCACTCGCAAATGCACACCTAAAGTTAAGCCATTCCACTGGAGCCAAAGTCCTTCGCCCCGTGCATTAAATGCACATATAAACACTCTGTCTCCACATTAATCTTTAAATATAAAACAAGTCCTTCAGTAATTACAATTTTCCAAATTTAATACTGTTACTTTTACTAACTATAATATTTTATCAGTTGTTTTATGAATATGTACTGACCCTGTGACAGGAGAATAAGTTCGTCTTCCTGCATCTGTTACGTCTACCCCACAAGCACCGGGTTTCAACTCCTCTATTGTACCTTGTTTGGAAGCCCCTGGGGTATCAGCAAGGGCCACCTCTTCCAGGCGCTTCACGAGGTCATCAGGTACAGTGCCAGAGGCTGTAATGGATTGCATGGTCTGCTTGCTTGAGACAGGGGTTTCTGTAATTCCAAGTTCGGGAATAGTCTCTTTGGAGTCTGTTTCCTCCATTTCCCTCAGATTCCTTCAAGAGGGAAACAAGAAACCTTTTAATTGACAGATTGATCAATTGATGAGAATTGACAGAATATTAAAAACAACAATCATGTAGTGTTAAAGAGATTAATTGATACTGAAAAAACTTTATGGATTAGATAGTTCAAGGATAAATATTTCAAATCATAGAAAAGTTAAATAGTTTTTCTTAAAAATACATAAACAATTGCTACAAGTGAGGATGAGGGCACCAACCTTCCATAGTAGACTTACTACACCAGTCTTTTCTATAAAGATAAGACATAACTTTTCTCTTTAATATCTCCTTAATGGAAATAAATATTAAAATAGTTAAATCACCATTTTGTTTCTTTTGAAGTCCTCTTTCAAATAAGATCAACTTACTTGACCCCTGAACTAATCCTTTAAGAGAAAGCAAACAAAAAGGTGTACAAATACAGCAGGTTGGCACATTAACAACAAAGGTCATATGAGGTTATATTATATACATTTGTTTAAAGGTTAAATTTAACAGAATTTAAACTAGAATGTATGCAAATACCGTATTCAATGCATTAAGTGCCCCTGCTCTAAAAAGTGCCCACCTAACAATTTGTGACTCATAAACATAATTTCTTTGATTAATTTGAAGACTTAAAATAAGTTTTGTTACATTATTTGCTTATTTTCACGACACTCACAATGTTTTTGTTTGTGGTTGTTGTGGGGCTGGTACAGAACCAGTTCACACAATGCAGTTCAAAAAGCACACTGTATGCCGCCCCGGAGAATGGGCTCTTATTAGGAAGAAACTTTGGGCCTAAAAAGTGGTGTAACTCTATTTTTGTATGTGCCACGGATGGCGCTTATTAAGTCAAATACGGGACAACATATTGGCAAATTAACAACAAAGGCCATATAGTAACAGCGAGCTTAAATCATACCAAAATAACTTAAAAGAACAAATATTGATATTTTTCATCCCTCGTGACAAAATAGTTGTGACCAACCAAACTAACCTCTCTGCTTCATATCTCTCAGCAAGAATCTTTTCTGATTTTTCAATCACCTTCTTGAGTAAGTGCACTGGAAAGCAAAGAATTTCAAAAATATTTAATGTTACGATGACAATTATATAACTGTTACACAGGTTTACAAAATCATTTCTTTTACATGTCCTCTCTTTACAACACTGTATAGGTTTCCTTAAGGGTACAGAATGTGTGCAGGAAACATTAGTTAAATTAATTTGAAAACCCGAAATTCCATTAAAATCGGTTAAAATTGACCATTTTTGAAATCTCCGGCATCAATATGCATATTTTTATGCAAATTTGTGGTGTATTACATTGCAAATCCTTTGTTTTTTAAATATCTATCATATTTATTTGAAGTGGCACAGCAAATTTTGACCAAAAGTCTTTACCATACCCCAATCAAAATCTAGCAGGAACCGATTTTCTCTTCACTTTAAATTACTGTGCATTATACCATATGCAGTTTACCAGTATACAGTACAGTCGGGAATAAGCGTACCGATATCGCAGTTAGCGCGGATTATTTACCGCGATTAATGCCCTTACCGCCGCCATTGTATTCGTGTCTTTCATGCACCGACGGCACTTGCCCCAACTCTGCGCTAAGCGCGTCCGATAATCCCATTTTAATCTGCTCCTCCCTCAATGAGGTTAGCGCGGTAATAGTATTACAGGAGTAAACGTCTCATTGCGCTAAGCTTGTTAGCGCATACGTAACGTAACTGCACCGAGTGTGATCCCAATCTGTGTACATGCATCACTGCACTTAGCACGAGTGTTTTATAAATTTATTTAAGCGAAACTTTTTGTCTTCTTTTGCGAGATAAACAAAAAAAATTCTGCCGTAAAACCTGTGTGTAGCGTAGATTTCTCACATACTTTGAGACTGTAATTTATTAGACAAGAGTCTAACGTTAATACGATTTCGCCAGACTTTTCTTTATTCCTTCGAAGTTTGAACGTACAGTATGTTAGGCTAGTTGCCATCTTATAGTAAAACTGGGTGAAAGGCCTAATGTTAGGCCTAACCGTGATAATTCATAGAGAGACAGCCCAGAGGTTAAATTTGATCGAAAATAGTTTTAAAAACGTTAATTGCTGTCATTGAGATGTATCAATAAGATGAATCATTCATTTTAAGTAAATTTCAGCCCCTTTTGGAAATGCAAATGCAAGAATTTACTGGAAATTTTTGAGAGAAGTGAAGACTTAACTCACAATAAGAATAAAAAGTTAAGATAATTGTTAAAAAGCATTTAACTTGTCACTGCCATTTCCCAGACTGTTGGCTTTGGCCCGACTATGTACTTGTGAAAATGGAATATTGGTACATGGATGTCAGTTAATGGTTCCTTAAACCCTTATTGGCAACATTTATGGAGTGGCCCCGCCATTATGTCACCCCGGACTTGGCCCAACCTATGTCCACTGTGGTGCTATGGTAGAAGGGAATAGAGAACCAACTCTACCCTTAAGGGTGCCATGATATTGCTAATGGGGTTTGTGGCAATTGTGATGCAGTTATTTTCATTTTCCACTGATTTATAAACATCAAAACATGACGTCAGATCACGTCATTAATGACTTTTTTCAATGCTGCTGACATGCCTGAACTATATTCTGCTCTGAATGAAAAGTTGATAGAAATTCCTCCTTTTTTGAAGAAGAAGAAGAGGGGGGGGGGAGGGGGGGGGGGGGGTGATTTATTAAGAAAATCAGCTTCTTTAAAATAAAAAAATTCTTTCAGGAGACCTTTTTCCTAGTCATAGAAAATCAAATTTTCTGTTTCCTTGGACCCCACCAGGGGCCCTTAAGTGGGCCCCTGCCCCCACCCACGCCAAAAGTGTTTCGCGCATTGCGCTCGCCGCCTTCGGCGCCAGCAATAAACTGCTTTCAATTTTTTCAACATTTATTTTTAATAAGCTACTTTCAGCTTTTTTTTATCAAGTGTCTCTCACATGCCTGAGTACTGCTTGGGCCTTCATTTACAATTCCTTACTTCATCATTAAAGTACTGCAGGAAGGATCCCCCTTCCTTGAGGGAATTTTATGGAAATAATGATTGTATTTCGTGGCGAGTCCTATTTGTTCTTAACGACTATTAGTTTATTTGTTCTTAACAACTTGCTTCCACAATCCCAATGTCAACCCATACTGAGGGATGTGTATCATAACCACAGCTGTTAAAAATGGTCGTTTCTTTGAACTACTCAATATGAGTTTCACCATCGATTGCATTTAAAAGCAGAGGTATTTATAAGCTGGAATATATAGTTTGCTGATTAAAACATTACATAATGTTAAATGTTAGTCAATCTAAAGCAATAATCATTCATATATAACCTCTTTTGGCACAAATGACTTCACTGTTAAAGGAGGCAGTCTGACATAATTCTTGATTTCATATAATAGAATTGAAAATAACTAATTTTCTGACCAAGTTCCATAACTTCCGAAGCAATCTAACATTTTTTGTTTAATTGTTAAAAACTTTAATGCTACTACTTTATAGTACCATGGTAGCTGCCATTTTGATTGCAAAACATGCAGATTATGTCATCGGCCCAGCAGGATCTTGGAATGCTTTGTATTTCTTTAAAATGTACCTCAAGTTTTTTAGCTTATGAACAAGTGTTTTTATTTTGTAAGGGTGAAGGAAAATTTTGTGTATTCATGAAATTGAAAAATCAAAACATGCTGATATAACTTTGTGTCACATCATTTTGAAATAAAAGACTTTAATCACATATGTAAAGAATTACATTATAATCTTTATGTCCCTATTGGGGAATCTATGTCATCATGCACAATATTTCAATACAGAATTGAACAAAATGGCAGCCCCCCTGTGTCGATTTCAAACATGAATAACTTGAGATAGGAATTTGACTCCGATGTTTTTGGCAGTTGGTTAAGATCTTGTATTCTCTATCATGTGAAATAATGATTGTATCAGACTTTATGCCTCCTTTAATGTGTCGTTATGCCGAACAAGCATGCTAGTTAATAATGATAGAATATATCTGCCAAATTTTTAAGAAAATGTTAAGATGCTCAATTAGGCATGATGGAAATCTTCTGTTTTGATTCCTGGAAATGTGAAGTCTTATGCGGCAGCAACACTTGTACCTGCTGAGGTAAACTCTGTTATAACCAGGTCTGTGACGGGATGTTGTACTGTATATTACCCGATGGCAGGGAAAATATTCGTTTAAATTTTTCGTACCACTTCACAAAGAAGCATTGATCGAAACATTTGAAATGAAGTGAAGTAAAACCAAGTCAGTTAGTCAAGAGTGGAGGTAAGTTCCGACAGAAAATAACTTTGCGGAATATAATTATTTTAAAAACAAGACATTGGGTAAAAAAAAAAAAAAAAAAAAATAAGCAGGTAAAATGATAATTATGAATTGGACCAGGCTTCACCTTTACCACCATCGGTCATCTGTGGAGAAAATCCTATCAAAAACCTAAGTCCTGTATCATATTTTAAAAATAGGATCTACATAAATATGATCAAACCAATATTCAGGCCCCTGACACAGGTTTCATATGGCAGGTGAGAGGGAGAAGGGGGAGATTAATGTTGTCAATTAATTTTGTTGTAGATAAATAACACAAGACCAATTTGAAAACCATTGCTTTTATAATTAACACAAGACCAATTTGAAAACCATTGCTTTGAACATTATTCGGGAAGGGGAAGATTATTCGGGAAGGGGAAGATTATTCGGGAAGGGGAGGATTATTCGGGAAGGGGGAAACATTCGGGAAGGAGAAACATTATTCGGGAAGGGGGAACATTATTCGGGAAGGGAACATTATTCGGGAAGGGGAACATTATTCGGGAAGGGGGCTATGCCCTTCCCCATTTTGGAGGCCCTGATATTCAATGCCTTCTACCACCCTGATATTGCAATTTTCATGGAATGAAGCAATGCAGGCTTACCTATTTTATGTGCAGTTTTGACAGCACTAAATTTCACTTCTTTTTTTTTACCCAATTGAGCTTAGTTAATTTAGGCCTACACTTTTTTCTAATATCACTCACTCTGTTTTGTACATAAACTGGAATATTAAAAAAAGTACTCTACACAAGTGGAAGAAAAAAGCAGTAACAGCATTTCATTCGCCCAACATTACTTGACACATGCACAGGAATTTTTTTTTACTGTATCAAGTAGGCCTAATAGTAAGAAAAGAAAGGTTCAACGCGACACGAGTTTATAGAGCCTCTTGACTTCTGCCTCTTTTCACGGCCAAATGCTGTAGCTGTTTTTTCTTCATACTGGCTGAAGCGGATGTCCTTGATATTGGATTGCTGACAGAATGGCGTAGAAACGTTACTATAAAAATAATTATTCATGCAAAGGGAGAAAAAAAAAAAGCTCTTTAAAGTTTTTGTAAATTCTTGTTGACTTAGACTGACAAAGCAATTAATAAGCATCCATACTGGCCCAGGGATTTTTCAATGTATCTTGTCTAATCTGCAAAACTGACAAAGGCTCAAGTTCGGAAGCTGTGGAAAAATATAAGACAAACATGTCAACATCAGTTTAAAATTATTCATTTCCCATCCTCAACATTTGGCCTAACAGTAGATCTATAATCGTGAAAAATATCAAACGAAATATTTAGTCATTAATATTTAACAAAACCCTCCTACCAATATCAGCAAAGCTTAGAAATATTAGCTCTTATGTCCTAATTCTAATTGTATAACAAAAGCAGAACACCATTACACATCGATTAAACCATGTAGCCTAACGCTAGGCTTTTTAATGTGACTGTGTGATAGGATAGCTAAATTCAATCAAAAACATCGCCAGAATCAGTTTTTGTTTGCCCGAAATTCATTTTGTTTGTCAAAAATGTAAAAAATTAAATTTAATCGAAGGATTGATTCAATTTTTCACATCACTTTTTCCCTAATGGATTTAATAAGTATTTTTATTGAAAATTCCGTCGAAAAAATGCAATGCAAATGAAGACATTGCCTCATTTAAGTAGCGAATATTGCAAGTAGGGCCTATGTACTGTGTACTGTGATTCTGAGCGTTGCGATGCTGACTGAATTAAAAAATATATTTATATCCCAGAGTTCAACGTGAAACTGAATGAAAACAAAACAATATTTTCTGAAAGTTTTTAATTCCTCTAGGCCTCGCGTTAAAACATTTTGCTGAAGAAAAAGTCTGCCAGGCCTAATCCGATTATTATAACTGTGCAACGTTAGGAGTCCCTTTACAAAGCACAGGCACTTCGATCTTGATTGACATAATGCATACAGTGTGTATCGATTTTTAGCGCGTTAAGTCACAGGTGAATAGAAGCTGCAGGGCTGCAAGCTCGGTGATGTTAGCGCGGTAACCCACGTTTAGCGCGATTTTGCGCTTGGGCAGCTCCATTCATCATGGTGGTAAGTGCACTAACGCCCCGCACTTAGCGTGTACGGTTATTCCCGACTGTACTGATTTTCTCTTCACTTTAAATTACTGTGCATTATACCATATGCAGTTTACCAGTATATACTCATGTTAGTTGAGGTGGAATAAATGCAAAAGGAAGATCATGTCTTTAAAATCTACAACTGCAAATAAAAGTAAGATCTGTGAAGCAACACTGCATTGTCCAAGTGTACGGCAGAAGAATCCATTTCAAATTTACACTGGTATGGTAATGCGCTGATATATTGTTCATTCACACCAAAGTTTGTTTCCTACGATGTGATTGGTTAAGAGGGGACACACCCCTAATTTACATAGTCCATTATCCCGTGATATATGGACAATGTCAAGTTAGATAAATGAATAAACATATATCGAGGTTGCTAGGAAACAATAATAAATGATCAAAAATCTACTAGCATTGACCAATCAGAATGACATGCTTGGTTGCATGTACTGAATATTAACGAGCTGGTAACTTACGTGTAGGAAGCGAGTGAAACCTTGCATACAGTATGCAATACTGAATTCCATTCTAAATATGCACGCTTATGTGCACAGTGCATGCCATTATATGTGTTTAGTGTACTTCTTAAAGCAGAAGCATGGTGAAACAAGCTAAAAATATTTTCATTCACAACATTTTGCCACTTTGTTTGTAATTTCCTATGCCAAATTAAGCTGAAAGGTATTGAGGTAACATGTGTAAAGAGCAGGGAGCAATTTGTTTGTAAACATTTGATTAGCAATTTTGCTACTTATTTCATCAAAATGATTAGCAATACATTAAAATTAATTAGCAATAGTGATGCATATTTAGTCCTTATTGATTTTGTTTAAAAACACTTCAAATGGTACTTTTGTAAAGCAGTTTTTCAGTTTTCCCGCTATTAAGTAAAAAAATCACGCAACCAGTATGGCAAAAGTATTGACTTCATTGCCCAAATAAATGCTGGAAGTTTGCTTTCCAAATCATAAAAAGTTTACTTCTACAGTATAAATCATCATTCTTATGGAAAATGTGCATGGAAATTCAGTTTAGAAAGAACAGATAACTTCCTTTCAATGTCATTTGAAGTGAACATCGCATAACTTTTTTGCCATACTCGCTAGGGTTTTCAATGTGAAAATCTTACATACTATGATACCTCACCGTAAAACATTTCAAAACTACGCCACCACCCAGAAAGTTCTGATCATATCAATCCTCTCGAAATGGCCGCCATCTCTTGCGAAGCATGCAGAAATTCAGCTCTGTTGAACCTTTTTCTGTTTAATTATTTTGCAATATTTTTTTTTCTTGCTTATTTCATTTAACTCATCAGGTAATATTTACATGTAAATGTACTGACGGACGATTCAAGTATTTGACCCTCTGATTTTTGATCGATTTAAGAGCTTGTAAAACGGGCCTTGATTGAGTGTGATTTAAAGCCTTACGTTATGGCCCATTTACATTTCGGCGAAATCAAAGTGCAAAATATCCCCAATCATAGGTGATACTGTGCATTTGTGATTCTCACATTCAAAAAGGGTTTTTTCTTCTTAATCTTTTTAAATCTGAAGGCTGAAACTTCAATCAGTTAGAAATTTATTGTAGCCTATCACAATTTTGAAGAGCAAGGTAGAGAAATGATGGTTAAATGACGTAATGCACAATATTTGCGTCGCAAATTGCAATGCCAACTCAAACAAATTGCTCCCTGCAGAGGAAACTTTATAATAAAACTTCTGTGCATACTGGGTATAAATCACAATGTGCGAACGCACTAATTTTTGAACAATTCAATTCGAATTTGTTTTTATCAAGGAGCCAATAAAAACATGAATTTAAACATAAACAAACAAATATCATAAATACAGGACACGATGCGTACAAGATGTGTACACCATAAGCATAAGAAAGTTTGCGCGCATTAAACAAGTGTATTTTGTGTATGGTATACCGCTTCAAACTCACGTGTGTTTGGTTATTCATGAATATGAATAACCAGTGGGTTATTCAACTTTTCCCTAAGGTATAGATAGTTGCTGATCTAAATTAATTTTGATGGTAAACTATGTTCTAAAATTTTCACTGTCAAAAGAAAAATATTGTGTCCAGTTTTATTATATGCTTCTAAATTTTACATATGAATAGGTGTGATTGAACAGGGATAATGGACTTACAGCTTTGCCTACCATCTTGTTTCCATGGGATATTGGACGGTTGAGCTCCCCGCAGACTCGCCTTTTGGCTCGTCTGCTAAAATTACTCCACCGTCCACTATCCCGCGGCAACGGGATGGTGTGGAAAGTTGGTGTCCATTACCTCTTAATTATACCGATATGGAGATACAATGGTGATAGACTGTTATGTAGATACACTAACATGGTGATATACTGATATAAAGATACACTGATATGGTGATGCACTGATAGACTATTTTGTATATATACTGACATGGTGATATATTGATATGGTGATACATTGGTATGGTGATACATGGATATGGTGATACACTGACATGCTAGGAGTACACTGATATGAAGATACATTGACACGTGATACAAAGTCATGGAGACACACTGACATGGTGATATAGTGTTAAACACACACTTCTATGGTGATACATTGATATGGAGATACACTAACATGGAGATACACTGATTTTCTGATATGGTAATACACTTACACTAAACTGTAATCAAGTGCAGAACTGTAAGTGATGAATGAAACCCTATAAAATTACTTACATTGAGATGCTGCTGATTTCCAGTATGGTTCATGAGCAGCTAGGGTTGAAATGATGCATTGTATTGCTGCTATGTTAGGTTCACCAGGATTAAAAGTCAGGCATGGGTCCTTCAACAGGCTGCATGTACATCTGGTCATTGATTCAGAGATTGAATTCAGATTATATCCTCCCTATTATATAACAGAAAAGCACATTTACAATGAGTTTACGAAGAGGTTAAAAACCAAGAAAGTAAATTCACACTTCTCCGGGGAAGATTGCTAAAAAAAGAAATTAAAAGGAAGAAAAAAATTGTCTATGACAAGAAGCTTTAAAATCAGTGGGGTCACTTTTTTAAAAGATAACAACTTTTAATAGCCTGTGATTTTTACTGATTGTTTAGTAAATATTCCACCAAAATAGACAATTGAAAAAAAAAAATTGCAATGAGGATAAATTAAAACATTCTTTATATGTTATGACATAGCACAGTGTAATTGAATAACAGGATTACCTCTAGGAGCACAATTACTCTGCCTCCAGCTAAGCTGCACAGCATGTGAGTCATGAAGCCATAGCATGGTGGAGACACATGATAACCACCCTGTGAAGAAATTTAAGTAGACAACTCAAAATCATGTACCTCTGAATAACAGAATGTACAAATTTGTAAAGGATGAATAAAAATATCCAATCGCTAAATATACAAGAATGATAAAGCAAATCATGTACCCATGTCTAAACATTTAGCGCACTATACATGTTACATTCATGAAGGAGTATAATGAGATTATGTTTTAGTATAGATACCTTCACTTAAAAATGAAATTGTACTAGGATACAATAAATTTATCCCCAAAACTTTCCAATCGATTCATACAAAGCTATACACATAGGATAATGTATTAAGTCTTTAAATACATGCAGCTAAATGTTTGTTTGTTTGTTTGATGAGATTTTAACGGCACTACAACAGCAAAGGGTCAAATTGTGCCTGAGAGGTTAGATCATTCCAGAGGTAGGAAGGAGAGTAAACAGGGGGAGATTGAGAGAAACACGAGAACTAAAAGCCAGAAAGCTGGGATCGCAGCTAAATGTGTGGCTCTCCAAATAAGTAAAGCTCTAGATTATGTTAAGACCTTAGATGGTGTACCTCTTGAGTCTATTAGTCATCATAAAGACCTTGGTGTTATTGTTAGTAATCATACTCATCCTCGTAAACACATTGATGCCATCTGCAGTTAAGCTAATCAGAAGATTGGCATGACCAAAAGATTGTTTTAATAGATCTCCTTTCATGATTAAGACTTTGTATACTTCTGTTATGCAACCTAACCGGGAATAAGGTTGTGTAGTGTGGTCACCTTGGCTAAAGAAGAACATTCAGTTAATTGAGAAATGCCAGAAAAGTGCTTTTGCCGTCGCAAATGGTCCGATTTTCTTAGAATCCTTACAGAGCCGCAGGACGCAGGCTGGTTTAACCGAAACCTAGAAGTACCTGAATGATTACTATTTGTTTGGAAGTGATTAATCTTTTCTTAGGAATTTCACCCCCATGAGAAGGAACACTGTGAAGCTTTTAATGAACAAGCTCGGTTGGATGTTGCCAAGCACTTCTTTCCAGTGGAAATTGTTAAGGAATGGAATGCTCTACCTAAGGAGGTAGTTACAGCTCTGACCATCTCCTGTTTTAAGTCGAGTCTCAAACATGTTTGCAGCTCTTCTGCCATATGCTGAGAAGAGGATCAACGCCAAGTATACCAAGTAAGTATGTAACTTTAGAATCTTCAAAATTCACCTACATGAAGAACTGAAAATCCTGAGTTCTGAACAACTCAAGTGCTTTGGACAACTACTCCATGGAGATTAGATCCCACATAAACCAGTCTGGTAGGTGTGTAAGATATCTCAGAAATCATCACCAAGATGTGGGTCCTATAATTTTTCATGTATTTTCAGGCCAAAACTCCCAACCCAGTGACCTACCTTTCAAATAATATGCTTGTTAACCTAGCTTTTTACCGCTGACAATATATGAGATATAATTTGAAGAGTAACAAAATTACAGACTATGATTACCCTTACCCCCTACTACCACCACAGTGCACTGTGTGTCGAAAGGGGCTGCAGACACAACCAGAATGCTTGGACACTAACTCCTGTCTTGCTCAAAGTGAGAATTTGAAGCATTAAATTTGATTTTCAGAGAGACTAAGCGACCCATTCTAGGATTAATTCCTACTCACCAATGGATCACCTTCTGCAGCATCGAACCCAGCAGATATCATCACTAGTTCAGGGTTAAACTGAAATGTAATAAATGTTATCTTCAGATATTAACAAAATTATAATTCATTTATATTTCTTATCCTTCACTATCTCAATACTTCTCATTTGTAATCTATGCTGCAAAATTCTTTTCGAACTTCAATTCCCACAAAAATGACAGAATGAGGTGCATCTTTATGAGAATTAAATAAATAAGATCATTAATCTTATTTTTTCTACAAAGCTTTCCTCTTACATTTTATCCAAAGTGTGTTGCACCTTTTCAGTCTCAAAATTTATAAAATATTTTAAATCATCAAACTACCTTGTTTTCTATAGCAGGAGGAAAACAACTGTAACAAAACAAGACTCACAAATTGGCTAAACAAACGGATATTGGCTAAACAAACGGATAGAAGAAATGAAATTGATATAGATTTCAATACAACAAAGTTGAAAACCACACATTCACAACAATCATCATCTGCACAATCTTCAAAATTGAATCTAAAGTGCACAAAAATTACAATACATCTTTGGTTGAACCATTAAAAGGTTTCCAAATCTTGATTTAAATATGTTACTTACCTCATAAGCAATGGGCATCACCACATGTTGAAATGCAGCCACATACTCTGCATCTCCCATGTGAAACTAACAAAACAATATAACAACAATAACAATGAAAGACAAAGAAACTGCAAAAGAATAAACAATGGAAGATGTCAATAAAATTTTAGATGATAATATATTTCAAAGCAGTCCAAAGTGTGTCACTGTATAAGGCCAAAAAATTTGTTTTTCTGTTGTTTGCCTTTTTGTAGAAAATAGTAAGGAAAAGGAGGGCAGAAAAAAAAAATTTTTTTTTTTTTTCCAATTTGGACCTTTGTATAGATATCGTCTTTATCAACAATCAAATGAAGAATTTAATAGCAATCATTCAACACAAAAACGTCGCTTTTTCTAATCTATAAAAACCGTTATCACACTAATGACCGACAACTTTCTCTTCGATTGAAATCCAGTCAAGCCGCGCATTGAAAGTTTGAAGCACATGGTGCAGCATGGAGACAGAGTGATCACTTGATCAAACAATTGTACCATGTGGCTCGTGTTTGCCAAAACAGTTTCCTACACATAGGGTATTAATATGTAATATGGCAAAGCAAAAGTGGTTACCACATCATTTATACAAAGCGTATAAATAATTTTTTTTTTTTAATGCTGCCCTTTTTTTTCGGCGAGTTAAGTGGATGGAGGACAAACAAACAACTTTTTTTAAGCCTAATCTATTCAATAATTCTCAATTCACTCCAGACATTTTTTTCTACAATTTTGTTTCCCTTTTCTACTTGAACTTCACATTACTGGCCTAGCTGTTCTTTCCTCTAAATGCCAAGGCAAGGAGGCAAGAGATACCATTTTTATAGTCTCTGGTATCATCAAAAATATACAAGACTAAAGTGCTCCTTCTAAATATCTTCTTACAAATACAAACATTGTCTGATTTATTGCACTGTTGTCATGGCATTGTTGTCATGGCATTGTTGTCATGGCATTGTTGTCATGGCATTGTTGTCATGGCATTGTTGTCATGGCATTGTTGTCATGGCATTGTTGTCATGGCATTGTTGTCATGGCATTGTTGCATTGTTGTCATGGCATTGTTGTCATGGCATTGCATGGCATTGTTGTCATGGCATTGTCATGTCATGGCATTGTTGTCATGGCATTGTTGTCATGGCATTGTTGTCATGGCATTGTTGTATGGCATTGTTGTCATGGCATTGTTGTCATGGCATTGTTATCATGGCATTGTTGTCATGGCATTGTTGTCATGGCATTGTTGTCATGGCATTGTTGTCATGGCATTGTTGTCATGGCATTGTTGTCATGGCATTGTCATGGCATTGTTGTCATGGCATTGTTGTCTATTACTTGCATTGAGTATGAGGTACCATACAACATTCCTCAAAATATCCATTACATGAACCACCAATTTTCTACAATCAAACTCTAACCCAGAATGAACTCTTAAAACTGTTTTGTAATATGGTTTCACAACACCTCGACAGCATTGGTAAAATTGTGCTGGAGAGGTTTGAATCATATCATTATCAAATAAATGCTTTTGTTCTAATGTTCTTCAGCATTATTCAGAGGATGAAATTATGTCAATAAAACAAAAATAAAATGACTCAAGAGTCTTTAATCCCACAATTCACCCTTTAACCCTGTCAGACTCAGTGGTGTGTATGACCCACCTAAATGCAGTCTGACAAGGTTTAAATCATCAAAGTGCAAATGACATATGGTTACTTTTAAATTCAATTGCTAATCTCACATACAAAATGGTTATTGCACAGAGCTGTAGTAGAATAAGAATCTACAGTTTATAGCTTTCATAATCACAGCTAACAAACTTTCTCTACAATAGAATAAAACATATGATAAAATATTGCACTACCTTGTCACAATTTGACAAAGAAATGATGGGTCTATAATTACCATCCTCCATGTAATCAGATTAAAGATTTTTATCCAACTTACATTATTCCATGCAATATTAATATTGTATCCTTTCCCTGGTCCTTGACCAACTTTTGAGTGGTCCCCATAGAACCCTCCTGGATAAAATGACCCGTGGTCATAGCGATGAAGGGAGACATAGAGGACAGACGGGTCACTCTCAAGCATCATTTGTGTACCATTGCCATGGTGGACATCCCAATCAAGAATGAGAATCCTGAAGAAATAAAAAAAGCAAAAGCAAAAATGAATTACTTAAAGGATTAGTTCAGGGGTCAATCAAGTTTATCTTATATGAAAGAGGACTTTAAAAGAAACAAAATGGTGAGAAAGCATTCAAAAATTCCTTTAAGGAGATATTGAAGTTTAAAGTTTGGTATCATTTGTGTAGAAACGACTGATTTTAAACACTTGTGACTTCACATCCTCAGATTCAAAGTTTTTTATGTTTTCTATCTTATTTTGTCTTGCACTTTTGTGGATTAAAACTATTGGATATGTCAGAAAAGTACTAAAACAGAATCTTGTGATGATAATTATGATTTACCATCTGCAGAAAGTTCGAGGAAAAATAACTGAAATAGTAAAAAAGTTAAATAAATTTTCTTTAAAATACATTAACAATTGTTATGATGTGTGGATGAGCCAGAGGACATCAACCTCCATAGTAGACTTACTACACCACAACAAAGGCGTAGGAAGGTTAACCTCTCTGGGGGGCAAAAACCAAAAATAATTCCCCGTGACATGCAAAATTTCATTAGTAAATTAGGTTTCCATGAAAAATTGCTGCTAATCTGGAAATTGCCTTCAATTTCAGAGAGATTTCCTTATTTTCTGGAATTTTTCTTCAATTTTGGAAAATTTTGGCCAGTTTTCGGGTAATTTTGGCCAGTTTTGGGGAAAATGTTGCCAGTTTGCAGGTCATTTTGTCATTTTGGCCAGTTTTCAGGAAATATTAGCCATGTTTTCCTGAAATTTTGGCCAGTTTGGGCAGACTGAGAAAGAGATGGCTCAACCGGAAAAGCAAAACCCTGTCAGGGAGGTGGCTTGCCCCCTCCCCGCTTCCTACGCCACTCTTTTATACACATATAAGACAGAGTTTAAACTTGAATTGTCCTTAACAGAATAAAATCATTAAATGCTTTCTTTACCATTTTGTTTCTTTTGAAGTCCAGCTTTAAACTTGAATTGTCCTTAACAGAATAAGATCATTGAATGCTTTCTTTACCATTTTGTTTCTTTTAAAGTCCTTTTCATATGAGATAGAGTTGCTTGACAACTGAACTAACCCTTTAAAAGGTCTAGAAACAATTATTCAAATTTAGTGGCTCAGTGGTTAAGGAGTCTTGCTTGTATGTAAAAGATACCAGATTTAATTCCTGCCGCGAGTGCTGCATTGTGTTTTTGAGCAAGACACTTTACACTACTTGTTCCAGTTTACTTGGCTGTAAAATGAGTACCAGCATTGCTGGGGAGTTAACCTACGCTGAACTGGCATCCTATCAGGAGCAGTCATGTGCTCTCATCTGCTTATGCCAAGGAAACCGAGGATAGGCACAGGCCCTATGGGCCTAATGGCTCTGATGGATTTAACTTGTAACTATAGACAGGCACAAAAGTTTTCTGGTTAACCACTGATGGAAAAGAGCATTTAATTCTGAGTTTAATTGTCTTTGAATTTTAAATTTATTAGCAATTAAAATTTGAATTTTTTGAATGTGATGTGTGAACAGGAAAACATCTCAAAATGCTTTTGTTTTTTATATTTCTTCATTTAGTTAGAAGTTCAGACCTTGAAATCTTTACAATGCCTCCTCCAGCTTGTAAACAATTGATTTACATAAGAAAATAGAGGCTATGACTCATTTATACCTCACAAGAGTTACACAAAAATTTGCACAAAGAAGTCAATTTTCTAACCAATTTTGATGAGTTTCTTCATTTATTTAGTGGACTGTAAATCAATTTAACCAATGTTGCCTTTACCTGTCCACATACCTTAATAATAGACAAATATGACAAACATCAACTTTTAAAGATTAAAATAAAAAAATTAAGATAAAGGGACTATATTTCCTGAAACAGACAATATTTGCAAAAATATAATCAAATCAGTTTTGATAATGCATAGGCACAAAATATTATTCCATACTGTTGTACACACTTTTCAAAAAGTTGCAAAAATCTAAATAGACCACTTTTCAAAAAGTTGCAAAAATCTAAAATTCATTATTTATTCGAATCTCTATAATGCTTTGTTTTATATGAAAGAATTCTGCTATACAGATACAAATATATCAAAATTCTTTTAATAATTTGACTTTGCTTTAATAGATAATTTTGATTAATTGCTTAAATTAAAAACTTGTCAGAAAATTAACAGAAACAAGATTAGGTACTAGCGATGGAGTAATAAGTTGCAAAGGATGTCAGTATTCCTAGTCTATTTCCTTGTTTTGTGTTGTTGTTTAATGGTTTTGTTTCTTGTTGACAAAGCATCAATTTTATTTCTTCTCTTGCAATGAGAAAATAATTCAGATGATATTAATGAGAGTATGACACTCGCAAAGTAAATTAACATCTAATATTAGCACTAGCCATTTTAAAGTGCAGTGGCTCAGTGGTTAAGGAGTCATGCTTGTATTCGAAAGGTACCGGGTTCAATTCCCATCGCGACCTATGTCCTTGAGAAAGACACTTTACTCTACTTGATTCAGTCCACTCAGCTGTAAAATGGGTACCAGCACTGCTGGGGAGTTAATCTGCGATAAACTGGCATCCCGTCCAGGGGGAGTCATGTACTCTTATTTGCTTGCGCCATTGAAACTGGGAATAAGCACTGGCTCTATGAGCCTAATGGCTTGTATGGATTTAGCTTTTTTGACACTAGCATTTGTAAGGGACTTTTTCTGAAAAGTTTTTGTTACTCCACCATGTGGTGTCTTGCCTTCATGACCAATGTATGCATGATGTATGGGCAGAAGATGTTATACCTTTGTACATTGTACTTCTTCTGAGCATATTTTGCAGCAATTGGAGCAGAGTTAAAGAAGCAAAATCCAGCAGCTTTGTGTGGCTCCGCGTGATGACCAGGAGGCCTGTAAGAGAAACAAATAAATAAGTTCATGTTTCTGAAAAATCTCCAATGGACTTCAAGAAAACAGTGTATACACATAATGGTCAGCACCTTCTTAAGCTCACATTGCTCATTTAGAAGCTCTATGGTCAGCTATAAAGGTCAGAACACAAAGGCATATTTAGTTATATAGTGGGGCTTGTCACAGTATAAGAATTGTAGACAAATGCATAGTTTGTGATTTATCAATATAGGATTTGAATTTACAGCCTAGAGGTCTGCAAATTCAGTTGTAACTTTTTAGTGACGTTTTTGACCAATTTGGGTGTGATTTTTTGTGCAATCCTCATTGTTTTTTGACGTCATAGGTTTTCGCTAACATTACTGTCCATGCACAGAGAGAAAACAGATCATAGGTGGCATCAGAACCAAAACTATTTCATTTTCAAGTCCACATTTTCATGAATGGCTTTAATATGCAATAACAGTCTCTTCATTGTCCTGTGTTTAATAGTGCCACTACATCATTCCAAGAAATGATGGATTGTTCTAGAGATAATTACATACGAGCTTAGTTCTATCTATCTATGCAAGAATCATTGTACAAGAGAACACGTACAAAGTGGTGAGACAATTACGTACCTGATAATTGCAACACCGCTTTGTGCCTGCAATGAATGAAATAAAAGGTAATCGTGTTGGTAATGGAATTCGTGCTCTTGATTTATTGATGAGTTATAGGAGTATCAGCAGCAAATAGTGCCAGAGAGGTGAAATTATATCAACATAATTCAAAAGAACATTCTAAGAAAGGTAAACTAAAGGGTGTTTCTGTGTGGCAGGTCGGAAGAGAAAGGGCCCCGGTGGTGAATACTCCTTGAAAAAACTTACTTCAATATTCCAGATGTAGAAACAAGGATTGTGTAATAGTCTCACAGACAGATCAGGTGAAAGTTTTGATAATTATTTTTTCAACTCGTGAGATAGCCACACAAGATTCTGAAACACACATGATCATGTGCAACTACTAATTGTTGTTAATTTGTGTCTCATATAGTAAATATGCAATGATGTAGGAAACAAGTCACATGATACTTCTGTACAAATAAGAAGAAGATCCTCATCTACAATACTTGCAATATATCTAGGGTACAGCCGACACTGAAAACTTCTGTTGATATTCAAGGGCTCGACAGTTTATCAGAAGACTAACAAAGAGCTTATGACCAAACCATTAACACAATGCATATTTGCACATGAAGGATTGTATCATCTCATGCCAATTACAAATTAAACCAAATACAGTGCGAAATCCTTCTGCTACTGTTCTTAAAATAGTCCCTACTTATAGAGAGTTAGTTTCAGATAAAAAATGCATGAATTTTCAAACAAAATTGTAACCCTGCTTCTAACACAAAAAGCCACCTGCACACCTAAGCACATCTTGCAGATGCAAACCGTACCTTTCCTGTCAAAACCGTATCCACAACATTGAGTAAGCAGCCAGTGGCTAAAAGGGCACATTCATAGCTTTCCTGTGAAGCAATAAAAAATACTAAAGAGTAATTATGGCAAAGTCTTATGCTCTGCTACAACAAATTTTCCTGCCTGGCCCCCTTTAATTAATCAGAAGGAAAGCTTGAAATATGACGGAGGTAGGCCCATCTTTCTTCATAGTGTTTTAGTATCAGCTAGGTAGTGACCCTTCTTTTGCATTAAAATCATTCTAACCCCAAAACCAATTAATGTCTGTTGAGTTACAAAATAAGCCACACCCACCATAGCAACACGATAACTAGGTGCGAGCAAACAAACCACAAATCTACAATTGTGCACTACCAATGCATTGACATTTAGATGTTCACGATGCCTGCCGCAAGCTTTGATTCATTTATGGCATTTCTCCGGATCTTTAGAGTTTTTAGCAAATGGGATAAACAAAATTTAGTTTGCTAACTGTTCTGGGTAACAGCAATCAGATTTACAAAGCCCCCAGCGGGTCTTGTAAGCACAATTTTTGTTCACCATATTACCGTCACTCAGTTAGAGTGTGTAGAAATTTGTTTTGTACCGTAAATTGCATTGACTACATGAGCGCGCACTGTTAGCTAACTGTACTGTACCAGTACCAAGTAGGGTGTTTGTCCCACTTAATTAAGCAGGTTTTGTTGCTAGGGAAATTCGTGCCTTGATTGGTTAAAACAAGCTGTCAATCATCAAACCCAGAGAGGTTAATTATGGTCAAACCTCTATTTTTCTTATCCTATTGCTATCAGATATTGTTTAAATTGAACAAAGTGTCTCCTGTTAAGTTAAAAAGAAACAGTTTGTGTATGATGCTTGGTTGGCGGGATGCAACAGCACCGCAACAGCAATGATCAAGTAGTGCAAGAGAGAACAGATTTTGTCAGAGGAGATGGAAAAGATGGCAGGAGATAGTGAGTTGAGGTTAAGAAAGTATGCTGATCTTTGGCAGGAATATAGCTCATTTGAAATAATGATCAAAAATTGTACAAAAAAGATTGTATTTGATGACAAATAGTGCCTTCCTTGCAGAAACTGACTTCTATGACAACTTGGTCAGTACATGAGGCAGAGAGGTGGTAACATGCACTAACCCCCATCCCCTCCCCCAAAAAGATTTAGGTTTGGGACATAAAGTAGTTGTTAAATTTATTACCTTAAGCTCAAGTTTTCATCACATATACAAGTGTTAAGAACTGAAAGAATTGAATTTAACCAAATTATATGCCTTAAAGGAATTTTCCTGTGGTCACTTCGTCCCTGTTTTGACAGAGTGGCGAACGTGCAAAAGTAGTTTTCCGTTTTGACATAGTGACAAATGTGCAATTAACAATGCTTAATTGAGAATGAATATGATTTACAAGTATCTGCTTTTCGTGTTTTTGTCATGTATTAATTACTTACAGTTAAAATCATTTATTAGTTATAGAAAACAAGGAAAATGAAGATACAAATGAAAGTAATATGCATTTAGAGACATTCGCCACTACGTCAAAACAAAAACCGAGCTTTTGCAGTTAATTCTACATTCGCCACTGAGTCAAAACAGGGACAACTTATGCACATTTTTTAACTAGGACAATCAAATTGGGTACATTGGGAACAGATGGTTATGTTCATAGACAGTATATGTTATATTCAGATCTCAAATATTAAAAAGACAAAACAAACTATTTTTAATCATTTAGTGAAAGGTAGTTTACTTTAGAAACACAGATTTTATTGTCTTTAAAACAATACGCTATTGAAATATATTTTCCAACCAGTCACTTTAAAACACAAAGATGGGAGCTTTGGAATTCAATATCTGCTAGACCAAATATGATATCAAAAAATTTCTTCAATTTTCCTTTATCACATGGAATATATGTTTGACCACAGACATATGTTTGATTAAACTATAAAGCATTTGGTACATTGCATCATTTCTATCTATTCTGATTATGCATAAGTACTATATAGGTCACTCACATTATCCATGCATAAGTACTATATAGGTCACTCACATTATTCATGCATAAGTACTATATAGGTCACTCACATTATTCATGTATAAGTACTATATAGGTCACTCACATTATTCATGCATAAGTACTATATAGGTCACTCACATTATTCATGCATACGTACTATATAGGTCACTCACATTATTCATGTATAAGTACTATATAGGTCACTCACATTATTCATGTATATTGAGTTGTACTTTTCCTGTCTTGCTAGATCCCTGTTGGACATGTGCTTGGTTTTCGCAATGTCATCAATGAACGGCACACTATGGAAAAACAAAAGAAGAAATTCATTTAGTTTCTTTTTTTGATTTTTAATGCAAAAATATTACCAGATACCATTAATGAAATAAGCGATTTAACTGCTTACGTAAGAGATTTAACTGCCTATGTCAGAAATTCAACTGCTTACTTTAGAGATTCAACTGCTTACATATGAGATTCAAATGCTTACATCAGAAGTTCAGCTGCTTAAGTCATAGATTCAACTGCTTACATCAGATTCGATTGCTTACATTCAAGGTTCAAACTGCTTATGTAATAAATTCAACGGTTTTCGTAACAAATTCAACTGCTTTTGTCAGATTCAATTGCTTACGTAAGAGATTCAACTGCTTACGTAAGAGATTCAGCTGCTCATATAAGAGATGCAACTGCTTACGTAAGAGATTCAACTGCTTACATAAGAGATTCAATTGCTTACGAAAAAGATTCAGCTGCTTACATAAGAGATTCAATTGCTTACGTCAGAGATTCAACTGCTTACGTAAGAGATGCAACTTCTATGTAAGAGATTCGACTGCATATGTAACAGATTCCACTTCTTATGTAAGAGATTCAACTGCTTACATAACAGATTCAACTGCTTACAAAAGAGATTCAAGTGCCTACGTAACAGAGTCAACTGCTTACGTAAGAGATTCAATTGCTAACATCAGAGATTCAACTGCTTATGTAAGAGATTCAACTGCTTACGTAAGAGATTCAACTGCTTACGTAAGAGATTCAACTGCTTATGTAACAGATTCAACTGCTGATGTAGCAGATTCAACTGCTTACATAACAGATTCAACTGCTTACAAAAGAGATTCAACTGCTTACGAAAGAAATTCAACTGCTTATGAAAGAAATTCAACTGCTTACGAAAGAAATTAACTGGTTACATGAAACATTTTGGGAGGTAAAGATCTGTGCCACATAGGAAATATACGTGAGAACGACCACCAAAACTCTCAGTAGGCCTTTCCTTCAAAGCTGTTAAAAGATTTTTTCCTTTGTAGGTTCTGGATGATCCAAAGTCCAGGACTTTATCTATTTGAAATTGATGATATCGTATGCTAAGTCTAAATGAATCAAGTAATTATACAAAATTTGTTCTTCAAATTTATGACTTTCACATCAAAATGTTGATTCAGGGTCTTGCAAATTATGAAAAAATACTAACCCACTTCAGCTGTGCTTCTTCCACCTAATGTGAAAACATTTAAACAATTGAATTTACTCAGAAAATTTAATTGATGACATATCAAATTTGCATACCTTCAAGAATATCAAGGCCTAAAAATCTGAATAGCTGTAAAATGGTGAATTTTTCACCCATTTAGAAAGGATTTTTATTCTTTTTTTATTCTTTCTGCATTTGGACAGATTTTTAGCAACTTGCTAATATTGCCTTTAGGTGCTACTAGTTACTTGACAGACATAAAACACGATTCCTGTAATTGAAGATAAATACAAAATATGTAAGAAGTGAGTGATTTAGACATGCTATATTGTAGCTGGAAAAAATTCGCGGGAAGAATTTTTTAATATTTTTGTTTATAGATTTCTTGAGTAAACAACACTATATGTGGTAATTATGTGCTCTAAAGACGTCCCCCATGTAATTGTATTATAAATTGTACATCAAATTGCGAAAGAGGGAAGTTTATACAGATGTATTCACTACATTAATATTATTTCTGCCACGATTTTTTCGACACCTTTACACAGAACCATCGGAAATTTGATAGTTTACTCCAACTCCGTGCTATATGAGGTTCCTGCAGACTTTTTATTACTACATTCCACAACTTAAAAACAACCTCTACAATTGAGCTAAAAGTGACCTAAATGACTATGCTTAATAACATTTTAATAATCAATTCTTCTGCAATTTAGGTTATCAATTTGAGCAAAAGGTACAATTATAATATCTCCTGCCATCTATTCTGAAACAGCCTACTTACGTGTGACAAAAAGCAACTTCATCCGGTGTAGCAAATCTTGGCTGTAAAAAAGAAAAATGCAAAATGTAAATTAGTGCAGTGTTTACACTAAAGTTCAAAATTTGAGGGGGATTTTTTCTACTTGTGTTATTTTTTAAGAGAGATTTTTTTTTTTAAATGGAGATTTCTTTTGGAAAAATGCCAAAAAAGGTCAAAAATTGGAAGAAAAATGCCAAATTTGGTATTTTCCATTTATTTGTGGAAATTTCCCCCACTTTAATGATTTTGAGCTGATATTTGATATGTGCAGGAATCCAGCACTTTAATGTGAACACTAAACTGGTGGCACTCTGTATAGCATTCAGCCATGGTGACCATCTTGAATTTTATAAACAGTGGTTAGGAATATTCCAAAAACTTAACATAGTCTTTTACTTACAAAAAATATAATAGCTGAGGAGAACTCACAAATGTTTATGTCAACTTGAAAATATGAATTGATTCTATACAAGATATGACACTATAACAAACAAATACACTATTGATTACTTTAAGCATCACAATCAGAGTGGCAAAATTACAACAAAGATACTGGTCACTGTAAAGTCACTAACAAGACGTGGGGATACCTGGATAGTGAAGATGTGACCTGTGAGTGTGGTACTGAACCACAAGGACCACCTACTAATATGTCCCCAGCTGGAGCAGGAATTTGAATAAAGATTGAGCAGAATTCAACTATAGTGCCAAGGACTGTGTTCAGCTTTGGCTGAAACATAACATCTATAGCAAGGGTTCTTAATTAAAAAATTTCAAGGGCTATCATTTCACAACAGCTTCAGGTTGTGGGCCAATCACATGGTAAAACCAGCATCATGTGACAAACAAAACCTGTCAAAACAATCCCTGAATACAAACAAGTTGAGAGCGTGTGCGAATAAAAGGATGTACAAGAGATGTCGCCAGTTCTCTTATCCACCTTCCTTTGACAAGCTGCGAGCCTGATTTATAGCGGTACTAAAGATAACATTTTATTTGATAAGCCACAATGTTTTAGTGAGCTGATCTGCCTGGGAAAAAAACAAAATAAAGGAGTATTTTGCAATTTTTACAGATCTCATTCGGATTGATCTTACATGTAATGAATTTTATTGCATTATATAACAACTATTGTTCGCGGACCAAATTGGATTGTCTGATGGGCCAGATTTGGCCCGCGGACCGCCTATTAAGAATCACCGATCTAGAGTGTGTGTGAAGAAGAAGAAGACAAAGAATAAATACCTTCCATAAAATGTTATCATTTTGTCTTGTCCTGATGGAAGGAATAAGGGTAAAACCAATTTAAACAATTGAAAAAGAAGAAAATAATTGTCAAAAATGAGCTCAAAAAGTGACGTAAAAAAAGTGTTCTTTTCATGTGTTTCGTTCCCCTTGCCCTTTTCACTTGCATGCGTCCGTGCTGGATCCCATTCCTCACTTATTTCATAAATAATGTCATCAAAGTCACTTGGATTCACCACTTTTTCAGGTGCTTCCCACGTCACTATGCTATGTCACTAAAACTGTAGTTTCTTCAATGTTTTAGTTGTTTTGAATGTTTTCCCTTTTTAATACAAGACAAACATATTTTGTAAAGAGAATATTAGGTTTAAAAGAATTTAAAAATGAAAGCAATGAAATAGCTAGGTAGACTGACCTCTACATACAGACACCTCTCCACCAGACCGAGCTCTTTGTGCCTCTTGTAGATGCGGACTATCCTCTCTGGTCTCTCAGGGTGTGACCTTAAACAAAATGGCGGAGTTGTTTCAAAATAATTACCTCATTTAGATCATGCAAGGAAGTAGCTGAAAATACTACAACAGTTGCTTGAAAGATTATTACGGCATCATACATTGACTGCATTCAATTATATCCATATTCTAAAAAAGTATATTACAGAATATGACAATACTTCAACAATATATATCAGGTTTTGAAAAGATCCAAATAACTTAAAGGATTAGTTCAGGGGTGAAGCAAGTCTATCTTATATGAAAGAAGACTTCAAAAGAAACAAAACAGTGAAGAAAGCATTCAAAAATCTTATTCCGTTAAGGAGATATTAAAGGATTAATTCAGTGGTCAAGCAAATCTATCTTATATGAAAGAAGACTTCAAAAGAAACAAAGCGGTGAAGAAAACATTCATAAATCTAGAAATGACTGAAATCAGACTAGTTGTGATGTCATAGCCTCAGATTCCTCAAAGTCTTTATGTATTCTATCATATTTTGAACTGTGATTTTGTGGTTTAAAACCAAGGGATATGTCAAAAAAGTAGTAAAACTGAATCTAGAAAGGGCATTTATGATGAAAGTTTGACAAAAAATAATTTAGATAGTGAAAATTGAAGAAGAAAAAATTTCTTTAAAATACATTAACAATTGTTAAGATGCCAAATATCCTTAGTACACCAGTCATTAAAACACAGATCAGATGAAGCTATATAAACTTGAGTATCTCCTTAATGGAATAAGATTTTTCAACGCTTTCTTCACCATTTTGTTTCTTTTGAAGTTTTCTTTCTTAAAAGAAGGACATGCTTGACTACTGAACTAATCCTTTAACTCTGAAACAAATTATGCAAACTGGACACACAAACATTTGCCAGACATTTTAATTCTCACTTGAAATAAAATATTTGAGCTCACATATTCAATGTTCCATGCTATGAAAAAGACATTTAACTTTGAATAAATAACAACAACTCGATTCTTTTGATTTTGAAAATTACAGGAAATAAGTGTAAATAAAAGATAAATTAAATTTTGTAGTATGACAATCTTCTTCAATGAATGCTGACCCTTTCATCATCAAAACAATTATTTAAGACATTCTAAAAACTTCAAAGGATTTTATCAAATAAGGTACAGTGAATAATTAAAAATTAAACAAGAATCGCTTTACTTGTATCCACACTGTTTAAAAAGCAGCTAAAATTTCACTAAATTTAAGGATATTCAGATCAAATTTTACATCTGTAAAACATACTTACAGAGTCCTATGTTTCTTCATTCGTTCATCATAAACAATACAAGTCCTGCAAAAAACAAAAAAAAAGTACATTTGATAAACAATAACAATCATTTTCAACCCTTCTTAACCTCTGTCCTTTGCATCATGTTTTGATTGTGTAGAAATTGAAAATCTTATTATCTGTGAATAACAGAAAGAGCATAATAGATGGCAGGTAGCTCAGTTGGCTGAGCATACAACTAAGATGCTGGAGGTCCCAGATAAGAGTCCAACGGCGATTTAACCAGCAATTTTTCCACAGATATGCAGATGTTTGTTTGTTTGTTTGATGAGGGCTTAACGGCACCACAACAACAAGGGTAAAATTGTGCCTGAGAGGTTAGATCATTCTAGAGGAAGAAAAGAAAAACAGGGGAGATTGAGAGAAACACAAGAACTAAAAGTCAGAAAGCTGGCATTAAGAGAGGAAGTGCATGGGTGAAAAAAAAGTAAAGAAGAGGGGGGTGGGAGGGGACTAAATATGGTTGTAGAGGAAGCATGATAAAGGAAGGAGATAATATTATCCAGAGGATTTTACTGGAAGAACTCAGCTACTGAGTTGTGGAGGGAAGCTCTGGAAAGGTTGTGCAAGGAGAACGGATGGAGGAGGGTGCAATGGCAATTTTAGGGGTTCAGGAGGTGGGTGTTTTCTAAGAAGGGTAAAATGTTGAACGAGAGATGTTGTTGATGTGGGTTTTATCGGAATGGTGGGCTGGATTGGAGTTTGTTATCAATTTGGGAGTCCCATTAGGGTTTCCAGTGGTCATGAACAAAAGGAGCGGTTTGATGTCAGAAAGGGTTTTGGGAAATGGAGTAGGGGAGCTGCATCGGCCCTGTCATTGCCAGGGATGCCAACATGGCTGGGTATCCAGAAGAAAAGAATACTTTTTTTGCAGGTGGGCAAAAGGAGTTTTCGGATGAGGAGGTGGGATGTGAAGTTATCCCATTCAAGATTTGAGTAAAGAAGTAAGAACAGCCTTGGAGTCGGAGAAGATGGCAAAGTGGCTGAATGGAGAGTACTCAATAAAGTTGAGGGCGAGGAGGATGGCCTTTGCCTCAGCTGAAAAGATGGACGAGTAGTCGAAAAGCCTGCTACTGAGGGTGAAGTCTTAGATGATGGCAGCAGCAGCTGTCTTGTCGCCTTCCTTGGATCCATCAGTATAGATGGAGGTGTAGTTTGAGAGTTGGTCTTTGATTTGGTTGTGGGATTTATGAAGAGGTTAGGGTGGGTTTGGGTTTTGTGATGAGTGGAGAGGCCTAGATGGTGGATAGAAGAAAGGGGGAGGGGTGGCCCAAGGAGGAAAAGTGGGCCAGGAGAAGGTGCCGAGAGTGGTGGGGTTGATGCAGAAATGGAGGAGGTCTGATTTATTGCGTAAGCTAAAGGGAGGGGATAGGATTTTAGTCCTATCAAAGAGGGTGGGGACATTGGGGTACCTAATGAGGTTGTAAACAGGGTTCTAGGTGTTGGTGAGGACCCTAAAATCATAGGAGAGGCTAAGCTTTCTACACTCACCTTAGTAGAAAGGGAGTTTCGTTGGCTTCAAAATAAAAGCTGGTGATTGGGGAGGTCCTGTAGGCACCCAAACAAAGCCTGAGGGCTTCATTTTGGATGGTGTTGATGTAGTTGAGGTATGAGTTGTGAGCAACACAGTGGACAATATTGCAGTAATCAAGCTTGGCACAAATGGTGAGCCTGAAGATTTTGAGGAGAGCATGGCGGTTCGCACCCCAAGTGGTGTTGGAGAGGAGGTGGAGAATGTTGAGGGAGTTGTTGCATTTCTGTTTCAGGTTGGTGATGTGTTGTTTGTAGGAGAGCTTGGGGTCTAGAGTTAAACACAGAACGGTATACGCTGACATCAAGCGCAGTGGTTTGTCTTCTGCATTACACCTTCTCCCCCACCCAACCTTTGTGAAAAGAGGCCAATGGTTGGGTGGCGCATATCTTCCTTCAGAGGGGACGTAAAGCCCTTGGTCCCGATGGTAGAGTTCACCCCCTGCCTGGTTCTCTGAACACTTCTCAAAAAGAGCAGGGATGTTAACCACGTGTTCATCAACTTTCCATTCTGGTACACACTGAAAACAAGTCATTGTAACTTATGTGTGCTTTTCCTGGCATATGATTAAAAGTGAAAAACAATAATCCAGATCTAAAATCCAAACCCAAAATTGATCCAAATCTACAATTGAAGTCAATTTGATCATCATCTAATCAATTCTCATGGCAATGTACCTGAAATTTTGCACTATAATTTGACATGAACAATAAGCTCACTAATTTCTGATTAAAATTTGGTTTTGTCTTTGATATTAAGCCATCTTTAAAAGAGGTCAATATTTGATCACAAGAACAACATCAAGTTCATCACACTCTTAACAGTGCTCATTAATCACAATCAATAGGGTGTTATATTTGCTACAATACATTTTGTGCTACAGAATTTATTATATACAGCAGTGATAGAGACACAAGAAATTTAGTTGGATGGCAGTAAACTAACATTGTGGATTGGAATGATCAATTGCAGAAGTTGTCAGAAACGTTGCAAATGTAAAATTCAAAGACCAGTTTCCTTTCATGCAAAAAGGCTAAATACAAAAATTGTTGAAAATATAATGTAAAACTGAAGTAATATGCTGCTAGTATAACTCAACTTCTGTTTAATGACCAAAATATTTATTTCTTAACATCAATGAGCCCAGTAAACTATCTGTATTCTATAACTCACATAGACATCTGAATATTTAGTACGGGATTTTCTTTGAGGATATTCTTTTTCTTTCGGGATTTTTTTTTTCTTTTGGGATTTTTTCAGAGATTTTTCGGGATTTCCTTTTTTCTTTTTGGGAATTTCAGGGATTTTTTCGGGATTTTCTTTGGGATTTTTTTTTCAGGGATTTTCTTTCAGGGATTTTCTTTCGGGGATTTCCTTTCGGGGATTTTCTTTTGGGAATTTTCTTTCGGAAATTTTCTTTCGGGATTTTCTTTCGGGATTGTTTTCATTTTGTATTTTTGCACCAAAAAAACAAAACTTTTTTCACAAAAAATTAATCTTACAGTCAATCTTTTGTTTCATCAATAATTTCAAATTCCAACATACCTGTGAGGTGCAAGTGGAATATCAGCTGAAGGCCTTTGATTGGCTCCGGGCTGTGTCTTCCTCTCAGAGTTCCTCTTGAGGGCCTCTTCCAGCACATCCTTGTACCTTACACCAACTGCAAGAAATGGTATTTTACTATCATAATGTCATTCAATCAAAAATAACACTTAACCCTTACTCTACCAGCACGTTTTGGAAAATGCGCCTGGGAGGCGAGGTCAAAGATGGGGCACCCAAAACGGCAATAATATCGGCGTGTGGTAGAGTAAGGGTTAAGCACAGGCTGATTATTGAAGGGTCCTCTGACTTCCGAGCAGCAGAGTTGGGCTCATTCCGCTTCAGTGACCCAGTGGGCTGCCCACCGGGACCATGCTGCATATATTTTTGAGTTGGCACACTTGTTAAGGATTGATTAAGCCTTACTCTACCAGCACTTTTTGGAAAAGGTGCCTGGGAGGCGGGGTCAAAGATGGGGCACCCATAGTGGCGATAAATTGCCGGCATGGTAAAGGGTTAAAGGAGCTCTCGGTCAACAAGTGTGGGCATCTTTTTTTGCCAACTCATGGGAATTTTGAAATAACTGAGGTTTCATTTGTAATACTTGTGTTTGTGTTTGTTTGGTGAGATTTAAATGCACCACACCATTTGGCCAAATTGTGCCGGAGAGCAGTTTTAACATTAAGGTGCGCAATTCCTGCAGATATTGTCAAATATCTCAAAAATAATTAAGGTAAGAGAAGGGGATAGGGGGATTTCTTGCCAAAAACAAAAAAACATATTTGGCCTTCTTTTTTTAAATCAATTTTGGCCTTTTCAGGTATTTGTTTGCCTTTTTAGAGTATTTTTGGCCTTGTTGGGATATTTTGGGCTATTTTAGTTTTTATCCTAAAAGAAACTTTTTCAATCCTTTTCCTACCCTCAAAAAAAATCAAAAATTACACAATGGGGGAAAATTTTCCCAAAACTTTGGAACTCTCGTGTAAAGACTAATGGAGACATTAGATTATCAGAGATATGTCAGAGATGAAAAGAGAATGGAGAAGTTGGGTAGAGCTAGAGCAGTAGGTAGATGAAATTCTGGAGAAGGTCAGGACAAGATAAGTTAGATATAGTTATAGTAGCAGGTATGGAGTAGGAAGGAGATGATTTTATCTGAGGAGTTTTTGCAGAAGAGCTCAGCAATGGAGTTGAAGGAATTGAGAGAAGCTCTGGGGTTGGTGATGAGAGGACAGTCAATGAGGATGTGAAATGTAAATACTTGTGTCATTGAAAAGGAATTAGGTAATCATTAGAAATGATTATTGTTGATTTAAAATTCATTTCAAAGGTTTATCAGACCATCAAGGAAAGTGTATTTGATTATTTAAGAGACTCCACAGTAATATGCCCTCACATTTTGGCTGGGTGTTTCTTATAATTAATTCTTCCTAAGTGTTGCCATAATTCAATTAAACAAATGTAACTTTACTCTTACCACATTGTGCTTACGATTATCATCTACATTAACGATCAATTTTCAGTGATGAATCAAGTTTGTCTTTACATATATGTATATGTATCATTGGTTGTACAACCTGTTTACTTTTTTTTTTTTTATATAATAAAAAATTGGCTGCATGTTTTAATTAACATTAAGTATTTTAGGGCTAGTTTTCTTAACTTTTCTCAATAATAATAATAATAATAATAATAACAATAATAATAATAATAATAACAACAACAATAATAATAACAATATTAAACAATAATAATGATAGTAATAATAATAATAATAATAATAATAATGATAATAACAACCTTAAAATAAGTCCCTTCAGATTATTACATCAAGCCGTGACCTTTACAGTGTCCATGACCTTAACCACTTGTAGATAGCTGAGAACATACAAGCCAACCCATCAGTTGAAAGTCATGGTTTGTTGGCTAGCATGCTAACCACTATATCACAGCATGTTGATAAACATACATCTACATAGCATGCAACTATTTCCTATCTAGAACATGTTTGTGTTCTGCCCCATTATCAAATAAGATTGTTTGTTTCCTTAACAAATTCCATGGTTTTTAATTTCCTTTTCAAATAAAAGGATAAGGGTTTATTCATAATCCAGTAGATCTTACAAAAATATAAATGACTAGAATTATAGCACTCCGCCGAGCGCATACCTCCGCCCCTGTTCATTCCCCACCTAAATACAATCTATTTAAACTGAATCCAAATTAATGTGTTGCCATGAACGCAACTGTGGGTATCCCTTCCCATATGAATACAATTTCTCATATGGCAACAAAATCACACAGCAAACCTAATCCAAATCCAATCATCAGTACCTGAGCTATCTTGATGACAAACAAACAGGCAAATAGAGGCAAAAACATGTCCCCACCCCTTCATTTGCACCCTTCACCTATTCCAATGTCTCAAACTTTCATCATTTCTTACACAAGCAGGAACAATACACACCAAACTTAATCCAAATTAAGATGTTGCCTTGAACGCAACTGTGGGTATCCCTTCCCATATCAATACAATTTCTTATATGGCAACAAAACCACACAGCAAAGCTAATCCAAATCCAATCATCAGTTTTGAGATATTTTGATGACAAACAAACAGGCAAATAGAGGCAAAAACATGTCCCCACCCCTCTAAAACAACCAACTCTTCTAAGTCTCTTTTACAAGGCAATAAAAATGTGACAGAAAACGGATAAAGAACTAAGGCAATGGGAAAATAGCAGCAATTATCAAATTTATATGGAGTATTTGCATCGTCATGACCCGTGCAATAAATCCTGGTAATGTACAACCTTGATTATTTGGTTTATTCCATTTTAAGAACAGGTGAATGTTGAAACAAAGAAAAAGTATTCTGTAAAGTGTTCTTATTTTTCATTATTATCATTTTAGTTGTTTTTACATGCATTTTAAACAGTCTAACACAGAAATTTTATAAAAAGATTAATGTTTTGGCATCGTATTTATATGCGTACATTAAGTGTGCAAGCTCTTTCCTTTCAGTATGCTATCATAGGGACTTCAATAATACACCCAACGTGCATCAGATAGAGGCATTATATTACACTCGCACGTGTTGGCAATGTAATTAGATCGTAGCAAATAACGATATCATATTAGGTTGCCCTTGCTCTGGCGAGGCATGTGATGTGCAACCGTCAATTTTGGCCAAAATCGGCGGTTGCAATGCATACTAAACGGAAAGCGGAGGTACACGTCATGTATTTAATGCACTAATCAAAGGACTTAGCACTCAAAAATGGCTCGCCTAAAGTCGGGTCATTCCACTCATGCCAAAGTCCTTTGCCCAGTGTTTCAAATGCATATATAATCACTCCGTCTCATCATCAATCTTAAAGTAATACATGTATGTATCACAAGTGTGTAAATAAATACTCCTACACATTTGGAAGTAAACTATCACATCTACAAAGAAAACATTTTATATCTTTTAAAAACGTTTATATTTGTACGTAAAAAAAAACAAAAAACGAACCTGTCATTTGAAAGCACTTCCAATATGGCTGAAGATGTTCAATTACATTCCAGATGGTTTTTTGTGCACTGAAAACATGAGATGGGCAAAATAATTCAAAAATAAGTTTTATTTTCAAAAAATTCATTCAAGGTATATTCCTGTAAGTTATCATTTTCATATATACAGTATAATAGAGGACTATTTATGAAACAAATGGTTCTAAAAACTGTGTAACTATCTTATTTTGTTTTGGAGTTATTCCGTATCTTTTAAATGCAATAACTCCTAAAAGTTTTGGGGGGTTAATGGTACAGCAATAAATGTTTGATTTCTAACACCTGGGATTTTCAATCATTGAGCTAAAACCACTGCTTACTAGAAAATTTAAACTTTGTATGGAGTATTTGCATTGTTATGACCAATGCATTAAATACCATTAATGCACAACAATTATCATTTGATTTATTCCATTTTAAAAACAGGTAATTAAAAACAAATTATATGTAAACGTTTCTCGTTTTTATTCTTTTTTAGTTGTTTTTATGCATTTTAACAATTGAATGCTAAAATTTTATTAAAATAATTTGGCATGATGTTTATATGCATATTTAATCCACTGTTCAAAGGACTTTGTACTCGCAAATAACCGCCTAAAGTCCAGCCATTCTACTCAAACCAAAGTCATTTGCCCCGTGCATTAAATACACATATAAAAATTAATTCTGCCACAACATTAATTACAAACCTTTGACATGGCGGTCCGATGCTTGGTTGTGAAGGTATTGGATCTCCCAACACTGCCCTCAAAGAAGCCTCAACACTCTCTGCTAGAGAGTTTAGATTATATCCTCCCTGTTATCAAAATCATGAGAGAAATCTTATAAATATAATCTTTTAATATATCATTAATCTATGAATATAATCTTATAAATATATCATTATACATACATGCCCACATTAATCATCATAGAGGAAAAATAAAACTTTATGTTTGTCTTGAGATCTGTAGACATACTTTTAACCAACCAGAGGAATAACAACAGGGTGGGTGAACCAAAGAATTTTGGGCTCCCAAAGAATTTCAATAAAATGATCTTTTTGTGGAGCCCAAATGACTGTTGTTGTTTGTTGTTTAATGGCACCATAACAGTCAGATTTAAATGTGCTAAGAAGGTGTTAATTAAGGTGCAATTAAGAGTTAGAGCAATATGAACAATAAAGTTTGTTTGTTTGTTTGATGAGGGCTTATCGGCACCACAACAACACGAGTCAAATTGTGCCTGAGAGGTTAGATCATTCTAGAGGTAGAAAGGAAAGAAAACAGGGGGAGATTGAGAGAAATACAAGAACTAAAAGTCAGAAAGCTGGGATCGAGAGAGGAGGTGCATGGGTGGAAAAAAAACAAAGAGAGAGAAAGGAGTGGGAGAGGAGGACTAAATATGGTTGTAGAGGGAAGCATGATGAAGGAAGGAGATAATATTATCCAGAGGGTTTTCCTGGAAGAACTCGGCAAATGAGTTGTGGGGAGCAAGGGAAGCTCTGAGAAGGTTGTACAAGGGGCAAGCAAGGAGAATGTGATGGACTGTGAGGAAGCAATGGCAATTGTTGCAGAGGGATTGGGGGAGCCAACAAGGAGGTGGGAGTGAGGTGAGTGTGGCCTATTCTAAGATGGGTAATATGAACGTTGTCGACACGAGAGAGGTTGTTGATGGTGGGTTTAATCAGAATGGTGGGCTGGATGACGTGGAGTTTGTTAATGTGATTGAGGTGAGAGTTGTGGGTAACATAGTAGACAATATTGCCACAGTCAAGCTTGGCTTGAATGGTGAGCCTGAAGATTTTGAGGAGAGCATGGCAGTTCGCACCTCAAATGGTGTTGGAGAGGAGGCAAAGAATAATAAAGAAGCTAATAGAGGTTAAAAAAAGGGAAGGAGGAATTGAATGGTAGAATAGAAAAGGAAGGGAATGTGGGTAAGGGTTACATCACGTGAAATAAGTTGCAATTGTGAAAGAAGTTGATGTCGGAGGAGGGATTGTTCTTGCAGAGATCAGAAATGGAAGTGGAGGAGAAGAGAGATCTGGAGTTCCGGAATAAGGGACAGGTTACGAGGATATGCTTGATCAAAGAGATCAGTGCTGCAAGTAGGGCAGACAGGTGTAGGAGAGCCGGAAAGGAGGAAGAAGAGGGTGAGAAAGGAGTGACCGAGGCGGATGCAGGTAACAACAACGTCCTCCCTACGATTGCGACTGTGCAGAGGGTTCGTCCCAACTTTGAAATTAATAGTGTAAAGTTTGTTACTGGTTTCAAGATTCCTGAGGTGGCTGGAAATGGTGAAGCGGAAGTCAGAGTGCGGAACAAGAATAGGTGAAATGTAAATTAACAGAGCATTGTTGGCGGCTCTGTCAGCCCTCTTGTTGCCGGGGATGCGGACGTGGCTGCAGGGGATCCAGAAAAAGATCATTTTCTTCCCTGAGACAGAGAGAGCGTGGAGTTTGTTTAGGATTTGTAAGATGAGTGGGTTAGACCAGAGCATGTTAAGGATTTCAGTAAGAACTGATTTTGAGTCAGAGAAGATGACGAAGAGTTCTGCAAAATGCTTATTGCTAAATCTCCAATAGCCCTAAAAAATCCTAGTTGGGTCACAGTGTATAAGACAAAATAGTGAGACCTCTGGCTATGTAAAATGTAAGAATATGTAGAACTTTCAATGTTACCACAATTTCAAATCATTTACTTCTGTAAAATTGCTCCTTCAAGGAGCCTTTTTCACTCTTACCTTATTACCTTTTTCACTCTTACCAACCGCCGATAACCTTAACTTACATTAAACATTTGTATCAAATCAATCTCCCACAAATGAACACTGAGAGAATAAATACATAGTGAAAAGCGAGGAATTAAAAACAAAAGACTGTCTGATCAAACATTCTGTGGAAGAAATGTCCTCCCCCCCAGACCCTTTCTCTTTCAAACAACCATCTTGCATTCTTTCATATATTGTGAATATTTCTACCAACAAATAATTTCAGTGTCTATGGGTTTATGGTTCTTTTTACAAAAATTCTACTTTTTTTTAATTTCCAAATATTGGCTGAAGAAAAGAAAGTAAAGTTATAGTCTAAATAATGAAAGATAAGCCCTCTCATCTTAAGATAAAGGTGCTGGATACCCTTTGATTGCACCATATGACCTTTTTCCTATCTTGGTTTGACCCTCTAGATTCCCCACTGTTTCCTAATGTGAATGCGACATTGATGAGAAGTACATTGTTTAACTTCCATGACCAACAGTTAACGTTCCTTCGCATTGCCATACATAAATTGGGAAAGGAAATACAACTGAAACATATGGGGTGGTTAGCTCCAATTCTCTTTATATTTTCAAAGTAAACATTGATAAGTTCTTTCCTTAGTCTTTAATATTATCTATTTTTCTGTATTTTTTTTTGTGGTGGTGTTAGTTTGGGCTTTTTATGGGGCAACTATAACCCTTCTTAACCGGTCATCTTGTTATGTTATGTTATATTTCTTTTCAGCAATTTGATCATTTCCAATTGTGAAAGCCCATTGCCATATTTTCAAATGTTCAGTCAATTACATATCCGTCATCAAGTGGCCAAAACTCAGTAAAATTTCCTATGAATTTGATCTGTTTCAAATGCCTAGTGGTTATTTGCTAGTTCTTCGGACTGATCTGAGTAATTATCTATAATTTTGGACAAAACTCGTTGAAACACCTAGTGAAAATATGTGATGCTTTTCATGAACCTACGTTTGTATTGTGAATTATTTCACATTTAGGAAATCATAAATGCTGGAATTATTTGCTATTGCTACTTCTATCCATATTCTTTCATTTGTTATTAATATTTTATATTTTTAAGGACATTGTTATAATTTCATTGACACTGCCAGTGTCCTCCTCCTATACCTTAATATCTTAACCAACCGCCCATCCCATGCAATGTTGACCACTTGTATGTGTTTTTTTTTTTCCTTCTGCAAATGATGTTAAAACAGAAATAAGTCCAACGTTGAAAAAAAATGGGAAGGGTGGGAGTGGGGATTACAATTCTTGGAAAAAAATGTTAAAGAAACATAACACTATAATATATATAGTTCTCATAAAGTTGAATTGTTCCAACAGTTTTGTCCAAGAATGTAGGTTAGGGGTCAACTAAATAATTATTTTAAAAAGCTTTAGTTTATAGAATTGCACATTTCTAAATGAATTGTAAATGGCATTTTTTAGTTATCAAACAATCGCAGATCAAACAAAACAAAACAGATCACACAATGAAAACAGATCACACAATAAAAACAGATCACACAATGAAAACAGATCACACAATGAAAACAGATCAAACAATGAAAACAGATCAAACAATGAAAACAGATCACACAATGAAAACAGATCACACAATGAAAACAGATCACACAATGAAAACAGATCACACAATGAAAACAGATCACACAATGAAAACAGATCACACAATGAAAACAAATCAAACAATAAAAACAGTGAAAACAGATCACACAATGAAACACAGATCACACACTGAAACACAGATCACACAATGAAACACAGATGTGGATTCCATACCTCTAAAAGTGCAACAACTTTTCCATTGCCGAGTCCCATTAGTATATGTGTAAGGTGGGCATAGAAAAGCGGACTTACAGCCATCTCGCCCTGCGATAAAGGAAAAAATCCTCTAATTGTCAGTGGTTGCATAGCCTTTCTACCAAAAGCATTACAAGACGCCCATTTAACACACACATTACATGATTCTCATTCAACAAAACATCAAGTCACAAAACAATTCAAATCCCTTCGTCACTGATAGATACTCTTACACTATTTACTAGTACCCTGAAACCTCTTCCATGTACTATGAAATCTTCCTCAGTCACTTATCTGCAGGCTCGTCCATCTATCACCCATTTTTCTCTAACAATTCCACCCGTATCAACAGTTAAACAGCTCTTTGTTTTCTACTATAAATTAATTGCTTATCAATCTTTTGTCAAAATAAGGCCTAAAAAAACGTGTTTGTTTGTTTGCCCTCCTCCGCCACCCCTAACTTGTTGAAAAATAGGGCGCCGTTTTTTTGTTGTAATTCTAAAAATCTCTACACTTCATAAAAATGACATGGCAACCACTTTTGCGTTGCCGTATTACATATTAATACCCTACATGCAGACGTGTAGGAAACTATTATTGGCAAACACAAACCATGTGATACAATTTGTTCAATCAGGTGAACACTCTGTCCCCCACACTGCTCCATGTGCTTCAAACTTTTCAATGTGCGGCCGGCTTTGATGGGATTTCAATCAAAGAGAAAAGATGCCAGTCATCAGTGTGATAAAAGTCTTTATAGACCAGAAAAACCGCCATTCTTGTGTCAAGCAATTTCTATTAACTTCTTCATTTGCTTGTTGATGAAGATGGTTGTTGATTACAAAGGTTCAAATTGGAGAGAAAAAAATCTCCCACCCTCCCCCTTACAATTTTCCACAAGAAAGGGCAAAACAATGTTTTGTTTTAGGCCTAATTTAAAGGAACACAGCTCTCATTGAGTAGAAAGTTTTAAACCTTAATCATCTATCCAATCAACATTTTGATGAAAAATATGATAATGAAGTCTTTCATGGCTAAATTTGAAGCACAAAATTTGTATGATTACATCAGAGCTGGAAAAAAAATCTATGGTTCTGGCTGTTATAACTGTGGGAAAATTGGGATTTGCGGTGGGAAAAAAATCATGAAATAATTTTTTATTTCTTTTATTTCTTGAGTAAACAACAGTATATGTGGTCAATATGTGCTCTAGGAATGTCCCTCATGTAATTGTGCGATGAAAAGTACATTCAATTGCGAAAGAAAGAAACATATAAAGATGTATTGTATTCACTACATTGATATTATTTCTGTCACGATTTTTCATGGGATAATTTTTGACAGCTTCATTTAGAATCGTGGGAAATTTTATAATTAATTCCAACTCCAGATTACATCGTCCCTCTTTTCTCGTAGTGATGTAATACCAAAACAACATTATTTCAAAATTTCCAAGATTCACTTTAAGACCGAGAGCTACTTTACGTGCAATTAAATATGCTGATACAAAAATTGTTCACGCACCTTTAGGTCATCTATAACTGAATCAAAGCCAGCATTGATGAGAATGAGTTCTGGCTGGAACTGTGGAAAGAAATACAATATTCTGAACTTGATCAAGAAACTGCATATACTTTATCAAATGGTGTCCTAGGTGGTTAAGAGTAAATAATTGTTTCTCAGTAGGTTCGTAATTTACTCTAATGCCTATAGACAGGAACAGGCTTAATTAAGTTGCTTCAAAATATATTAAAAATTCATGAAAATAACAATTAAATTCCATGTAATTAGTTAAACATGGGCCATTTTACAGCATTTTGAATTATTAGGGTTAGATATGCAAATAATTGTAAAATTGTATGATGTATGACCAGGCAAAACTGATTTTTTTCCATTGTCAAAATGGACCGGAAAAACATTTCAAAAGAAAGCGCTCACATTATTATTGCATCCAGAATGGTAATTTCAAACGAAAACACTCCTGACGTCCTTTTTCATCAATTTCAATCAAAATCAGCCACATCTCATGCCTGTGGCGTTGTTTCTTGTAAGTTGGCACTGTGAATATATTTTCAACATGCAAAGACTGTTCTGTTCTAAACTCTTTTCAATTAACCATTAATCTGTATGCATATATTTTGTGCACATATTTTGCGACACATATTAGGGACGTTTTTTTTCCTTTCCTTTATTTATCCACAGGGTTTTATTTTTGGTCATCCAAAATCGCCTTTTGCTGGTTTCTCATGATTGTCTAACATCCTACCAGATGCATAGGACTGGTATCTTGAAGTTAGCTACTGATAATTACGCAATCCTATCCTCGTTCTGAGATGCAGGATATGTATCTGTGACTGTGAGCTAATTCATAGATTGACAATTTGTGACTCCGCCCACAGTTACTACCTTGTAAGTGGTAACTTTTTTATCGTGTGAAGTTCAACTGTTACTGAGGTAACAGTTTATCGAAAGTGGGTGTGTCCCATGCAGCCAAGCTTAAAGAGTGTGTTTAGGTGTGATTCTTGGTTAGAGAACCCTGACATGTATAATGTTACTGTAATAGGTATATTTTTCATTCAGCTTTAATATTGAATGCTTATGATTTATTTATACTGCAAAAGACAAGAAATGGGCAAGAATGAGATTCAAAAAAATTTACATACATGTGTTATGAGTGATTTGTAAATGTCAATTGTCTTACATCTTCTTCAAGGAAGGGTCACGCCATGTCACTTGTGACAAATTGTTTTCAGGAAAAAAGATATTGATTGAATAAAACCCAAAATTCTTCAGCAAAAAAACTTACCTCCATAGCAAGAGGAAGAAGAATCTGATAAAAGACAGCTAGATACCCTGCATCTCCCATGCCAATCTGCATAAATACATACATACAAAGAATATTAAAGTACCAGCTATTTGTAAATCAATTCACTACAAATATCATCTTACTTATCTGAATATTCAACAGTAACAATAATTAAATCACAACATGTTGCCAATGGGTGGGCCATCTTACCCCAACTTTTTCCTTTATGAAGCAATATCTTTTCTAAGGAAAAATGGTCCGTCAATCATTCACACTTAATGCACACAACACCTCAGGCATATGATACACAGCTATTTTATCACCAGTTTGCAAACAAATTTCTCCCACTAAGACACTTAACACAAATGAGTGATTTCAATCACAAAAGTGCCTGATTACTTAGCACTGGCTTTCTGTAATCTTATACACACAAATGACCTTGAGTTACTTGGCTGTGGTGTGCATGAGAATGGCAAATAAACAATCATTGTTGGGAGTGGAAACACAATACACTGAGCAGGAAATCGGGTTGGTAATTGTCATACCTGAGTTTTCAGGATTAACTCAGGTATCGGGTGCAGGTAGGCTTAAAGATAATCTTTTTGGCATGTTCTAAACAAAGAAGCATGACAGTCTGATATTCATCAAGATTAGATCATCTGATTACTGAGGTTAATTTCAAAAATTAATATAAAAAACCCCACTCTTAAACCAACTGTGTCTGAATGATTATGCACATGTTCTATTATAACTCAGAAATATTAGTATATGCACATGGCATCACACATGTTTGATAAGCACTCTCCTGGATGGGCAATTCCAGGGGAAAGGGGGCGGGGGCTTAAATGAAAAGTATATTGATTACAATCCAATACAACTTTCTGCTACAGTGGAGCTACATGTTCGCAATTCTTATCATCAGTTTTTATAAGCACCTCCAGTACATGGATTTATTTATGTGTTGTGAGGATGGTCAAACGTTACTACAAAATACAGCAAAATCGATTTAAGCACCATTTTTAAACAAAAAATTTCAATTAAACTAGTGACTTTAGTGATAAATATGCTGATAAGATATAATTATTAGCTTTTTGAAAGTAAAATAGGAGCATATTTTGTCAGTCTAATTGTTTCAAATTGTATCATTTTCTTGCTGTAACTCCCCCCCAACACACACACTCTTAACAACTATGAAAATAGTGAACACCTTATGTCAAGTCAATACATTCAGTAACATCCCCCCCCACACACACACACACTCTTAACAACTATGAAAATTGTGAACAACTTGTGTAAAGTCAATACATTAACCTTATCATACAATTACATAATTTTCTTAACCAAGCAACAGCTCGAACAGACTCTCCCTTCTATTTCTATTAATACATTTTGAAATCGTAAATTGCAAATTCTGCAGAAAGTGGAAAGTTAATTATAACTATGAAGATGGTGCACAACAAGCACCAAGACACTATTACTGGAGATGGCTGCAATATGCACTGTATATACTAACAGCTGCATGATAGACAAGAGTAATTACAGATTAATGTTAAGGCAGAGTGTTTATATGCATATTTAATGCACGGGGCAAAGGACTTTGGCACGAGTGGAATGACCTGACTTTAGGAGGGTCATTCGCGAGTGCAGTCTTTAAAATATGCATATAAACATGACGCGAGAAAAAAAATTGTGTTTGATTGTTTAAAATGCATAAAACACTAAAAAGAATGAAAACGAGAAAAATGTATATATATTTTATCCCTTCATTAAAAAAATTACCTGTTTTGAAAATGGAATAAACCAAATAATAATGGTCGTGCATTAATGGTATTTAATGCATGGGTCATAACAATGCAAATACTCAATAGAAATTTTATCACATACATTATTCCACGGTACATTCACATTGCGTCCTTTGCCAGGCCCATCACCAACATGATCAAAATTAGACTCATCCAGGTGCGGCCAGAATTCCTTATTTTCATATCGGTGGACGGAGAAGTACAGAACACTGCAAGAGAGGGGGGAAATTATTAGTAGTAGTATTTTTTTTTGCAAATCTTTATTTTTCTGCATTCAAAGTATTTTACAAAACATAACATGTGAACAGAATAACAATAATCATGACAATGTATACATAATCATTGTATAAACATGATGAAGTAAACTTAATTATGCAGACGTTTAACTAGAAAAAAAATATAAAAAATTCACGAAACAAAATAAACAAAGGTGTTGGTGGTGAGAGAAGAGATGAAGTTGTTCCAAGTGTTGGTTTTACTGTCCTTGATAGTGCGCCTGACCTTGGCACGGCTGATGTGAAAGAGGTTGAGGTTGTGGGTGGTTGGGTTAGTTTTGAAGTTCCTGAGGGCCCTTTTCCTGCTCTTGATGGCGGTTTTGCAGTCATCAGAGAACCAGGGGGTGGAGGGGATGATTTGGGGGTTTAAAGGTTTTGGGAATAGAGCAGGTGGTGATGTTGATAAGTATGTTACTGAAGTTTGACATGGGATCCTCACCCTCAAGTAGATGGGGGGGGGGAGAGGTGCGAGTCACAGAGGGTTTCGGAAAGGAGCCAGTCGGCCGTCTCGAGCTTCCAATTAGGGGTGTGGTCAGTTGGGGTTTGAAGGTTGGAGTGTATAAGAGGGTAATGGTCACTACCAGAGAGATCAGCAGTGACCTTCCAGCTAAAATCAAGGAGGAGCTTGGGGGAACAGATAGACAGTTCAATACAGGTGAGGGAGCCTGTGGCAGGGTGAAGGTTGTTCGGGGAGTAAGTGTTGAGCAAGGAAAGGCTGTGCAGTAGAAGAGTGTTTTTGACAAGCTCGCCTCTGGGAGTGATAGTATTGGAGCCTCAAAGGGGGTTGTGGGCATTTAAGTCACCAAGAAGGATGAAGGGGGAGGGGAGCTGAGAGATGAGGTTGTTAAGGCTGGTTGGCTGAACATTGGCATTGGGGGAGATAGATATTGCAAAGAGTGAAGGTTTTGTGGAGGGAAATAGACATACAGATGGCCTGAAGGTCGGTGTTCACATGAACTAGGCTGTGTGGGATATCGTGTCTAACGAGAGCAGAGACACCCCCACAGGCCCTGTCGGCGTCCACTTGATGTTTGTGATAGCCAGCGAAGTTGTTGAGGGAATAATGGTCGTTGGTTTTCAAGGTTTCTTGTTGGCAGAGGACGACCAGATTGAAGGTGGTAGCCAGTAGGTCAATTTCTTCAGAATTGGCCTTAAGGCTCCTGATGTTCCATTGTATAATGTTGTGAGTGTTATCGTAATTGTTTGTGTTGCATGCCATAAGGAGGCAGGGGGTTATCTGGAGGAAGATCTGGAGGAAGATCTGTTGGGTCTGAATTGGCTTATTTTTTCTTTGGGAGCATTTGTTTTTGAAAGTTGGATGAGAAGTATGTTCAGTAATCAAACAATCCATGTTCTTTTCAGTGTCATATGTGTGGGTTTGGATGGTGGGCTGTTTGTTAATATTGGCTGTTTTTTAATTTGATGTTTGTTAGCCAGGATGGCTTGAGTTTGATGGTATTAGAGGTGTTGAGTAGGGGACTGCGGGAGTCTTAGAGGAGGAAGGAAGGTTGGGAAGAGAAGTGGTGGTGGTGGTGGAGGTGGTTTGGGTAATGGGTGTAGTTGGGTTGTTGGCAATGGTGATGGGCTTAGGACTGAGTAAAAAGAGCCAGGTGAGATCGGTTTGGGTATGTGAGTCAGTTTTAGTTGTGTTGAGGGGAGGGGGCGGTAATGGTGTTAGAGGAGATTGCGCTCGAGTAGAAAGGTATAGTATGGAGGGAAGCGAGAAATTGCTCCCTGGCCTTCAGGTAAGTTTATTTTTTATTTTTTTCTGAAGCCAGGTGGGGCAGTCTTTTGAGAAGAAGGAATGGTTGGCTGGGTGAGTACTGTCGCAATTGGTGCAGAGTGGGGTGCTGGTGCAGGAGGTGCTGTCATAGTCCAGGTATCCACAGTTGCCACAGCGCGCTTGGCTGAATGGTTGGCTGGGTGAGTACTGTCGCAATTGGTGCAGAGTGGGGTGCTGGTGCAGGAGGTGCTGTCATAGTCCAGGTATCCACAGTTGCCACAGCGCGCTTGGCTGCGACAGGAGTTTTTACCATGGCCATACCTCTGGCACTAGTGACAACAGAGGGGGTTAGGAATATAAGGGGTGACTGGTATTCTCAGGTAGCCAGCAGTGATGTGGGAGGTGAGAGTTAGTAAGGAAAAAGTCAGGAAGATGGCATTGGTAGGTGTTTCGGCACCGTCGCTCTTGAGGACGAGACGACGGGCTTCAGTAACGTGTTGATTGGCAAGTTCTTCTACGAGGTCTTCATCGGTCAGGTAGGCAAGGTCTCTAGTTCTGACCAGACCTTTGCTGGAGTTCAGGGAACAGTGGTGGGTGACTGTAACGTCAATACCAATATTGGCTAGGATTTTAGGATGGTGGCTTGAGACAAAACAGAGCTTTAAACTTGAATATTTCCTTAAAGGAATAAGATTTTTGAATGCTTTTATCACCATTTTGTTTCTTTTAAAGTCCTCTTTCATATAAGATAAACTTGCTTGACCACTGAGCTAATCCTTTAAGTTTAATGACACCTTACTTTGGATTATCGTAGACGCCTCTTTGTACACCCTGACCATGATGAACATCCCAATCCACAACAAGAACCCTGAAGAGAATAAACATAATTTTAAAACAAAATAATCAAAATATGAAGAAGAAGAAAACTAGCTCTCATAAATGAACAAATGATTGTCATTTTTAATGACCTGGGCATGTCATTACAGGCAAATCTACATACAACAAACAATGTAACTATCATTAATTTCGCAAGTCACCAACAACAAAATAAAAGGGACATTAAAAATACTGATAAATGCACGGGAAATGGATCAAAGATAAATAAATGGACATAGGAATGTAGCAATAAAAATTATCTGATAAATAATCATTAAAAGGCATCTGATAAATGATCATTAAAAGACCTTTGATGAATTATCATTAAAAGATACCTGCTAAATGATCATAAAAGATACCTGATAAATGGTCATTAAAAGGCATGTGATAAATGATCATTAAAAGACATCTGATAAAGGGTCATTAAAAGATACCTGATACATGATTATTAAAAGGCATCATAGTAAATGATAATTAAAAGGCATATGATAAATGACCATTAAAGGCATCTGATAAATGATCAATAAAAGACATCTAATGAATGATCATTTAAAGATACTTGATCAATAAAAGGCATCTGCTATATGATCATTAAAAGGCATCTGATAAATACTCATTAAAAGACATGTGATGAATGATCACTAAAAGATACCTGATAAATGATCATTAAAGATACCTGATAAATGCATTAAAGATAAATGATCACTAAAAGATACCTGCTAAATGATTATTAAAAGGCATGTGATAAATGATTATTAAAAGATACCTGCTAAATGATCATTAAAAGATACCTGCTAAATGATCATTAAAATATATTTGATAGATGATTATCAAGAGACATGTGATACATTAATCTTAAAAACATTGATAATTAGGAAATACCAGATGAATGCTCATTGAAAGACATCTGACAAATAATCATTAAACCTCATAAATGAATTATCATTAAAAAAACACCTAATAAATGATCATTAAAAGACATCATGTGATAAATAATCACTAAACAATATCTGACAAATGATCATTAAAAGATATACCTTTGAACACCCCATTCAGACACAGCTTTTTTACATGCAATAACAGTGTGATTTAGCAAAGAGTAACCATTGGCTTCATCATACAGTGCATGATGTGATGGCGGCCTGTATAGAGAAGTAAAAGGAAAAATACATTGTAAACAATTTAGAGTTATCAGGCAACATTAGCTTAATTGCTTTCAAATCTATCAGAACCATAATAGTAAAAAAAAAATGTCGTCAAATCAGTTAAACACTGACCATTTTACAGTGTTTTAAAATCTCCAGAAGTAATTTGCACGTTTTTAGCAAATTTTGTAGTGTATTACAGGGCGACCTCTTCTTTCGTAAATCCATTGCTTTTTAAATGTCTATCATAATTCTTTGGATAGGTGCAGAAAATTCTGACCAACAGTTTTTGAGCCTTTGCCCTGCCCCCAATACAATACTGGCAGAAATAGACTTTCCCGTCCTTTCCAGTTACAAAGATTTAGGAAAGAAATTTCAAGAATTACATACAGATTTTGAGCTGTCTGTCTAGTCATACATCACAAATTTTGCATGAGTAAAAACTAATCAAACTTCTATCAGTCATAACTAAAACGCTTTATTCAAAACCTGATCTACCCAGATTTTGATACTCTTTCAAACAATATAGATATTACTACATGTCCATCAACCTTTAAAGGTATATGGACGCATAGGTATTTTTAGCCCATGAGAAACAACATCAAATGTAACAGTTTTTAAATCTTGTTAATAAGACGTATAGTTTTTTAAATATGACTGATTAAAGTTTTAGCGATCTGCAGTGAATGCATAATTTATGTTAAATTTGTAATGTATGACCAAGCTTTATGTAATTCTTTATATTTCCTTCAAATTTCAGTGCCTGAAAATGATGACATAAGTCTATTCTGCTAGATTTTGGTTAAAGGTATGGTCAAAACGTTAAAAGTTTGGTTAAAATTCCTTTCCATTTTTTACAAATGTGTGATAGCAATTAAAAAAAAACAAAGGGTTTACATAGGGAGATAGGAACTTCTGCCCTGTCATTTATCACAAGAGGAACTCAAAGAGAAAACAAAAATTTGCATATTTTGGACTGAAAATTCAAAATGCTCTAAATGGTCAAATTGTAAACAGTTTGGATGATTTTTTCTGCTATTTTCATCATTTTTCATGGATTCTAAAGCAATTTAGCATAAGTTGCTGCTACACGTCCATGACCTTTAACACTATATTATTTTTAATGTAGTATGCAACTGTTTTAAGAAAGATTAAAAAAAAATATAAAACTGCATACTGTTCCTTAAAATATACAAGACTTCAAAATTTTGTTAAAATTTTTGTTTTTTCTTTTACGTACATATAACTGCAAATTTATCCTCATATTTCTTATAAAAAGAGCATACAATTCTAAAAAGAATGTCTTTAAATTTTGAAAGTAGCATAGCGTGGGACTATGGGTAAAAAGTAAAGCTACAATCCAACATAAATGTACAAATTTAAAAAAAAATGATTTTATACCATGGGATTATCTTAATGAAGTGAAAAAAATGTATTTTGATCACTTATGAGTTCAGATAACTGATCGATGGCTGATCCAACTAGATTGTTGTATGATTGAAGCAATTAAGAAAATAGACCACGCCCATCATAGCAACGCGATAATTAGCTGGGGCAAACAAACTTCAAATCCGCAATCATGTATTGAATCATTAATTGTTCATGTGGCCTGCCGCAAGCTTTGATCCATCTATGGCACTTCTCCGTATCTTTAGAGTTTTTAGCAAAAGAAATAAACAAATTTCCACTTGCAAACCCAGAACTAACCGGAAAGGGATTTACAGACTGTTTACAGGCGGAAGTTGTTCACCATATTGTCTGTCACTCAGTCTGTGTGTGCAGAAATAAGTTTTATGCAGTATATTGCATTGACTGCATGAACTGTACCAGTACCGCATAAGATTTTTGCTACACTTAGTTACACAAATTTTGTTGCTAGACAAATTCGTGCATTGATTGCTTGAAAAAGCTGTCAATCATTTCATTCAATTTTTTTCATTTGATTTTCTGTATTTGTTCATCCACAATTTGACAATAAATAACAGTAAATAACAGGAAAATTACAAAGTATTTAATAATAAAGAATTTGCAGGAAAGTAAAGATAAATTAACAGTCATATGTGTATAACATATCATATCAGAAGTTCTCAAAAAAAGAAATATTTACAATGAAGATGCTAATCAATGACAATTAATAAACAAATGGCTGATATATGCAAGTTGGGATAGGGAGTGATTGCAAAAACTCTAGTGAGCTTAACTTGGCAATCACTCCCCTGCCCTGGCTATAGAGGAAGCAAACCGCATACATACCATAGTTACTTTATATAGTTACTAGCCCCCTCCCTACCCTTCCAGTTTCCCTTAAATATATCTACTAATTTAATCAAATATAAAATATCTTAATGTATATAAATTAATTTAACCTAGGAGGCTATTTCACTAACCCCAGAGAGGTAAATTGTGACATGGTTTAATAAAACATAGGATCTTAAAAACAAAATTGAGGAGCCATTTCATACATCACAAGTTTGAATTCAAAAATCTGTAAAACGGTCAATTTCTAACAACTTTTGATGGGATTTGTTGCTATTTTTTTATAGCTTACTGAGTTTCTACACTTAGAATTGCTACAGAAACCTTGAAAATTGATTGGTATTTCGGATCACACTATGAAAAGACATCTCGCGCAGTTGGTAGAGCGCACAGATGACATGCTGGGGTTCACGATTTGAATTTCACATGGTTCAGCTTGGAGATTTTTTCAGTCTTACCGACAGAAATGCCTACTGTAACATCGAGGGCAGAAGTATTTAGTACCTGTCACCTATTCCTCATTCAGTCATTGGGAGAAATAGCTTTGCCCCAGCAAAATTTCAGAGATAGAATAAATGGGATGCTAGTAATTTTTTTGATAGATGTCGCTAAACCATTACATACATTAGTTTGTATGGACTATGAGTAATTACTCAACTTTGTCAGCCAAGAAGTAATGATAAATAGACTAGTGATAACCTACTTCCTTCAGGGAAGGGCTCAAAAGTGCTTAAAAGGGAAGTAAATTTGAATACAAAATTACTAACCTTACAATTGCATATCCATTTCTTAACTGAAAAAAAGAAAGTACATGAGAAACTTGAAAACTTTTAACAACAAATACAATCGTATTGCATCACACTTCCAGTCATTTAAAATTGATTTGTAAAAGTTCAAGATGGTGTACAGCTGAAAATAGAATTTTCCACCAGAGCATACAGGCAAATTTTCTTTAAAAATGTGTGCATGCATTACAACATACCACTGGAGCTGACGACAGCCCAGGTGATAGGAGCAATGAGGTACAGCTTGGATGTACTTGGGAGCCCTGAGGTGGACTCCAGTGGTCAAGAGGAAGAGAGAGAAATAAAAAAACACCTGGCGGAGAACTGTTGTTGGGAATTGAAGGAGATGGGTTTTTCTTGGGGAGAAGCGCAGGCTGCTGCCCGGGACCAGACCAGATGGTGAAGTATTGTTGCAGCCTTTGTTCCACAGGGAATGAAGAGAATAAGTAAAAGGTACTGGAGCTGACAAAGTACATACATAATTCATATTAACATGGGTGTTGTTCTTAAAGATTTGGTCCAACACACAATACTTTCATTGATTCAAATTACAGTAGTTTTATAAAAGCAAGTGTAAAAAACAACGTCGCTAATTTTGTACAACAAGTTCGCTTTTACATTGAATCTGTAGCTCACTTACATGAATTAATGAGAGCTTTAGAAATTTTAAAAAATAAAATAACATAAGCTTCCAGCAAGGAAACATCTTCCACAACTAAAGGAGACATAAAGTATTATACAATCATTATTTATATGATAGAGGATACAAATCTTAACCAACTACCAAAAACAGCAAGTCAAAATCTTATTTCTATCTCAAGTTATTCATGTTTAACACATACATGGAGGCTGCCATTTTGTTCAATTCTGTATTGAAATATTGTGCATGATAACATCATTTCCCCAATGGAGACATATGGAATTTAAAGTATTTTCTTACAAATGAGATTAAAGTTTGTATTCCAAAATAATGTGATATTAAGTTTTCAACAGCATGTTTTGATCATTTCATGTACACACAAAAATGTCCTAAACCCTTACAAAAGCTAGAAAACTTGATTCCAAGCATTCCAACATCCTATCCTGCTGGGCTGATGACATCATAATCTGCATGTTTTGAAATAAAAATGGTGGCTCCCATAGTACTATTTAGTAGTTGCAATAAAGTTTTTTAATAATTATTAAAACTGTGTTAGATTGCTTTGGGGGGAGGGGGGGGGAGTGGGGTGGTATGAAACTTCATCAGAAAAATGTGTTACTTTAAATTCTATCATATGAAATCAAGATTATGTCAGACTTTATATCCACTTTAAGATTAGAAATGACAGTTAGATATTTACCTCTCCTGTAACAACTTTGTGAATCAGGTCAATGACCCCACCAGCAACATGAGAAGCCACATAATACGAGTCCTATAAAAGGAGAAAATAAGACTGATACAATCATCTCTGACACATTTCTTTGATTCCCAATGCGTGCCTTTTAAAATGGTTAAACATTAAAGCCACCTTGTGAAGTTAATAGAACAACTACTAAAACTTTAGATTAATGTTTTGGAATAGTGTTTATATGCATATTTCATGCACACCCAGGGCAAAGGACTTTGGCCCTAGTGGAATGACCCAACTTTAGGAGGGTCATTCACAAGTGCAAAGTCCTTCGAACCATGCATTAAATACACATATAAACACCATGCCAAACCATTAATTGTTTAAAATGTATTACAAAAATATAAAAAATAAAAAGCGAGAAAAGTTAACACACATTTGTTTGCGCTTTGTTAAGAATTTCACCTATTGCAAAAATGGACTAAACCAAATACTCAAGGTTGTGCATTACGGAGATTTAACATCATGACAATGCAAATACTCCGTAGAAATTTTATATCTTTTACTGAAAAGAACACAAAAGTCCATGGTCACACACACAAAGGTTTTGGTTTTACTATAGCCAAAACAAAAATCATGAGTATGATAGTCTTCTTATTTCTAATAGCATTTTAAGACTGACATTAAAAGTGATCAAAATTGATGGGTCTGATACATGTAAAATTTGTGATGTGTAAATGTGAAAACAGCAAAAGGAAAAAACTAAGTTCCATTGCTAACCATTCTGGGTAATGGGATCGGATTTACAAAGCCCGTAGGTGCAAGTTTTGTTTTGTTCACCATCTTGTCTGTCGCTCAGTCTGTGTATGCAGAAATTTGTTTTGTACAGTATATTGCATTGACTGCATGAGCATGTGCTGCTAGCTAGCTGTACTCTGCCAGTACCACATAGGATTTCTGCCCCACTTAGTTATGCAGATTTTCTTGCTAGGTAAATTTGTGCAGTGATTGGTTGAAAAAGTTGTCAATCAACTAACTCAGAGAGGTCAATTGTGGTACATGATGAAGAAGAAAATGATTTCAATAAGAAAGAAGATAGGTATGCCCATTCATGCATCATAAAATTGCAGAAAATTTGCATGACACTTAAAAATTAGCTGTTACATTGTCACTTTTTAACCAATTTTGCTATTTTGGCAGTTTTTACTAAAATTCCAAAAAATAGATCCATCTTTTAGATTTTCATCCATCATAATAATTGCCTCACATGATTAGTGTCAAGAGGTTTTAATGCAGTATCAAAGGAATATTATTTTGATTACATAACAATTATGTATATTTTCTCATTGATGTACACTGAGTTGGAATCAAATATAAAATTTCCCACGATTCTGAATAAAGGAGTCAAAAATCTTCTCACAAAAAATTGTGACAGAAATAATATTAATAGAGTAAATACATGTTTATATACTTCCCTCTTTCGCCATTAATGTACTATTTATCACAAAATAATATGGGCAACATTTTTAGTGTGCATATTAACCATATATACTATTGTTTACTCAAAAATCTAAAAACAAATGTTTTTTTTCTTCCTGCGAATTTCTGATTTTCCTGCGGTTTTAACCGCCACAACCATAGATTTTTTCCAGCTCCAGGATACACAATTATTACTTATTCAATATTTTATAATTCAAAACTTAATAAAAGAGTTCTACAATATTTTATAAAACATTAACCTCATTATAAAATTCATGTTAAACACATGAGACTTACTTTTTGATCACACTATATAGAAAATTCATATGTACTTCTCCATGGTAATTTCCTTGATTTTTATGAAAATCTACCAGGAATAGCATATATAAGTCTAGCAAAATCTACTTGATAGCAGTACTTGAAGAACCAGTTACCGAAGAAGAGGTGCCTGATGGGAGAGGTCTTTCAGCTTGAACATTTTATTTTCATTAGTCACAGAAATTAATTGTTCCATCAATACTGCCCATTATGACTCTTTTAAGAAATTGAGGTAGATTCTTCAAACATCTTTTCTAAATGGTCAGTCCCCAGTTTCATCTTGATCATTTTTAAGGGAGGGGTGCAAGGGCACCTTTACCAACTCCAGTGGATAAATGCCGCCAGTATAGCCAAAGAAGTTTCTTTCTGACAAAGCTTCCTTAAACATCATCGGTAAATAGGATCATGCAGTAGCAATGTCAAGTTTAGTACCAATTTGCACATTATAAAGAAAACAAACTTGGACGGAAAAAAATTGTAACAATTTATGGTATTATGCAAGTAAAAACAACTCTTATTTGCAAAAATATGGAAAAGACGTTCACAATTGATCAAACTAATCAACAGAAAGGTAACTCACCTTGCAGAGAAAAACAGAGTCAAAGGTCTCCGCCATTGATTTCAGTTCTTCATCCGTCATATTGGACACTGATTTAAGTTTTGATATATATTTTTGGCTGCAAGAATAACATTAGACAAAATTACCAGAAAAAATATTTGGTAACATCAGAATTAGGTTTTTCTTAATTCACACTTCATTAACATCAATTCTTTAGGATTTGGTGAGATAGCATTTTTGACCAACAATTTTTATACATATAATTTTTCTAAAAGTAGGCATCTTTTTATTACTTAACTTTCAAAACTAAACATCTTAAAGGTTGTAAAATGAAGTGTCTTAAACTTGACATAAAAGCAAACACATACACACACAGTACCTGTAGTTTTAATATCAACTGCATATCATAAACCTGCTAATGACCAAAAGCATCAGCATGTTAATGGCCACTCCAAGGAATAAATTTAGAATTTGTAGGGTTGCCTGATGCCAAACAAAAAGTATTTAAGTGTCCTACACAAATGCAAATCTGTAACCCACTATCTGTGTTTGGCATATTGGTGTTATACAATGTAATTTGCTTCTTCGTAAAATTTATAATAAAGTATCAAAACAATAACTAGAATTTTAGCACTCTGTAGAGTTTAGTAATACCTCCGCCCGATTGAAAATTCCACCATGCCAAAAATTTGGTAAAATTCATCCCCTTCCCCAATATAATCTATCTCAGAAATCCTAGACCCACTAAGATTTCCACAAATCTCTTACTCACTTTTAATCAGTATTTGCCATTTGCATTATAGACACTTCAGTTTTATTCAGGCTAAGCATTCATTGTTTGAATTCTTTTCAGGCAAGATTCATACTTTTCCATTCATGCCATAAGGAATTGTTTTGATTTTCTTTGATACCTAAACATTATATTTAATTTTCTTTACTCCTGAAAATGAATTTTTAGGAAATCCTTTCAGGGCATGAATTTATTGTTCAGCAGTGCACATTCCATTGGAAAATTTGAACTAGAAGTCTTCACAGATCTCATCCAAAAACATCCCCACCCCTCCATTTGTGCCCAACCCCTCTTCCAATGATGTTCTAAAATTTTAATCACCTCTTCCATAAACAGCAAACACAACACACACAACATTTAATCCAAAATTTGTTGGAAGAGGTTATAAGTACAAGGTGAAAGAACACAGAAAATAACAATTGACAAAGCTACCAACTATCTCAACCATACTATGAAATATAAAACAGAGGTGAGAATTCTCCCACACCCACTCCTGAAAAACACACAACACCCCATTCTCCATACTTATGTAATAAGCTTTAACCAGTAACACAGAATTAATAAACAGGGGGTCAAGGCTGAACTCCACATAATCATACAAAAAATATGATTTCTGTTAGTAATTGTTACAAAAGCATAACAACCAATAAAAATTCAAGACTTTTTATGACAGTAATAATTGTCTGTTTGTTTGTTTGGTAAGGCTTAACGGCACCAAGACATCAAAGGTCAAATTGTGCCCAAGAGGTTAGATTATATCAGAGGTAGGAAAAAGTCAAGTGGAAGAATCTAAGAAAAGGTTGAGAGTTAATAGGCATGAAGCTAGGATTATAAGAAAAAGTGCAATGGGGTGAAAAAAATATGGAAGAGAGGGAGGGGGGAGGGAAGGAAGACTAAATATAGTTGTAGAGGAGGGTATGAAGAAAGTAGGTCATTTTATCTGGACATTTTTGACAGAGAGCTCAGCAATGGAATATTGTATGGAGTGAAGGAAGTTCTGGGAAGGTTATACAGGGGAGAGTCAATGAGGACATGATAGACAGTGAGGGGCAGTATAAGTTATTGCAAAAGGGTGGGGGAGCTGCTAAGGAGGTGGGAGTGGGTGAGGTTGGTGTGGCCAGTCTTAAGGTGGGCGTTGTCTTTATGAGAGAGATTGTGGATAGTGTGTTTGGCCGGAATGGTGTGTTAAATGTTGTTAGTTTGTTATCTGTTTGGGTGTCCCACGTAGTTTGCCAGCAGTCATGAACAAGAGTAATAATAGCAGTAACTAAACACAAAATACCTATGTGCTAGATGCAACTCTACATCTGTGACCGGTCGCATCTGAAAAGAAAGACAACAAAAGACAAGGATTTAACATTATCATTTAGAGATAGGTCTTGTGCAGTGTTGTTGGATGGGAGTCAAATCTCAGACTCAAGCCCCATTTGCCGGAATTAAACCTCTCTGAGTAAGGAAATTAGCCACACCCACCATAGCAATGCAGTAATTAGGTGGGGCACACAAACCTCAAATCCACAATCATGCATAGCCAATGCAATGACAATTAAATGTTCATGTGGCCTGCTGCAAGCTTTGATCCATCTATGCCACTTCTCGGGATCTTTAGAGTTTTAGCAAAGGAATAAATAAATTTATGTTTGCTAACCCATTCTGAGTAACAGAGAATCAGAGTCACAAACCCTGTAGCCTGTAGGTGCAATTTTGTTCACCATCTTGTAGTTACTCAGTCTGTGTGTGCAAGAATGTGTTTTGTGCAGTACAGTATATTGCATTGACTGCATGAGTGCATGCCGTTAGCTAGCTGTACTGTACCAGTACCACGTAGGATTTTTGCCCTACTTTAGTATGCAGATTTTGTTGCTAGGAAAATTTGTGCGGTGAATGGGTAAAAAAGCTGTTAATCAGCTAACTCAGATAGGTCAATTGGGCTCAACGACTCAAACTCAGATAGGGTTGACTTCACTAAAGGGTCTCGAATCGGATTTCAGACTCTAGACCAGATTCAAGTCCAGTTATGTCAAACTGACAAAATTTTAGCACCAGAAAGTCTGATGGGTGAGGGGGACTTGGTAACTGTTCTGTGGTAATATCCATTTCTCTTTTAATGTTCTATATTACATTCAATTTCAATGAAAAATTGATTAAGTTCTCATACTAAATGTAATAACAATACCTACATGTTAAATACTTTGTAATATCCTTACAATATTTTCTTCAAATCTTTAAATCCACAACATAAGCAAATAGTACAAGATGATTTAAATTGAACTAAACTAAACATAGATGGTGTATATGATTCAAAATTGCTGAGACTTAATAGAATACTGCATTTCCACAAAATCTTTGATGTGAGTCAATCTGAAATTAAACTAAACTTACTGGCACCAGAATACACCTGTCCTTAAGCCCCACTTTCTGGATCTTCTGCAAACAGACCTTGTACCTCTCTGGGCATTCAGATTGCCCATGTTTGCTGCAAATAAAAAAGTGCCATTGCTTTTCAAGATGAACATTATAATTCTTTTGCCTGTGTTGAGGTACAGTATGGAAACTGGAATTTGAATGCATTTCAAAAACCTTAATTTCTTAATATACCAAAGTACAGTATGTCACATGAACACAATCACAGCAGGACATACAGGGTCATGTCCCCAATAATTTTGACAGAGGATATATCCTGTTGGCTGTATTGTTTATGGTTAGAAAGATTTTAAAGATGGTTTACATTACCTTTATGAATGCATGTAATATGAAAAATAATTTAATTGGATACTAATTTTGGTATCCCAATATATTGTAGGACCCTGTTTTCCTACCCAAATTTTGCTTTCGCCAAGAGTTAGCTTTAAAATTATTGTTGTTTATCACACAACAGTAATAGTGCTATGTAATCAAGTATATTAAGTTTCTTGTTTATGGCTCTGGTGATAGAGGAGCTATCAGCGATCATTTACATTTTCTGGATTATACAAAGAGGGACTTCCTAGTCACATCCCCTAATTTGCATTTCTTTTGGGATTCTTCTTGAAGATTAAGTATGTAAATGAGATTACTATGCAATTAGGCATCTGGTATGTAAATGTGCTTAAATATACTTGTGCAAATTCTATTGGTCATAGTTGATCATGTGACATACATCTAGTTGGTTGGTTATTCATGGCACGTCAGCAATATATCATATCATAATTTTTAAGGGAGGCAGGTAACTCAGTTGGCTGAGCATACAACCAAGATGCTGGAGGTTCAGGTTCGAGTCCACCAACGATTTAACCAGCAATATTTCCACAGATATGTAGAACGATATACACTGACATCAAGCACAGAGATTTGTCTTCTGCATCACACCTTCTTCCCCACCCAACCTTTGTGAAAAGTGGCCAATGGTTGGGTGGCGCTCACCGCCCTTCTGAGGGGACGTAAAGCCATGGGTCCAATGGTAGGAGTTTCACCTCCTTCCTGGTTCTCTAAACACTTCTCGAAAAGAGCAGGGTGTTAACCTGGTGTTCATCCACTTTCCATCCTGGCAAATTCATCGCGTACACACTGAAAACAAGTCATTGTAACTTATGAGTGTTTTCTCTGGCATATGCCTAAAGTGAAATACAAATACAATACTTTTTCACACCAACCAACCCACTGTACATGTTATTTTGTAGAATCAAGACTCTCCAGAAAGATCTTGCTGCTGCAGGATAACAGCTTATGATTAATTATGACTACTATTTCCTGTTAGTTTTGTTATTGTTGTTGGAGCATAATCACATACATTTTTTTCAAGGCGTTCTATGGTCCCAGAATGTAAAATATTTTTTTCCACCCCTGATTGTCATTTTGTTAAATTCATCTCTAATAGTACAACATTCTTTTTATACCATATGATTTTATCCAAAACTTTTTCAACAAGTCATTTTTAGAATATAAAGAAAAAATTAAATACCTTTGAAATGGGCAGAAATGTTTCAGCACAAGGTCATCACAAACCAGACCAGTTCTACAATAGAAAATGATATAAGGTTGGATGGTCTCATTCATCTGAACTGAATTTAGCATCAAATAACCCACATATGTATCTCCTGAAAGCTAATCAAGTGCCTTAGCATCAAACAACGCACATATCTCCTGAAAGCTAATAAAGTGGCTTAGCATCAAGCAACGCACATAAATATCTCCTGAAAGCCAATTAAGTGCTTTAGCACCAAACAATGCACATAAATATCTCCTGAAAGACCTAAAAGCTGATCAACAAGTACTTTAGCATCAAACAATGCACATAAATATCTCCTGAAAGACCTAAAAGCTGATCAACAAGTACTTTAGCATCAAACAATGCACATAAATATCTCCTGAAAGACCTGAATGCTTATCAAGTGCCTTGGCATCAAAGAACGTGTACTGTATAATTATCTCCTGAAAGACTTGAAAGCTAATCAAGTGCCTTAGCATCAAACAATGCACATAAATATCTCCTAAAAGCTAATCAAGTGTCTTAGCATCAAATAATGCACATAAATATCTTCTGAAAGACCTGGAAGCTTATCAAGTGCTTTATGAATATTGCAAAACAGTTTCAAAATATCCTTTCCTTTCACACATACTTCCATTTCTACTACTGATAATGCATCTTTTTAAGTGAGAAGGAAATATGCTAAAAACCATAAAAATATCTTTCATCAAAATTAGTTAAACATGACTACTAAAACAGCATTTGAAATTACAAGTCCTTATATAAATCCTAATGCAAATCATATTTAAATCTTGTAACATCACATACAGAAAATCTATAAATTTTCATCTTAACTTGTCGCTTTTTAAGCCTTCACTAATATCAATTGAATAGGAATGTTCAACAGGAGAAGACAATCTAAAAATATTCTAAATTATTCAAACATTTATTACACATAACGCTGACACTCCAGGTGCTTGTGAGTTAACACATCTCACTATGTTTACAGCAAATGGCAAACATATAAGCAAGTTGTTTTCAAACATTTGTCTATCACTGTTTCCAAACACACTAGAAACATATCAAGCAGATAAAATACTGAAGAAAAATGATGCACAATTCGAAAAATATGATGACAAATTAAAGATAATTAATAAAGATGACAATAAAGAAAGGTTTTGTTTGGTTTGGTTTGTAAGACAGTAAATAAAATTGATTCGAAAAAAAAAAACCATCAAACAATTAATCAATCATTTAATGATTTATTGCAATTTAAAACTCACCCTGTGGGAGGAGAATAAGATGGTGTCTCTTGTATTCCCTGCAAGAGAAATGAAAAGTACTTTGTAGTTGTTTCCTGAATTAGCAGCTGCAATACAAGTTATTAACCATCCATAAAGTATGTACACATCGTAGAGGTGAGGGTAGGGGTTGGGGTGAGTGTGGAGAGGGGTGGGTGGTCTTGATGCCAAAGCATTTTGGTTGCATACAGTGAAAGAAGGTGTGCAATTACTATACAAATACACGCACAATGAGAATGTCACCTGATATCTCCTGCAGAGATATTGTTAAAATCAATCCATCATCACCTCTTGTTTGTTTGTTTGTTTGTTTGTTTGTTTGTTTGTTTATTTGTTTGTTTGTTTGTTTGGCAAGACTTAATGGCACCACAACAGAGGTTAGATTATATCAGAGGTAGGAAAATATAATTATCTGAAAAAAGGTTGAGAGTCAATAGACATGAAGCTATGAGCATAAGAGGATATGCATGCAACGGAAGCAAGGGGGATAGGAAAGGAAGACTAAAGATAGTTGTAGAGGGAGGTATGATGGAAGAAAGGAGATTATTTTATCTGTGAAATTTTTCCGGAAGAGTTCAGCAATGGAATTTTATGGAGTGAAGTAAGCTCTGGGGAGGTTGTGCAGGGAAGAGTCAATGAGGACATGATAGACAGTGATGGGGCAGTGACAGCTATTGCAGAGGGGTGGGGGAGACGCTAAGGAGGTGGGAGTGTGTGCGGTGGGTGTGGCCAATCCTAAGGCGGGTAACGTGGATGTTGTCTTTATGAGAGAGATTGTGAAAAGTGGGTTTGGCTGAAATGGTGGGCTGGATGTTGTGGAGTTTGTTTTCCGTTTGGGAATCGCATGTAGTTTGCCAGCGGTCACGAACAAGGGAAGCGATAAGTGGTTTGATGTCAGAATGGGTTTTGGGGAAGAGGGGTTACTGAATTGGCTTTGTCATTATCAGGGATGCTCACATCGCTGGGTATCCAGAAGACAAGAATACTTTTCCTGCAGAGAGGAGAGGAAAGGAGTTTACGGAGGAAGAGGTGGGACGTGAGGTTATCCCATTTAAGGTTGAATAAAGATGTATGGATTGACTTGGAGTCTGAGAAGATGGCAAAGCACCCGAGTGGAGAGTACTCAATATAGTTAAGGGCAAGCAGGATGGCCTTCACTTCAGCCGAAAGATAGACAAGGAGTTGGAGAGCCTGCTACTGAGGGTGATGTCTTGGATGATGGCTGAAGAAGCTGTCTTGTCGCCTTCCTTGGAGCCATTATAATAGATGGAGGAGTGGTTGGAAAGGTGGCATCTGATTTGTTTGTGGAGGTTGACAAAAGGGTTGGGGTGGGTTTGGGCTTTGTGATAAGTGAACAGGCCCAGGTAGATAAAAGGGAAAGGGTGGCCCATGGAGGAAAAGATAACTAGGGTGGAAGGGTTGAAGTTAAGCTGTTGGAGATCGAGTTTGATGTGTAAGCTGAAAGGATGGGATAAGGTTTTAAGCCAATCAAAGAGGATGGTGAAATTGGGATACCCAATGAGGTTGTAAACAGGGTTACGAGTGTTGGCTAGAGCTCTAGAGGCATAGGAAAGACTGAGCTTTCTACACCTAAACAAGAAATACTTTAGATATTTTATCACTCGTACTTCTGATATATAACTTGTTTGATATGGGTTGTTTTGTGAGGTTTAAATGCACACACGACAAAGATGGTCAAATAAATTGGTCAAATTCTTTTCATATTATGTTAATTTCTGATACTATTCCTTACATGCATTCAATGCTCATAATATTTTCAATAAATATGTTTCTTATCTGCATGTTTTTGTTACCTCCATACATGTACTGCAAGAAGAACAATGCATATGTTATACAGAAGTGCTAAATTTTGTTCTACTGCAGATGCATACAGGGGGATATGTGGTTGATGGCAAAGCATACAAGTTAGGTAAAAGGGGAGGGGCAAAATATTCAGTTTTGACAAGTACATACTTTATGGACAGTCCCATATGCAATCTATTTCTTTGTATTTAAATTTATTTATTTCTACTTTCTAAGTTTGCTGCTTACATTGTTTCTGAATACTGCTCCACCAGTTCACTTACAACAGTTCACTTACTACACTGTCACATTTTCAGCTGACATGTACATCACACGCACCAATGCACAGTACATCTCACATGTGCTAAAACCTGGAAAAAATCTATGCTTCCGACAGTTAAACCATGGGGAAAAAATGAATTCACAGGAAGGATTTTTTCTTAATTTTTTGGTGATTTCTGGAGTAAGCATTGGTATCTATGGTAAATACAAGCTCTACAAACATCCCTATCAGCAAATTTCTCTTAAAATAAATCAGGAAACTGTTTCAAAGTTGCAATCCACAATTTCAGTATTATAATGACAAAAGTGGGAAATCAATTTGCATAACTTCTTCTTGCATACATGTAAGTAAAAAAATTATACTAAATTCTTGTACACATACATAAGAAAACTGTATTCCTTAGGGAAAAGAAAAACAGGCCTACCAGGCCAGCAAACTGGATGGCTATATCACCAGCTCCACCAGTTGCTTGCTGCTGCTGCTGCTGTTGCGGCTGCTGCTGTTGTGATGCTTCTCGACCTTTCTTCATGAAATCCTTAAGAGATGACCCATTCTTCCCTTTCTTCTTACCTGATGACTTCTTGGCAAATTTCCTCCCAGGCTGTTTGAGGGGGAAAAATGTAAAAAGATTAGGATAGAAAGTGTATTATCATTTCTTTAGGTTCTGCAGCTACTTTTGATCATGATTTGGGCATAAATAGGTAAAATGTTTTAGCTTTTCGCAAAGAGTTGTTAATGAGTGGAATGGTTTGCCTGAGTGGGTAGTTAGCTCCAATTCTGTTCACAATTTCAAAGTCAACATTAATAAGTTCTTTACTAACTCTGGGCGACTCTGATTTTTTTTTTTTTTTGTGGTGGTGGTGGTGTTAATTTGTGCTTTTTATGGGGTGACTAACCCTTCTTAGCCTGTAATCTTGTTATGTATGTTATGATCTGTAATGTTCTTTGCATTTTCACTGAAAGCGGGAAGTCGCTGAAAGCAAACATCTCACATCTGATGAATCTAAGAAGTTTATTTTCTCACTTTGCATAAACTGGTAGCTGTGAAGGCAAAGACCCAACTTTTTGTGCTTCGTATAAAATGGATGCTGTGGGCTTTATCTTCACAAGAAAATTCTTGAAAAAAATATTTATAACACAATACCCACAACAGATATTTAAAATCTTACGTGAAATACCTTGAAGTTTCTTACAACACTTGAAAACTAATGAAGAATGTTTCCAACAATTTTAATATAAGAATTTTGCTAAAATATGTCTCCATTTATATACCGACTGTATTCCTTGAACATTTACAATTTGGAGTTTTCAGCCAAACATGAAGGCAAAGACCCAGTCTATTGCCTCTCTTAGACAGATGGTTGGGTTTGTTGATGTTTAACGGCACCCTGACAGTCAGGGTCAAATGTGCCAAGAGGGTTTTAATAATTTATGGTGTAAGAGTTAGGATAGTGAGGAGATGAAAGGTTTGTAAGGGAGAAAAGGGGGAAAAGCAGAAAGAAAAAAGAAAAAAAAAAAAGGAAAAAAAAGGTAACTATGCAATATAATTTACCTTTCAATTAAAGTGTTTACGAGATCTAGTGTGCGCAAGCTTTTTTCGACACTTGTCGCCATGTATTACATCACATAACCAAAAAGGGGAATCAGAAAAGATCCATGGAAAGGTAGAAGCAACATATACTTAATTACTCACAAATTTAAATCTGGTAAAAACATGAAAATAGCCAAATTTATATTAAACTAGAACAATAAGTACCGTCATGGTTCACATGCCCATGCAAATTGACCCCCATATCATATGACACAGCCAATTTTAAAAATAGCATCTCACACTAAGTCCCACATAGCATCCCATGTCCCACATGGCATCCCACCCTATGATATCCCATCCAGTCCATTGTCCCAAATGGCATTCCACCATATCTCCTACATGGCATCCCACCCCAAGTCCCACATGACATCTTATCCCTTGTCCGACATCGCATTCCACCATATGTCCCACGTGGCATCCCATCCTATTACCCACATGGCATCCCACCCTATGTCCCACATGGATCCCATCCCATGTGCCAAATGACATCCCACCCCATGTCCCATATGACATCCCATTCCATGCCTTGTCCTACATGGCATTCCACCATATCTCCCACAGGGCATTCCACCATACAGTATGTCTCACATAGCATTGCACCATATGTCCCACGTGGCATTCCACCATATGTCCCACGTGGCATCCCACCCTATAATCCACATGGATCCCATCCTACATGCATGTCCCACATTAATCTAACCATATGTACCACATGACATCCCTCCCTATGTCCCATATGGCATTCCTCCCTGTGCCCCACATGGCATCTCTCCCTATGTCCCCATTGCATCCCACCGTATGTCTCGCATGAGTGGCTTCCCACCTGATGTCCCACATGGCACCCCACCTTATGTCCCGCATTGGATCCTACCATATGTTCCACATGGTATCTCTCCCAATGTCCCAATGACATCCTACTTTATGTCCCACATGGCATCACATCCTATGTCACCATGGCCTCCTACTCTATGTCCCACATAGCCTCCTATCCTATGTCACACATGGCATCCCAAGCTATTTCACACTCTTGTGTTACTCATAGCATCCCACCCCATGTCCCACATGGCATCACATCCCATGTCCCACATGACATCCCATACCATCCCATGTCCCACATGACATCCCATCCTATGACATTCCACTCTATGTCCAGCATGGCATCCCTCCCCATGTCATATATGCAGTCACATCCTGTCACACTCCTTGACTGAGCATTCTAAATAAAAAATTATAATCAGTTCATATACTGTACACTGTAGCAACTTTAAGCAAATGACCACAGTGATAAAGGCAGAGTTTAATAATCATGCCTGATACAACCGTTGATGCCCGAATATTTTGAAGAATTTTAAGGATTTTAAATCTACAGTGATATGAGAGAGACACTTGAGGATCTCTGAAGGATATTGGAAAATTATATCATTTTACACTTATCTTCTAAGGAAACATCAAATGTTTTGTAGACTTTTGAAGGAAACTAGTCTTCAATCTGTCTTAAGTGTCTCTGAAAAACTTTTAACAATTGGTAAAAAATTCTAACCTTATGTAAAGATATCTGAAGAAACTTGATCTTTTTGAGGAACTCTAAAGAAACTTTAAGATTTTCTGATGAATTCTCAAAAAACTTTAACATTTCTGAGGAAATCTCAGGAAAAACTGTGAACAGCCGGTCAGCCTGACGGACAGCCGGATGCTTTATGGTTCACATTATGCTTCACATGCTCACCAAAAAGTGGTTAAAAGATGACACTTTTCCAGCTTGTTGAATTTTTAGGCATAAATATGCAGAATTTGTCCTATTTATCAATATAAATCCATTGTTTTGTAATCATGTGCCACAATACACATTTTGCCGTTTTCACAAAATGTTTTCTGATCTTAATAATACCGCAATAAACATCTACAGGTTGGAATTAATTTCCCACAGTTTTGAATAACGGTGCCAAAAATCTTCCCACCAAAAATCGCAACAAAAATATAATAAATGTAGTAAAAACATCTTTATATATTTCCCTCTTTTGCAATTTAATGTACTTTTCATTGCACAACTACAGGAGGAACGTTTTAAGAGCTTAATTTACCACATATACAATTGTTTATTCAAGAAATCTATATAAAAAAAAATCTTCCAGCGAATTTACCGATTTTCCCGTGGGTATAACCGCCAGAAGTGTAGATTTTTTCCAGCTCCAGATACGCTATTCTCATCACTTTCAGAGATTAGCAGAGAGAGAAATTTTGACAAACGAAAGCTTTCTTCCTGTTTGTAAATCACAATTTTTCAATATGCCAAAAAATCCTCAAACTTTGACCAGCAGTAATCCAAGATGAAATACACTGTAAGCTTCGCTCAGAACTATTTGTCTGTACCTATCCATGTACCTTTTACAGATGCAGACTGCAGTCACTGCACTGAGCTAGAATTGGCGTTAGGAATTGAAATTTGAATGTGATTCAACAGTTTGATCAACTACAGCACATGTAATCCATGCTATGGATTAAATTGTATGTACTGAAGCAATAGCAAATTTCCCCTTTATAATTTATCTTAAGGGGAATTCTAATAAAAGAGTGGAAACCCCATCCTTCACTAATGCCAACCCTGCACTAAGCATTACATCTTATTTCAACATATATTGTTTCCCAGTGGGTGTAAAGCATTCAACGTAGAGAATTACTTTTTCCATTTGAACTACTGTACGTTCCTTAAATCAACTTGATTTTATTATGAAAATTAGGTAAACTGATCTAACATGACCAATCATACATGTATGTGGAACTAAGAATCCTTGTTTGGTTTGGTTTGTTAATCTTTAACGGCACCACAACAGTCAAAGTCAAATGTGCCAAGAGGGTGTTAATAAATAATGGTGTAAGAGTTAGGATAGTGAGGAGATAGAAAGTTTGTAAGGAAGATAAAGTGGAAAGGCTGAATGTGGGAGAAAAATTCAGAAGAAAAGAAATGGGTGTGTAAGATTAGAAAGGGAGGAGATTATATATGGTGGAAGAGGTTGTTGTTGCGGAGGAAGTTGATGATCTTTGAGGAAGAATTGTTTTTGAATAGGTCCGAGATTGAGGATAGTGAGGAGAGAAGAGATCTGGAGTTCTGGTAAAGGGGACAGGTTAAGAAAATATGCTTGATGGAGATATTGATGTTGCAAGTGGGGCAGAAGGGGGCAGGGGAGCTGGATAAGAGATAGGAGTAAGTAGGAGATGGTGGATGCAGGTGACAACGATGTCTTTCCTGCGATTGCGACTATGCAGAGGGGTATTGGTCCTGTCTGTGAAGTTTATTACTGGTTTTGTGATTTCATGACAAAAAATTTATTGTAAGGCAATTAACTGGCAGATTATGCAAATAAAGGAAATTATCGCTTTCAAAACCATATATCTTGTGTACATCAAGAAGACACTCTAATTAAATTTGAACTTTTGAAGCATCTCCACAATATTTTATCTTTACAGGTCATCATAACAGGGTCATAATTCCACTTTTCCATATAATTTTTAAAATTAAAAACATTTGATAAAATGGCCTCTTCCCCCCTCCACTTTTTGGATAAAAGGCCATGCCCCCCCCCCCTTTCCCCCCCCCCCTCCTCACACACACACACACACTTTCGGGATGAAAATTACGGCCCTGCATCATAATGTAGGCCTATATCTGATTTGTTTCTTTCCAAGCCATGTTTTACTATTTCAACTGCTATAATAATATTCACACCAGAAACTAATTGTTTTTAGTTCTTTTGAGACAAAGATTCAATTGTTAACATTTTCTTTCAAGTGAGATATAAATTACTAATGAGAACAAGTTCACTTCTTCTGAGTCAAGAAACTAAAAAATATCAGCAACATTCCATCAGATTACATTTTTTGTGGACACATTCCGCTTCAATAACCTTTTGTGAATGCCCCCCTGCAACACCGACGCCGCTGGTGACAAGACTAATCTCTTCTGACAATTATTCAAACAGAGAAAAATGTGACTTGCCCAAGGATAGAAACGTTCCCTACAACTCTTTCATCTTTAAAACAAAATTGTTTCAAGAAAATAATACCTTTGGATCATCCTGTGGTGTTTTTTCTTCCATTTTTGTTGCACGTTAGTTCTCTGAACATGCAGACTTCTTCCTGAACAGAATATAGAGGAAATAAAAAGAAAGGCAGCAAATCAGAAACTTTCTTATTTCAGGCTCCCAAGACTTTCTCTGAAACAAGCAAAATATTTTTTTTACAATACATTCAAAAGCACATCCCTAAAAAGATGTGAGAAATACCAAAATAATCAACTGAAAGAAGATTGCAGTCTGATTGCCCTTTTCATCCTATAAATCACTCACATAATAGACCCCAATATTATACAACAGGAACCGCGGAGCAATTTTTGAAGTGGGGGCTGAAGAAGTAAATGGCGAAAATGAAAGGTACCATCACATTTATATTAAACTCAATACACTTAACTCCCAACCATTTTATCCATATAGTGTCATAGGCAGGGGTGTAGAGTAGGAAGGGTCACCTCTCAGTGGTACGGGGAGCAAGAACCATCAAAATTTCCCAGTCACAAGTGGATCAATTGCACTGGTAAATTAAGTTCCATCAGTGATGTTGCTGCTAATCAAAAAAATCTCCTTCAATTTATTTAAGGGAAATTTCGTTCATTTTCAGGCACTGCCCTTAAAATTTTGGAGAATTGTTTATCAATTTAAGAAAAATGTCATTCATTTTTGTGCAATTTTCTAAAAATTTCGTTATTTTCGGGCAATTTCTTTCAAACTTCAGTGAATTTTTTGACAATTTTAGAGAAATTAGGTTATTTTGGTGACATTATCTGGAAATTTCCTTCATATTTAGGCAATTTTTTTGGGTTGTCAGGAATTTTTTTCAATTTGGGGGAAATTTGTTGACAAATTTTAAATAATTTACAATTATTATTTTAATTTGTATCTTCATTTTTGGGAAGTTTTTTTATTTTAGAGAAAATTTTGTCAATTTTAAGAAAATTTTGTACTTTTTTAGGTCATTTGATTCAATTTTTAGGGAATTACTGTCAATTTTAAGGAAATTTTGACCAAAATTTTAATGAAGTTTAACCAAATTTTCCTTTAATTTCACCTTTTGTTTCAATTTAATGTTATTAATTAAATTCTAGTGCTGTCACGATATAATATGGTTATCTTACGTATTGATTATCGTGGAGAAAAAATTTCAAGAAAACTGACTCACGACACAAATTGTTAATATCAATTTTATGTATACATGAATGATGAACGCAAGAAAAAATTATTTCCATCTAGCAGACAAAAATCACATGACTATTACGTTCTAGCTTACATCACACGTTTGATAATTCAGCCAACTTTGATGAATCATCAAAGTGAGAGGCATGTTCTGGACCAATTTTTTTTTTCTTTTTGCCAACTTACATCGGAACATGTCAGTGTGGGGTGAAAGAGCACGAATTCTAATTAGCTTTTTTTTATTTTTCACAATATTTTTGCAGGTTTTTAAAGTTGATTCACAAAAGATCATGACCCTAAAATTAACTTTTAGATTTACTACCGTAATGTTAGTACCGTAAGGTACCAAATAGCTTACTTGCATGAAATTTTCTTAGTTCTGTATTAATTTTTGGTCATTCAATATTTTCATTTTTTGCAGGAAATCACACCCCCACCCCTATAATTCCTTTTTGTGGGGATTTCATATTGAATACAGTATGAGAAAGAAGACACTCAGAAACATATTCACTATAATCTATTTCACTTTCTTGTTCATTCAAATGGCAATATCAACCAATTTCTGAAGGAAACAAAATATTTTAAAATCTGATACATTGGAAATAAACATATCGCAAATGTGTTAAGGGGTATATTTCATGTAGTGGGAAAACAGATATCGCGATATCGCGAAAATCAACGTATCATGACAGCACTAAATAATTCCCTAATTTTACCTCGCAACCAGAAAATTCCGAAAGTGAAAGGCCTTATTACTTTTTTCATTTAAAATAGTGGGTGGGAGAGGAGGCTAAGCGATCCCTGTACAATTGACAATCACTTGTAAATGTAAAATACTGGTGCATTATCAATCTGAATAAAATAATTGCAAGCATCAACTGGAATATCATCACACAGTAGAGTGCATACCTCCCCCCCTTTTTTCCTACATAATTTTGTTTATTTGATCCCAATACCCAATACAATCTACCTCAGAAATCTTAAGCCCACCAAGTTTTATCCCCAAAACATCTTTCTTACTTTGGATCTGTATGATCACTTGCATTCTGAACACTTTAAGATTATCTTCTGACTGATTTCTTCCAAGGTTATATTATTGTCACGGTTTTCAGTTATGTTCAGGCTAAGCATTCATTGTTTGAGTTACTTTCAGTCATAAATCACATTCCACCATTTTCCATTCATGAAAGAAACCAATTGTTTTGATTTTCCTTGATAACAGAGACCACTTAATTTGATTTTCTTTGACTCCAGAAAATTAATTGTTTGAAAATCTTTTCAGGGCATGAATTCATTGTTCAGCACATTCCATTGGAAAGTTTCAACTAAGTTTTGACAGACCTCACCCTAACAATCCCCACTCCTCCATTTCTTTCCCTGTTCAAACTTCCAATATTAGAAATCAAATTTTAATCGCCACTTCCTTAATAAGCAATAATAAAACCACACACAACATTTAATCAAAATCCAATCTTTAGTTCTTGGGATATGTTGGTGACAGACAGTTCACTCTAATTAACATCCCCAGCACACCCCTCCATTTCTGCCCTTCCCTTGTTCCAATATGTTCCAGCTTTGAGTTATTTCTTCCTTAAGCTGTTATAAAGCCACACACCAAATTTAATTAAATTCCAAACATCAGGTCTTGAGATATTTTGATGACAGACAAACAAACAAACAAACACAGGTTAAAACTAATCTCTGTCAAACTTCGTTGGGTAGTAAAATCACTTGCACATTCAAAAAATGAAATCTTTACCATCAGACATATCAAAAATTCAAATACCTATTAACCCATGACATTTAAATACTATCAATAAATGACAATAACTTCAGCGGGTAACTATAGAACACCAAGCACTTTGCGAACTGTACCTTTTACAAAAACGTGGATCCTCAGTCGTAGTCAAAATTTAATTGCGTACCCGGTACCATGTTTGAAATGCAATTTTTTTTTTTTTTTTAAAGTCCAGAATCAGTATTGAAGTGGGTACCACTGAGACTATATGCCAGATGCCCGGTCGCAGTGAAAAAATAAAGCTACTCTTAAATGTTACTAAGGCTTGATGCCGGATGCCCAATTGCAATGAAAAATAAACTTATTTCAGAATGCCACTGAGACTGGATGCCTGATGCCCAGTTGCTGTGAAAAGAATAAAATTATTTTAAAATGTCACTGAGGCTTGATGCTGGATGCCCAGTCACAGTGAAAACTAGTAGGAAGGGATATAACAATATTAATTCAGCTGGATGCTGAATTCTAGTCACAGTGGAAAAAAAAGAAAAAAGTTTGGACATATTTTGTAATATTACTATTACCAAGGCTAGATGCTGGATGCCCAGTCGCCATAAGGAGGCTGGAGCCTAAAAAAAAAAAAAAAAAGGATGCATATTCATAGGCCTATATGAGGTCAATGTGCATGACCTGCACAGCGATCCGAGAATAACAGAGATGAACAGGAAGTGTTCCCAAACATCTGGGATTATTAAGGTACCACTACGACTTGGCCTCCATGGATGCCTAGTGTCAGTGACACTTATTAAATTGCGGGTAGACCATCTTCGTCCTACTTATTTAGTAGTTAGGCCTAACGGCCTAGGCCTACTTCAGACCCCAATGTGAAACCGGTCAAGACTACCACCTTCTTCCCGGCTTTGTCAGGATTCCCTGCCCAAATTCCATAAACTTCATTTGGCATAATATGCGAATACAAGAAGAAGAAAATACATTACATCTCCCTGGTACATCTCTAGGTTTTCTTTTTCTACTAATCACTGTAGCCAACACTACGTAAACATGTGCCTTTAATGTGTGGCAATTCACTGTAAATGTTTTCGCGCAACTAGGTCTAGGCCCTTTACTAAACTGAAAATCGACAAAACTTAAGTTATACGAGATCATTCCAACTTGTATTAATATTATACCTCACTGATTTCTCTTGAAGTTGAAGGGGAAGAGTTCAATACATTGACCGTTTTGTAACTTCCTTCCACTTAAAACTAGGCTAAACGGAGACAATATGCGGAAAATATCGAAATATCCAACCGCATCTTAACTGTTGAGCATACAGTACATAGGAGGAGCTAGTTCTACATCAATCAAAATATCTGCAAATCAGCTAGCCTAGCTAGCTCGCTGCCCTCATGCCTGATCGCATGGGGATATGGACGAAATTGTTGTAAGTTTACTTTAGCATCGCAAAAGGCTAAATATTTAGTGCTGTGATCCTTGATTCAGTATTACCTTCCTCTACTTTTAACTCCCCTCCCGTTTTCCAATGTAAGTTGGCTTTTTGAGGCTTTAGCCTCTTTTAAAATTATAACCAAAACACTATAAACTTGGTCAACATTACAGGAATTTTCCCATGGATAAAATTTATAGAAACAAAGTGGTGATAAAGCTATGTTAAAATCTTATTCCGTTTAGAAGTTATGACAATTACAGAGTAGAAAAAATGTTCTAAGAAACACCTCGAACAGAATGTCCTTTAGCTTGGTGACGTCATCAAGGCAATTCCAATACACTTCTTACGTATTTCTTATAAATTTAATCATACTTTTTTTACATTATCGAACAGCATTTGTGGTTCATTATAGGAATAGGGTGGAATAGTACAAGAAAACATTGTATTTGTTTTTTCTTGGTGTACATCACATTTTCAATGAGAAAAAAATCCAAATTATGTTTAAAGAAATACAAAAGACGTTTGTTGAAATTGTCTCTATGGACATCACAGATGTTGCAAATAAGTCACTTTTGTCTAAATTCAAAAATACTTTAAAATTTCGTAACTTCCAAACGGAAACAGATATTAACATAGTTTTTATCACCACTTTGTTTCTCAAAAATTTCTCTAATATATATGAAAAATAAAAATCCATGGGAAAATTCCTTTAAAGGATCATTAAGTTCAGTGGTCAAGCAAGTTCATCTTATATGAAAGATGACTTTAGGAGAAACAAAATGGTGAAGAAACTACTTTAATATATATTTAAGTTTAAACCTCTGACTGGTGTGGTAAGTCTACAGTCACGGGCGTAACTAACTTCAACCGCAAAAGGGAAGATAACATTTCCTCGACGAAAATTTGCATTTTCCCAATTATCTATGATAAATGATAAACATGCCTCCGCCTTACAAAAAAACCCATAAATTTGTCCTATAGAAAAAATCTGTTGTGGCTTCCTATATTGGATTTGCTTTGCTTTCCACATGGAATGGTTTCCTTTATGAGGTTTACAAGGAATTTACCATACCCATGTAAAGCTCAATATCCTTTAATATGTGACATTGGTTAACCAGCTTTAAGAAGGACGTTCATCAGTCCAAACTGCCTATTGCCAATCAGTTACAATTTACAATGAGACGTTTTGTTAATGCATCAACTATAAGAGTGTGAGCTCTCTTTATATTGATTTATATCCTTCACAAAAAAATCAAAATGCACAATAAATGGTTGAATTAAAATATTAAAGGAATGAAACTACAAGGATTAAGTGAATAGACAATAGACTGATCATATAAATTTTCAAAATATAAATATTCATCAGTGCAGTTATCTATTTCTGCATGATCATATAATGGTGTTAATAAATATGACTCCGCCCATCACATTATTAATATTTTGTTGGTAGATGCTTAAAACTCTCAACCAATGCATAGCCACAAAAAAACATACCAAACCCTCATAGTGTAATATCTGCATGCTGAATCATATTATATAACATTTTATTCGCTTTTTATCTTAAAATTACGTTTTATTATTTTTAATATAAATTTACATATATGTAAATTGGTAATATCATAATTCCCCACAAAAGATTTGGTGGGAATTTAAGATTTCCCATAATTTTTCATGAGATTTTACAATTTCCCACAATTTTTTTGTAGGAAATTCGTATTTCCTATAGGAAATTAGTAATTTTATAATTTCCCACAAAATTCTTGTTGAACTTTCTGATTTTCAAAAATAGATTAGGGGGAAATTAAAAATGCCCACAATATTTAATGGGATTTCTTATTTTCCCATAGGAAATTGCAGATCTTTTAGGAAATTGGTACTTCCTATAAGAAATTTGTATTTCCTATAGAAATTAATACTTCCTATAGGATATTATGTGGATTTTGTATTTAGGAAATTGTACTTCCTATGGGATATTATGTGGATTTTGTATTTGATTTCTTATTTTCCCACAGGAAATTGCAGATTTTGTAGAAAATTGGTATTTTCTATAGGAAATTGGTACTTCCTATAGAATATTATGTGGGTTTTTTTTTTTTTTTTTGTAAGGGTGTGTATACAATCACACAATTGGGAATAGCACAATTTGGCAATCAGTAATTTCGATCGAACAATGTTCGTTCCGACAAACTGTTGATCTTTGAGTTTGATCCTTGTTTTCTTTCACGAAAATCTTTGGTCGATCCTTTTTGCCGAACATTGGTCGATCATTTTTGACGATATTTGGTCGATCATTCTTGGCAATCTTTGGTCATTTTTTTTTTTTTTTTTTTTTGTGGGGAGAATCTTTGGTCTATCTTTCGTGGCAATCTTTGGCTGAGAATCTTTGGTCTATCTTTCGTGGCAATCTTTGGTCGATCATTTTTGGAGTGATTTCTGGTCGATAATTTTGGGGTGATTCTCATGGCTCAATCATTTTGGGGTGATCCTTATGGCTCAAAAATTTTGGGGTGGTCCTTATGGCTCGATCATTTGAGGGTGATTCTCATAGGTTGGTCATTTTGGGGTGATCTTCATGGGACAATCATTTTGGGGTGATCCTTATGGGTCGATCACCATTTTAGGGTGATCCTCATGGGTTGATTATTTTGGATTGATCCTCATGAGTCGATCATTTTGGGGTGATGCTCATAGCTTGATAAGTTTGGGGTGATCCTCATGGCTCGATCATTTTGGGGTGATTCTCATGGCTCGAAATTTTTTGGGTGATCCTCATGGCTCGATCATTTTAGAGTGATCCTCATGATTTGATCTCATAGGTTGATCATTTTGGGGTGATCCTCATGGATCGATTGTTTGGGGTGATCCACATAGGTCGATCATTTTGGGGTGATAATCTCATAGGTTGATGATTTTAAGGTGATCACCATGGGTCGATCATTTTAGATTAATTCTCATGGCTCGATCATTCTGGAATGATCGTCATGGCTCGATCAATTTGGGGTGATTCCATGGCACGATCCTTTTGAGTAATCCTCGATCCTAATGGGACGAACAAAATTATAAGAGGATTGTAAAACCCATCCCCACCCCATTAGTTTACGTCCTTGAGTATACTATGGCAGTTTTGCGCCCCTATCCTCAGTTTCTTAACAATTTAAATGAAGGGAAATTTAAGAACATTATTCCATTGAAATAAGAAAGAAAAAGATGTGAAGGGAATCTGATTTTTTCCAGATCAATTCGTCAGACCTTCATTATTGGTTGGGGGGGAAATGGTACATCCCCTAGAACCCCCCTTCCCCTTCCCCCTCTTCCTCCTCCCATTATTAAAATTATTGGAGCCAAGTGCCCCTGGTGGTTGTGTAAATATTTCGGCCAATCGCAGAAACGTTGAATTGTAGTGTAATTCTGTCTCGTTAAACGATATCTGACTGGTACAACTGGAGGTACATATATCATACGCTTCACAGTTTCGACGTACAACGCTAATATAGAGGGCATATACGCTCGGCATTCATATAAAACAGTGATTTGCCAACACATATTTGGTCGAATCCCCCTTCTGCCCTCTCCAAACTGCTGTGGGTGAAATCCGCTATGACCCTTAGTTATACATCCACAAATCGCGTGGTTAATGGTACCACCTGTAAGGCCTAAGACGATTGATATATTTCATCATAGCTGTCGTCCAAACGTTTCCCTCCCCCTCCCCAAAAAAATATTCAGGCAAGTAGGCTATGAGCCTGACCAAGAAAAAATGAAAAGAAACTTTCAAACCTTTCTGACAAAGATTTTTTGACCATGGACTGACCGCTCTCTGATTAACCCTTACTCTACCAGCACTTTTTTGAAAATGCGCCTGGGAGGCAGGATCAAAGACGGGACACCCAAAACGGCGATAATATCGCCGCGTGAAGAGAAAGAGTTAATCACAGACTAATTATTGAAGAGTCCTCTTGTCTTCCGAGCAGCAAAGTCGGGCTCGTTCCGCCCCAGTGACCCGGTGGGCCGCCCGCCGGGTCCGTGCTGCATATATTTTCAAGTTGGTGTATTTTCCGCGGGTTGATTAACTCTTACTCTACCAGCGCTTTTTTTTAAATGCGCCTGGGAGGCGGGGTCAAAGACAGGGCACCCAAAACGGCGATAATATCGCCGCGTGATAGAGCAAGGGTTAAACAGAGCCCCGGTTCTTCTTATTATTTTTTCTTCTCAAAAATATATCACTGTATAAATTCAAAAAGAGTTCCTTGTGTTTAACGGTAACGAAGACCTATTGCAAGTAGGGGCGTAACGTTAGAGGGATGTGGGGCAGGAGGTGTGACACCCCTCTATAATTTTTTTCGTCGGGCAATTCCACTTTTTGTCAAGCAAAGAAGTGGCCTAGTATTAAAACAAAATCTTAGAAAAATTATTATCCTTATTTCTTTATGTTTTTGTTGCTTCGCAAAATACAAAATACTGTTTCAAAATGTTCTGGATAAAATTATAGTTTTTTGCTATCTTGACCCCCCCTCCCCCTCCCCCTCCCCTTCCCTTCTATTTTCTTCGTTTGCTGGATAACGATCTTAGAGATATTGAATGTAGAATGACGGGTGGACTTGTATCCTGTTATCAAAGTATAATCAGAGTATATCTCAGTCATGCCCGACTAAGCTAGATATCCGAATCATATCCTTCTGACTCGACATCATGCTGAAAACATCATACTTGGGCACTTAGTCGGGCAGAGATTTAAAGTGTTGGATGTATATTCTGTTTAAATTAGAGATACATCTCAATGATGCAAAAAAATTATCTTCTGCCTGACATTGCCATGGTAAGCCAAATGCTTATCTGAGTAGATTTTAACATTAGAATTTGCTTTTTTCTTCTTTTCATTAATTCTGCAATTCGATTTTGATTTTTTGGGTTGATTTTAAGTCACTTTGGGGCAGAGATGTAAAATTTCAGATGTACTGTTTATATCAGAGATACACTGGTGTGTAAAGCTGGTTCCTAGTTCCTAGATCCTAATTCGCCGTTTCCCGATTCGCTAGTTCCTAGTTCCCAATTCGATATTGATTATTTTCTTTATCGTTGCTCGCTATATACCAGTTCTTTTATCTGTTTAACATTATTTCCTAGTTTCTAATTCGATATTGGCTATATCTTTATTCGTCGCTCGCTATATACTTGTTCTTTTATCGTTACCTAGTTCCTAATTCGCCGTTTCCTAATTCGCCAGTTCCTAGTTCCTAATTCGATATTGATTATTTCCTTATTCGTTGCACGCTATATTCGTCGTTCGCAATATATCTGTTCTTTCATCGTTATTTCCTAGTTCCTAGTTTCTAATTCGCCGTTTCCTAATTCGCCAGTTCCTAGTTCCTAATTCGATATTGTTTATTTCCGTTGCTTCCTACTTCTTTTAGTTCCTAATTCGATATTGGCTATTTCTTTATTCGTCGCTCCCTATACCTGTTCTTTTATCGTTATTTACTAGTTCCTAGTTCCTACACTCTTAAAAAGAAAAAGATTCTTCAAGGTTCTCAGTGGAAACCTATAAGGTCCTTTACAGAATCTTAATTGAGGTTCTTTGAGAGGTAGAAGGGTTCTTTCTGGTTGGTCAGGGTCCGGTTCATTGTGGAACCTGAGTTCCTTACAATTTCCTGTAATTTTCAGAAAAGCATATGATTCCTTGAATGCTTAGACCTTAATACTATTTCAAATATACAATTGTTTCGATAAATAATTAGTTTGTGATAATGAAAACATGACTTGCTCTTTTCCTTGCGACGACGACGAGTGAACACACAATTACAATGACGGGGTCGTCACCTGCGTATTCGGTTATGATAGTAACAATAATATCACGAAACGCTTAATACGACCCGGACGAGAACACAGGTACGACGTACGGACAGACAAAACATCGACAACCAAGTCAATGTCCATGGCCTTTGATAACCAGTTGTGGTGCACTGGCGTGTATACCCAACCCAGGCTTGGAACGAAGGCCTCGTGGTCTGTAGACAGTTATGATAACCGCCACACCACAGTTAGTAGACAGTTTATATTCATCAATTTGTATTCTTTTATTTGCTTGTAGGATACAAGACACCAACGAAAACGGACCAAATGACCAGTGAGCTCACATGGAAGTTTTCAAGTTTAATTTTTGCTGTTTTATGGTTTGATATATTAAAGTAACTAAGACCCCATGCGCTGTACTTTTCAGGTACACACTCTTCTGTTAATTCATGTTACTGTGTTAATAGAACTTGTTGTGGAAGAAAGAATTCTGAGTTTTGGGTATTATTGATGATTATGCCTTTATTTCTGTACTTTTTAAGTAAGAAATAAGTTTTAAGTAATAAATAAGGACAAGATGTTTTTGATATTTTTGTTGCAAGGGCAATTTCAGTTTTGATAACTTCGTCAAAAACATGATATTGAACAAATGGGCGTGATTTGCCTACTAAAAGTAGGGGCAAAGTCAAAAGTGGGAGGAAAAATTACAAAATCACGCTAAGATGCAAACAATAACCATAGAAAATATAAAATTTTGAAAAAAGTGAAGGGCAAGTTCCCCCTCCCCCTCCTCTAAAATCCCGCCTATGATTGAACAGTTGAAGAGAATAGAGTAGCAAACTCATCGCCCAACAGTTTTTAAAGCGATGCAAATAATCACTAGTTGAAGAACTAGTGAAATCTACAGGCAACTTGAGCTTTATTTCTTTACAATTTACAATTAATACAGCTAAAAACATCAATATCGGGTAAAAACTAGCCATTTACAGTATTTGTGATGCTTGTTGCGCAATGATTGTTGATATTCTGTTTTTCAATCCTCTTAAAAATATATTTGGATCTCAAAATCTAAATCCATTTGAATATTTTGACACTTATTTATACCTCTGCAGCAACAGGTGAAGAACTAAAGTTCTAAGCTGTCGAAGACTTGATGAGCACTTTCTAAAGAGTTACTTTAGAATATTGAACTGGGTTCTTCTGATGACATCACAGAATTTGCCTAAATTCTGAAATCTAGAAAATTTGATTGACCATATCTCAAAAACCAAACAAGCTTTTTCAAAGGTTTGAATCTTCAAAGAACATTATTTTAAGGATTTAATACTCATTCACATATATAAAACTGCTACATGACAGTGTCCTCTAAGAATAACATTGTTCGAAGTTGGACCCGTTCAGGCAGTCGGGTAAATATGGGGGAGAACTTTTCCCAGTATGTGACGGACTTTTTTCAGCGTATAGGACAAAGTTGTGAAATGTTATGGGCCAAATACCCGAAGTTTGACCCAAAGACATGAAAGATATACGGCGTATCGGCTGCCCCTTTCCCTATAAACCCCACATTTAGACCTTCTCTTTCCTTCCTTTTTTTATTTCTAAGTTATCTGACTACAACCCTCAACATTCATTTTGTTGTCGGTGTTGTTGTTGATTTTTGTTTGTTGGCAGTCTTAGTGGTTCAAGTTTTGACAATTTGTTGTTACAGTTGGCGTATGAAAATTGGCGGCAAACTACCAGCAAAATATAAAGACTGCAATTTAACCTTGTCTTTGCTTTCCACGCTCTACAGCTCTAGTGACCATTTCCACAGTTTTTTACCTGTTCTGTTCATCAATTGATTTTTCGAACTTTGTGTTTGATTCTAATCTATTTTGGATCATCAAAAACTTAATTGCATCTGTGGTCTTCGCCCCTAAAGCCCTACCAGATTTCCCTAATATGAACCCAAAAAGTTTGCCCGAATTATCTCAATTTAGCCTGTTTTTAAATGGTAGGCCTAACCCTAATGCAGATCCAAATAGATTTTAATATGTTAACGGTAAAATGTAATTTGTTCTCTTTTATCATGTAATTTTGAAGCATTGTGCTTCATTTTAAGCCATTTTGGGGATAACAAACAAAACAAATTAGGAGCATCGGGGATTCTTCCACTGTACCCAACCAGGAGCTTTAAGCGGACCCATGGACCCACGTCGTTGCCGTTCAGAGGCGTAAGAAATGGGGGAAGGGGGGTAAAACTATACCTGGTGGGGTACACGTGGTCAGAAAAACTGCCCCTTGAGAGGATTTCAACTGCCCGGTTGCATACTTCCTGCCCGGTTAGTTGGTGAAAGTAGGAAAGTTTTAAGATCAAATTATGTTAAGAGGATACAAATGTTAGTAAAAAGGATACAAATTTTTGTGAAATTAGGCAATATTCTTCAAACATTAAAGATAATTTAGCAAAAATGAAGGAAAATTAAAGGCATTATCCAGAAAATTAAAGAAATCGTCTCAAGATTGAAGAAAATAAAAATGTATTATATTCAAACTGCGTTAAATGCCGATCGTCGTCATTTTTATGTGACAACGTACGATTTATTGGAACAAACAATAAGTGAATTTAATATAAATTGCTGATTTGCTCAACAATGTAGATGTAGCACAATCTATCTACAGATCTGCTATTCTACAAATTAAAACAAAACATGGCATTAAATAACAGGATGACGGGCTACGAAGAGTTAGTCACCCCATTAAAAGCCCAAACTAACACCACCACCACAAAATAAAAAGACAGAAAAAAATCAAAGACGCTCAAAGCTAGTGAAGAACTGAGGATTAGCTGAAACATGCAAGACTTTAAAGGAAGTCAAAGCATCACTGCCAATTAGGAATTTAAAGGATAAGTTCAGTGCTCAAACAAATCTATTTTATATGAACAAGGACTTCAAAAGACACAAAATAGTGAGGGAACCATTCAAAAATCTTATTCCGTTAAGGAGATATCGAAGTTATAAAGTTTGGTATCATTTGTGTAGATACAACTGAAATCAGACTAGTTGTGATGTCATAGCCTCAGATTTCTCAAAGTCGTTATGTATCATATCATATTTTGTCCTGCGATTTTGAGGCTTAAAAACGATGGGATATGTCAGAAAAGTAGTAAAACTGAATCTAGTAAGGGTATTTATAATGTAAAAATAATTTAAATAGTAAAAAATTTAAATAAACTTTCTTTAAAATACATTAACAATTGCTAAAAAAGTGAGGATGAGGACATCAACTTTCTATAGTAGGCATACTACACCAATCATTTCTACACAGATAAGACACAGCTTTATACTTGAATATATCCTTAACAGAATAAGATATTTGAATGCTTTCCTCACCATTTTGTTTATTTTGAAGTCCTCTTTTATATAAGATGGATAAGCTTGACCACTGAACTTATCCTTTAAAAGCCTGAATCATCATATCATATCGCCACGTACGCTTCTCAACTCAAGCGTGGTCAAACCAAGAATTCATAAGAGAGATTCCTTATTTTGATATCTGGGTCATGCCCTCTCGACTCGGCATGATGATGACAATACTTAATCCGATCTTATATAGTCAGGCAGGCAGAAAGGTAAAATGTACTTTTTAAATCATTGATCTGTCGGAATTATGCCCGACTCGGCTAGATTTCTCCCAAATCGAAAAACTGCTCAGAAATGGAAAAAAATTGCATGGAACTTAATGAAAGTTTCCGAATATTGATGAAAATTCACAAATTGGCCCAAATATTGGCAAAAAACCTGTCAGAAAATTGAAGAAAATTACATGGAAATTAAAGAAAGCTCCCAAAAATTGCCGACAAAATTCGCAAAACGTTCCTGAAAATCGAAAAACCTGCCCGAAATTTCTCAAATATTAAGGAAAGCTCCCAAATATTTGAAAAAAAATAATCGCGAAAATTTTCAGAAAATTTCAAAGCTTGCCCAAAAATGAAAGAAACTTCACGGACATGACGGCTTTTTTACTTCCGAATTCCCACCTTTCCCCCTTTTCCCCCTTCTCTCCCAAGCCAAAAATTATAATGAAACCATTGCTCAAAATCAACTTCGTAATAGGTTTTCGAGTCGGGCAAAAGGGCTTCTAAGTAAGACGGTCCCGTACGGCCATGTTCAGATTGATACAGCACCTTGATTCCTTTCTTCATCAACACAACCAAGATTTGAACCATTCATGCAGTATTTAAAACCAAATTGCTCTGACCAAAATGAATGACATCTACGACGTTTGGGACCAAAAAACTAACTTATCCAGATCACTTTGCAATAGGGGAAAAACCGTCATCTTTATCCCCCCCCCCCCTCCCCTCCCTCCTCCTTGCTTTTATAATACAAATTCGTAGCGGTCAATGATAATCTTTTTTTTACAGTATCTTTTCTATATCCAGAAAGAAATTCCTTGAAGCGTTGCTGTTTATCAAGAATTCTTCAATTGTCGGGAAGATTGCTTAAATTTTCAATACTATACCTAATTGCTTTTTAAGCTTAAAGGCCAAATATCGTGGTAATTCAAGTAGGTGCCGAAAAAACAGGGAAGGCGGTTAAAAAGGAGACGCTTAACTGCTTAAACAATCAATGGAAGTAAATTTAAGGAAATTTATCGAAATTTTGGCAAAATTTCCCCCAGTTTTTCTAAAAAGGGATAGAATTTTTCGAAAATTGTCCGCAAAAAGAAGGAAAATTATTCAGAAATGAAGGAAACTTCCCGACAATTAGCAGATTAGCACAACTTTTAAATGGATATTTTATTTTATCAGTGCAAATTTGTGGGGTTTGAGACAAATTTGTCCGACGAAAATTTGCATTTGCCTCACGAGTGGGACGTATATTTGTATGTAGGCTGTGGGAGCAGTCGCTCCTTCCTTTTCTCCCCTCCCCCTCTTCCCTTGGCGGCTTAATGAATGACTATAGTTTAATTATAGCATGTAGTAATGTATGGGCTTCTAACAGTCTGAACTTCTTTTATTACCAATTACTGAAAAAATTGATTCATTTTCCGAAAAATTCAGCTAATTTTTTGATAAAATTAGTCAATTTTTCAGAAAACTTTGTTCAATTTTTCGAGAAAAAAAACCCCCTAATTTCAAACCCTTTAGTAAACAGTTAAAAAAAAAAGGTCAGACCCAACAATTTGAGTAGAAAGTTTTTTTTTTCTTCAGGCAAATAGAGTTTAGACTCCTACGCTCCCACCCTTTCCCCCGCCCCAGCCGAATATATTGAATGAAATTGTATGAAGTTGGTAACTGTATTTTCCATTTTGGCAAAATTTTGTATTCATCACTTTCAGGGGCTTACATGACCGTGCGGGCAATCGGTCAGGGCCTTTTAAATTCTGGGGCGCAGCTTTAGTAGGAAAAAATGTTATGCTGGAAGTGAGTCACTAGCTCCAAGGGCTAAACTCTCTAAAAGAAAAATAAATGGGGGGGGTGGGGGCATGACCTCTTACAGGGTACGAGTCCGAAGCAGGGCGGGTTGAGGTTAAAATTCCAACGGTTGAGGTGCCCCAAAGGGGCGCCAAGACGGAGCTGGGACAACTGCATTTTCTTCAATTTTCGAGATTAAGTTTTTTTTTTCAAATTTCGGGATTATTTCTTTTTCAATTTTTGGCAAACTTTTCAATTTTAAGGAAAATTTCTTTATTTTTATGAAATGGGGGGCGACACCAGGAAGAGGCGCATCGGTGATGGACCAAATTCCCAGTCCCCCTCCTGTTTCCAAGTCATATACATTGACCTATGACCCCCATCCTTGAGATATAATTAGTGAGCTTAAAACAACGAAGAAGGGGCACTTCATTTTGAAGATGAGCGTGCACAGAGGCAGGTGTACGTGGATAAAGTTGTGAAAGAGGGTCTGTGCGTTTCCGTTAGAACTCTCTTGATTGCGTATTCAAATTCTCAATAAATAAGAAACAGATCCTTTATTGATTTTGCCCACCGACCTACTGACCTATATGAACCGACTCTGAGAACCCGAATTTTGTATCATTTCGTGAAGTGTCTTACAACCAGTGATGTAGTCTTCGCCCAAAAAAGAGGGTTCCCAGGGACCATGATAATGTTATATCCTCTAGCTATAGCCAAAACTTGTTAAAGTAGTTATTTCATTCCTTTAATCATTTTTTTTTTTTTAGTCGATGATGTCACTGAGATAGAGCTGAAAACTGGAACATGCATTTCTGCGCAGGTCGAAAACTAATGTTTTGACCCTCTGAAAGTTCCTTACACAGAGTTGGACGAGATGACAATTTTTTTTAAGGAAGATGTAATAGCTTTGGAGTCAGCCGGATTTCGTATGACAACATCTAACATTTGTCTTTGTAGTGAGACAAATTGTAATGGTGCAGGAATTCCAGTTGTTCTACAACTGACATTCTAGCAAGAAGAGACTCTCGCAGTATGTTCAGTGACTAAGATATAGGAAAGAAAATTAAGGAATAGGTAAAGATTTTGAGTGGTTTCCCCAGTCATGTATATTACAAATTTCGCATGAATTACAAACTGATCAAACTTTAGTCAGTCATAACTCATTTTGTATATATATTTTTTTATTTTCAACTGACCTGCTGCAATTCGCTGTCAACCAATATAGAATTCGTCCGTAGATCTTTGAAAGCACTTTCGAACCATTGCCAGACTGCATACAATTGATTTACCTGTTTACTTGTCCATATTTTTCTAGTTGATCATCGTCGCATGTGCTAAATCAACAAATAAGAATCAAGAAGTATTAGTTGCTGACATTAAGGTTTACGATTTCGCGATAGTGTTGTCACAGTGGTATTTATAAGTTATTGTAACCATTCTTCAGGTAGAAGTTGACGGTTGTTTAATTTCTACGATTTTAAATTCAGTTATACCCTTGGCTAAAAATATTCTAAATCTATCATCAAATAGTTTATTTAAATCATATCTAAGTTGATACTTTTAATCTCCTTTCGCTTGAAAGAAGAGTTTATTTCCTAATTGAAAATTTTATCAATGTTTCGTTTAGTAAATATAACGAAACAAAACGCGAAGATTAAAAGATTTTGAGCTGTCTGCATGCCCAGTCATCCCACATACTGACATATTGTGCATGACCACCAAACTGATCAAACTTTGATCAGTCATATAACTAAAAAACAACAAGTTTTTTTTTTTCTTTCTAAAAATCAAAACTGATCCGCTGCGATTTCCATCCAATGTCAACTAATACATGTAATATAGAAGTTGTCCATGTATTTTTCGATATAGTTTCAAGCCATTGTCAGACTGCTGACAACTGATTTACTCCGCATTTCTCTGGTTATTCACAGTCTCATATGTACTAAATAAAGCTAATTTTCATCAATTACGGACACTAAAATTTACGATTTCACGATAGTGTTGTGGCAATTGTTGGTGATTGTGACCTTTCTTCCGGTAAAAGTTGACGCCTGTGTAATTTCTATGATTTTAAAACCAATTAACATTTACTAGAAATATTTTAGATACATCCTCACATAGTTTGTATGAGTTGCATTAAAGTTTTGCTTCTCTTTACAACCTTTTATTATCCATTCCACTGAATTTACATGTAATATTCATTGTACATGATGAAGCAAATTACAATCAGTAATGTGTTACATAAAAACATATACTCATATGACATTCAATGTATAATGGGAACAATATGTTAAATAGGGAAAGAAAGACAAAAACCTAAATCACATGCATTATTAGGATGCTACAGAAGAGTTAAATATAAACTAATTAGAGTGGAATTAGCGTTATTACAAATATGCCTCTCAACTTCAGTTGCATTAAAGTTAATACTTTTAATCTCCTCTCGCTTGAATGCTTAATGACGACTTAATTTAAAGACGGAAGATGTTTTCTTATTGATAGCGTTATTCGGTTTAGTAAACAAATGCACAGTGCAAGGTCCGAAGAAATTATAACGAAAAGCGACTGAAGATACACAATGTCAAGTGAATGAACGAAAAATGTTTTAAACTCTATTTTCAAATTGCTATAAACTGATCAAGCTGTCTCAAACTTTTCTGTCTGACTTTTACTGTCCGGGAGATCTCTCTGACTAGTTGATTACAATTCCAGTTGATTACAATAGCAAAGTAGTTGAAATTAAGTGTTAACGTGAGCTCATTACAAGACCAACATAATACCTGTTTTATCTACCGAAATATTCACCAAAAACATGTGAAGATTCAAATTCATAACAAAAAGCAAGTTCTAGACCAATTAGGGCCTTTTGTGAAGTTTTTGGTAAATTCGGTCTGGACTCCGGGTTCTTATGTCCTTATTATTATTCTGGAAGGTACCATTTTCTAGTAACGAATATGTGGATTATTTAATTTTATCTTTACTCTTTGTTGGTTATATAGGCCTACATCCAAGTCAACAGGTCAAAAGTGTTAGAAATTTGAATTTAAGTTGGAAATCAACAAAACCAATAGGGATTGGATAATCTCTATTTCGACGACGAGTGAACACAAAATTACAATGACGGGGTCGTCGCCTGCGTGTTCGGTTATGATAGTAACAATGCTATCACGAAACGCTTAATACGACCTGAACGAGAACACAGGTACGACGTACGGACTAGACATAACATTGACAACCAAGTCAATGTCCACGGCCTTTGATAACCAGTTGTGGTGCACTGGCGTGTCTACCCAACCCAGGCTTGAACCCAGGGCCTCGTGGTCTGTAGACATGTATGATAACCACTACACCCCAGTAGGTAGACAAAATCTCTATTTGAAACAATTTAGTCTTTTAAATCACAGTTTAAGAGCTTCCAAGGAAGAAAAAATAGGCCTAATTTTCATTCCATTTGGATTTTCCAAGTTTAAAGTGGTTCTTTCACTGAGGTTTTCATTTTGAGGAGTGTAAGCTTTTTTAGTTTGGAATTTGTATTACCAAGTATTCTTTATGATTATTAACTTACACAAATGTTTCCTCAAATCACCAATTCTACTTAAGAGATGTGTGAATTTATCAGCCTGGCATATCTTTTACTTTTTAGGAAAGGAAAATATCCTTTACTTTGAGGGACAAGACTATTCATGCCGATGACGTAATCTCATTCCATGCAATATTTCCTGTGCTACTGAACAGTTCCGAGAAGAATTTCTTGAAATTTAAACAATGAACCCATAATATAGAGTCAAGACTTTGTTATCCTTTATGGCCCATTCACTTGAAAAATCATGTTTTGTTTGATACCGAATCCTAAAAAATTTCAGGCGCTTCGGAATGTTCATCCTGCACTAAACATTACGATCATAATGTTGCATCATGGAAAAACCTTGTTCAATGACAGCTTATTTTGTCCTCACTTAGTAAAGGATTCTGTTGTCATTAGAAGTAAGGGATCTCCAGAATGTTTATAGACTTGCATCCACCTAAAATTCATTGATGATTGTATGAATCACAACTGATTATATGTCAGTATGTAGTTTGACGTTTTCACCAGGCTGCCAGTGCCGCCGCCTGTCAGCCTGTAGAGAGACCTAAATTGCAAGGCATTTAAAGGAATTCAGTGGTACTGGACAATATATATTTTCGTCATTACCTATAATTCTATTCACCACCTTTATTTAGCAAAACGTGATATAAGTTCAAAATGGTTTCAAAAGTATCCACACTGAACACTGAACAAAGTATGTGGACAGAAGAATTTGCATAACTGGTAGGCCTAATGTCTGCATCCATGCGCTGACTTAACCCTTGTTCGAGGGTTTTCAAAAGGTTTCCCAAATAAGGGTATGTACCGGACTGTTGCTTGCCAATATTGTGCCCGACATCTACGATATTGCTACTCGCAACGCCCTCACTCAGCATTTCTTAAATAGTGTACACGCTGTATCACGCTTAAACTATTCCCGAAATAAACCCCGTATGTACGTACGTACGTACATAATTGTATACTGTATGTATAGAGTGTGGGGGCAGTTATGCGGGAATTTTCGGTGGCCTTGAGATGTTCGATTTTCAGGCATGTGGAATAATCAGAACATTGCTGATGTAAGGGCGCGAATCTTTCATGAAGTTTGCAAAAGTTAGCAAAATGAACAATAGATACCAAATATGTAGCACGCCTCGTGCTTTTAATTGGTGGACGTTAACTGATGGTACCGTAAAAATGGTATCAGCTCATAAAATCCTAAGCAGTAGTGTCGACATTAAGTGTCGACTACTAAGCAGTAGTGGAAGAGACCTTTCAATAATAGAATAATGAAAAAAGGATATAATTACCTGTTAAAAGTCCATTTTTGCCTCCAAATTATATATAAATTGCTTTTAACTTTGCAAACTCTTCGGTTTCTACAATTTCATTTTTGGTTTTACATTTCGTTCGTTAGGACCTCTTGTAAAATATGTAGGTTGGCACACACGTTCCAATTTTTTTTTTAAAAAAAGAAAAGGTGATGGGCCAATGAAAATGACTGGTAGGCTAAAATGCACATCATAACAAATGCAAAAACAAACAACTGAATCACTTGATTGGATTCGTATACTGTAAGTTATCCAAAATAGTAAAGGTGCCTGTATATTGACAAAACGAGACAAGCAACAAACACCAAAAGGGTTATCATTTGCAGAAAACATTGCGCAATTCCACTGCCACTGCCTAATGTAGAATTACGCTGTATTTCACCAACCTGAGATAATTGAGGTTGATCACTGGAACCATCACCTTCAGATATTTGAGTTTGGTCACTGGAACCTTCGTCCTGAGATAATTGTGGTTGATTACTGGAACTGTCAACCTGAGATAATTAAGGTTGATCACTGGAAATATCAACCTGAGATAATTAAAGTTGATCACTGGAACCTTCGTCCTGAGATAATTGTGGTTGATCACTGGAAGTATCAATCTGAGATAATTGAGGTTGATCATTAGAACTATCAACCTGGGAGATAGTTATTCCCAGGGGTGAAATAAGAAAGAAACCTCTTCTTTTTTGGCACCGATATGGTGGAGGTGGTGGACTCCTTTAAAGGGACATAAAGACTGTCTTTTTCTTTATTTAATATAATAGAAATAATAATTATAAATCATCTGAAATTCACATCGTACAAAGCAATTCAACATATATTTTGTAATTTATTACAAGATTTTTCTGTAATTTTCCTTTGCATGGGTCTATGGATTTTTATTTGTATATGATATTAGTGATTTATTTCTAAATTCAACAAGGTTGAAATAAAGCTACGTTGGATTGAACTTAACAATTTTATACAAGCTTTTTAGTGGGATGCTTTTCTACTTTCATCTCTTTGGATAGAATTTAAACCAGATTGGCTAATTTTGGTAAGATTTTACGCGATGACAAAGACTTCATTATATCTGAGGTCAGGTGGACAAATTTTATCTGACAGCGCGTCATCGATCAGTCTAAATCAATAAAATCGAGTCTTTTTTTGGTTTTTAATCTGAACATCGAACAAAAAACGCATCTATTGCGCGTCACCGTTAACTAACGATCACCACCAGCGATGACCGATCATCAAGACCAAATCACCACCAGCGATGACCACCAGAGATCACCACCAGCGATCTCCACCAGAGATCACGACCATCGGTCACAACCATCGGTCATGATCATCGGTCACAATCATCGGTCTGATCCATCGATCATAAATATCCACAAAAAAATGCCAATAATTAATTTTTTTTATATATATTTTTTTACTGGCAGACGCAGTAATTTTGTTTACTGGAATATGCCCGGCAGTTTAAATTACTTGTCAAATTATTGTAGTTAAACTTGAAAGTATATTTTGCATATCAATGACCAATTTACAATGCCTTCTGGTTTCAGGGCACTGATAAATTCATTGGGGGCCAAGAGGCATTTTTAAACATATTTTGGTGCCTATGGAAGCATCTCACTACCTCTCTAAATGGGTTAAAATTAGATCACGAAGAGTTAGACCATTGAGGGTTAAACTGCGGCTTCACCGGGGCTTAGAAGAAGTTTTTTCTTTCGCTTTGGGTATCTCCAGATAATTTTTCTTTTGATATCAAATTGAATTAAGTCTTTACAAATGTTTCAGAAAGATAATATCAGAAGGCATACAAAAACTGTTGAAAGTTTGACGCCTGGTCAGAATATATTGGGCTGATAACAGGGGTGTAGGAAGCAAAAATTAATTCCAGGGTCGTGGGAAGGATCACCTCCGTCACAAGAAGAACCCTAAACAAATCCCATTTGCAAGCGGAAAATTGCACTGCTAAATTGATTTTCTATTAAATGTTGCTGGTGATCGGGAAATCGTCTTTAATTTTCGTTAAATTTTCTTAATTATTCAGAAATTGTCTTCCATTTTCTGGAAATGTTGCTAAATTGTACCACAATTTCTAATAATTTTGACGACCCCCTCCATTTTCTTACAACTAGGTTTTTATTATTAGAGACTTTTTGTTGGGACAATCTCTCCTCCTCCAATGTGTCACATATCTTTCTACGTCGCTGCTCTGTGATTAAAACAAAGACACACAAACTTAGGTAAAATATGTTTCATTTCTTCAATCGACCTTTTATTTTGGTACATAATAATAAACATCAAGAATAACTATATACAATTTCTAAATTGTTGTGTTAATGAATGTTTTACATGCTTGATAAACACAATTAGCATGATTAATTATAGGTGGACGAAATTAGGTAGTAGTCGAAAACTGAAAGTGGACAGATTCTGACACAAAATTGTAAGGAAAACATGTATTACTCTTAAAGTATAAATATATTTGACACAATTTGTTGTAAACAATAGTAGGCCTACATTGATTGATCTTTCAAGAAAAAAAATGTTTTATCTTTTACTTCCCTAAATTTTTAACTGATGGCATCAAATCTTCAACTGTTTAAGCGATCAAAAACTACACAGGTGCTACCACCATGATCAAACCATATTCCCCGTGTTTGAAATTTTGCATGATTTTTTAAGTGATATAGCGCTACCGATAATTATGAATTGTGATTTATGATTGTGATTGGCGGTCTGGATCGATGGTTGCGATCGATCGTCATAATCAATGGTGGTGATCGCTGGTTATGATCGATTGTGATGAATGGTAATCGTTGGTGGTGATTGCTGGTGGTGATTGTTGGTGGCGATCGTTCGTCGTGATCGATGATCGTAATCGATGGTTCAGACTGATGGTTGTGATCAATGGTAACTAATTACCGATTCACTGACTACACCAACCTTTTGCCTTAGATTTCCTATCAACATCCGTCAACAGCAAATCCTATTATATGTATTATATCAGCGCCGCGATGATAATATCATCATCATCATCATCATCATCATCATCATCATCATCATCATCATCATCATCATCATCATCCACCACCATCATCATCATCATCATCATCATCATCATCATCATCATCATCATCATCATCATCATCATCATCATCATCCAACACCACCACCACCACCACATGACCACCACCACCACCACCACCACATCATCATCATCATCATCATCATCATCATCATCATCATCATCTTCATCATCATCATCATCATCATCATCATCATCATCATCATCATCATCATCATCATCATCATCATCATCATCATCATCATCATCATCATCATCATCATCATCATCATCATCATCATCCACCACCACCACCACCACCACCACCACCACCACCACCACCACCACCATCATCATCATCATCATCATCATCATCATCATCATCATCATCATCATCATCATCATCATCATCATCATCATCATCATCATCACCACCACCAACACCACCACCACCACCATCATCATCATCATCATCATCATCATCATCATCATCATCATCATCATCACCACCACCATCATCATCATCATCATCATCATCATCATCATCATCATCATCATCATCATCATCACCACCACCAACACCACCACCAACACCACCACCACCACCAACACCACCACCAACACCACCACCACCACCACAACAACAACAACAACAACACCACACCACACCACCAACACCACCATCATCATCATCATCATCATCATCATCATTATTATAATGATAACAAGAGACCGTAATTCTTGATATGGATAGTGGAGGGAAGGGGGGGGGGCATGGTTTCTTTTCGTAGTAGTCTCTAGTTTATCATAAAATGGGTATCACGAGCTGATTCTCGGTTGGTTTTAAGATCATCTTTGAAATGTTCTGAAGAGTCTAAAACTTGTTTCGATTTTGCGCAGGTGTTGTCCGTCAAAATATGCAGTTGTTAAACGACCAATCACTAAATTGCCTAAACCTTTTTTTTTTTAATTGTGCCCGGAATGTTTTTCGAAATTCAGTCACGAGTTACATACAATCAGCAGTCATTTTGACGATTGTGTTTCATATTTTAACTTTATAAAGATTTTTGGAAATAAAAGGACTTGCTTAACAGTATGCAAATTTAAACCCGATTTTAAATGTTTATTTAATTGCCAAATACTTCAAAATATGTTAAATTTACTACAAATTATGTAGTAATTTATGTAAAACTAATTTAAAAGAAATGAAATGAACGACAATGAGCCATGCCAGCCTGTTCCTCCATTGACGCACGCTTATCACGATCCATGAATTGATAAATGGTGCTTTTCAAAAATCTCTAAGCATGATAGTGATATACTTTCTCAACCAGAGAAGTTCTGTGGTTCATGCCTTGCACGGGACATGTTCACGGAGGGAACATGCAGACATGTTCCCCCCTCCCAATATTTTTTGATGGGGGATGAATATTATTATTAAAAATTAAGCCTTTTATAAAGCCTATATGACTGCTACACCACTGTCTGGGTTTGTCCCTTTATCAGCTTATCTTGAAAAAATCGCCACCAGTAAATGCACGTGAAGTTAACAGCTACTGATCGTTATCAGGTGCATAGCGACCGGGTGTGTAGGAGGGGAAAGAGGGGGGTCACACCCCCGGTTGCGATTTTTGTCGGGAAAATGGTGACTTTGTCGGGAAATTTTCACTGATATTTCCTAATGAGATGAACAGTCGGATATAAAAGCATTGCCAAAAAAATATATAAATAGTTATGTCGGGAAAATTTGAACTTTGTCGGGAAATTTAATTATTTATAACCTTAAAAGATTGAAACTTCGTCATTTCATGTTCATCGCTAATTCTTTGTTCTCAATTTACAGAGAAAAAATAATACTCACATGATTAAACACATCAACTACCCCCTTGTCTGTACAAGACTGCAGATCTTGTTTTCAACTTGTTGAATTGAATCACTATTAAAGTTGTTTCAACCAGTTTGATAATATACAGATATAAGAGATCAGATAACGCCCTCGTTCCTTATTACCAGAGGCGTAGCCAGGATTTTCATATTGCGAAGGAGAAGGGGGGAGGGGGGGCGGAGAATTAAATTGAACAGACAAGATATTTAGTGGTGTAGTTGAGGTGACACGCAAAGCGCTCGACTTGTGGGCGTGGAGTCCAAGGGCCCGCTAAAGGGCCCGCTAAAGGGCCCGCTAAAGGGCCCCTAGTGGGGTCCAGGGGGCGAAGTCCCCAGAAGCTCTCGCAAAATTGACATTTCAAGGACAAAACGTATGTCACAACGCATAGTAAAAAGGTGTATTATACAAGTCAAAATTCATGTCAAAGAGAGCTATAATACACCATATACAATACACAAAATCATGAAAACGCAGAAAATATGTTTTATTGTTTACGTTTGTACATGGTTAAGTTTATCGTCACTTTTTGAAAAATATGGGTTATTTAAAAGAAAGGTTTTCAATAATTTACTACAAACTTGTGTGAATGTTGTCAAACTTTTAAAATGAACCTGTTCTGTATAACGTGCCCTCCGACACACACCTCTCCCTCTCTCTCCCTCCTTCTCTCTCCCTCTCTCTCTCTCCCTATCTCTCTCTCTCTCTCTCTCTCTCTCTCTCTCTCTCTCTCTCTCTCTCTCTCTCTCCTCTCTCTCTCTCTCTCTCTCTCTCTCTCTCTCTCTCTCTCTCTCTCTCCCTCTCTCTCTCTCTTCCCTCTCTCTCATTCTCTGTGTTTTAGCTCATGTATGTAAATACAAAATTGCACAAATCTTCAATATATTATTACCAAAGAACCTTTTCCTGAGAAAGTGTCCTTTTGAAATCTAAAAACATAATAAGCACCTGGAATGTCAAAGCTTGTTGAACCGACGGCACCAATCTGAACCGACGGAATAAAGTATTGAGGCTCATCATTTACCTGTAGGCCTACCAAGTACCAGCGGGACCCGGACTGGGGATGCTGAGGCAGAAATCCATGCTGAAGCAAAAGAGAATTTTCAGTCTGAAACTGATGTTGGGAATAAGGTATTACTATTATCTAATTAAGATTATCATAAACCAATGACTTCCATCATCAATTGTTAATTGACTGGTACAAGATAGAGTTAACAAGAGTGTTTGTAGAGATAACCTATGGCAATACAAAGCAAACTATTTGTGGGTCAATAGTGATGAGAAACATAATATAACAAAGTATATATTTTGCGTTTTTGCTCCTTCTGTAGTTCATAACATATGGTACCTAAATAAACGCTGGCGTTTCAATTTTAGAACAAAAAATAGAAACGTATAGGGGCCCTAAATAGTTCCATGCTGTTTTGGGGAGATATTGCCATGTAAATCTGTGTTGATTTTAGATAAAATGTTAGCCATAAAATGCCTAAAATCGCAGAGCTTCCGGGGCTTCGCCACCTGTACCCCTACCGGGGCTTCGCCCCTGCACCCACTAGGGGCCTTAAGGTGGGCCTTAGACCCCACGCCGTTTGGGCTATTGCTGCGCGCTAGCATTGACGCCTACGGTGTTAAACATTTTGTCAGGAAATATTCCTTCACCCCTCCCCCCCTCCCCCTCCCCGTCTCCTCCCCCTCCCAAATACAATTTCTTAGCTACGCCCATGAACGTTGGTTTAAACCAGGGAGGCGATAGATGTAACTTTCAACGTCGTTTTCTACCTGGTGTTTAACCACATGCGAAAGATGTATGAACAGGCTAAAATCTTCATGAACCCACCTGCCCCTATAGTTGAACCAAAGATGTCATATCTTTAGTTTGTGAAGAACCGGCTAAAGAAAAAAAAATCAAATAATTGATTTTGAAAGTTGAAGATTAGAAAAGTACGACAACTTACAGTATGGTCAAGAAAGTATAGAGATTTTCGACTGTTAAAGGACCACTAGACCAAAAAGTGAGGGCGCTCGTTTTTGCGAATTTCACATATATTATACTCAATTGATCGACAAACTTCATGCCTCCGCGATCCACGTGACAGACACCAGGAGGGCAAAAGTCACTTGAATATTCATATTAACCAGAAAATTGCTATACCAGTGCGTGCTAGATAAGCATTTGATTTTTTTTTTTTATATTTTTGATGTAAAAATAAACTTTTCGGTCTAGTGCTCTTTGAAATAAAGCGTTGCTTTGTTTGTATATTAACAATACAGTTTCTCATTCGTGCAATTTAAGATCAATTAACTTTGTTGATAGTCTGATCGTGGCTTGTTTCTCTTTCCGTTTATTATAAACATCTGCCACTTAATAGACCTTTTTATAGCTTTCGAGTATTTTACAGTACTAAAAAAAAACTGGAGAAAGTTACAAATGGGAACTGCGGAAGGAGAACAAAATCTTCAAGGATGCGAACAGGTATAGGCACTAGAACTAAACTGAGATTATAAAAATAGCAACAACAAAATTTCAATTTTAAAACTTGTCATTTAAGATTTGTCAGTTTTTTTGGTTATTAAAACAAAATTCTTGATTGCTTTGAGTCGTCTTTTAAACTAAAGACAATGACTTTTTAATTTTGGCCTTAACTTTACTCGTACTACCTTTTGCTCACACTTATACTGCTTGTGTGATAAATAATGGTAATTATGCAGGCTTCTTTCATATTTGTAGAGGGTGCAAGCAGGATTAGTCCCCATAAATTTTACATTTTGTGGTCAGTGTAGAGATTCTTGCTATAAGTATATAGGTGAAAATTATGCTATACGTGGTATTTCGATTCAGAATAATGAATGGTAATTTATGATTTCTCAAAATACAGATGATATCCTTCAAGTTCTGTATTAATGATTCAGAATATATTCCCTCAAAAACATTATTCTCTCCCTTTATATTTTTAAAATGTTATCTGGTCTAAAAGCCTGAAAATGGATAAATCGTCACTTTTCTCTCTGGGAACTATTTCTCTTGCTTCTTCTCATGGGCTTCAATTCCGGGAGACAGGGGGACATGTCTCCTCCACTTTTTGGGATGGGGGACACAATATCAAATGTCCTTCCCTACCCCCCTTTTTTTTGTGCATATTCCATTGTCTTCTGTACATGTGGGCCATTTGATAGGTTGGTTGAGAGGATGGACAGAGGCGTATAAAGCAGGGGCGGCGGAAGCAGCTGCATCCCCCGAGAAGATTTCACCTTTCCGGTTGCATGCTTCCTGCCTGGTTGGGAGGTAAAATTAAGAATTTTGGTTAAATTTGGCAACATTTCCCAAATTTTCCAGAAAATTGAATTTTTTTACCGAAAACCGAAGAAAAATTGCCCCAAAATGAAGAAAATTTTCCAAGAATTACACGAGAATGAAGACAAATTTCATTCCTGGTTGCACGCTTCCTTCCCGGTTGGGAGGTAAAATCAGTGAGAACTTTTTGAGAATTGATAGAAATGTTGATAACATTTTGCAACATTTTCTAAATGATGGAAATTTCACGAAGATGGAAGAACATTTCCCAAAATATAAACTAAATTTCGCGAAAATTAAAGAAAATGTCATTAAAATGAAGGACATTGAAAAAAAGTTGCAGAAATTTTCTTCCCAAAAATTGAGTGAAATTTTCAAACTAGCAACAACGTTTGATGGTGAATTAATTCAGGCCTACCAGTACAAGTTTTTCGTTTGTAACCGGAAATCATTTTTCTTGCCCCTTGAGATGTAACCCTTCTTTCGCCACTACGCGTAACCAAGGTAAAACAGGGCTGACGTCCAACAAAAATTCCATCACATCTGCGCAAGCTCCGACGCTTATTTTATTTTTCAAAACTTGTAGATTTAAAATTTAAAATTTAAAATTTAAGATTTTTGGTTTAGAAATGAAGAGTTTTAGCCCCAAATGAAAGACGTTTGGTTGAAAATTGAAGAAATTTAGACCACGACATTTTCCCACAGACAAGCCACTGAGTAACCTATGGTATACACAATTCAACACAACTATAGTGTTGGAGCGTGCATGTCATGTCGGAGCGGAGCTAAAAAAGAATCTAAATATTCTTCCAAAAATTGTCATTTACAAGTAGCAATATCCCAGTGGTGTGTGCAAGGGGGACTATGGGGGACTTAACCCCCTAACGTACACTAAACTAGAACATTTTCCATATGAAAATTGCACTGGTTAATTTACATAAAATGTTGCTGCTAATTGGGAAATCTCCTTAAATTTTCAGAAATTTTCTTTAACTTTTCGGGATATTTTCTCAATTTTCCACGAAATTTCTTTCACTTTCAAGAAATTTTCTTAATTCTCGTGAAATCTTCAATTTCCGCGGGAAATTTTCTTAAATTTCCAGGAAATGTCTTTAATTTCCGGAAAATTGCTGTCAATTTTTCACAGAATTTTGCCCAAATTTCCAACAATTTTACACATTTTTCTTCAACAGTTCAATTTATGTTTATATTTTCACAATTTTCCCTCCTAACCGAGAAGAAAGAAAGCAACCAGGAAAAATAAACCCTTTCCGGAGGGCATGAATATGTGATTCTCAGTAGGGGGCTTCAAAAACGAAAAGCTGGACACGCCCCTACAACATGCCTATGCCCATTTAACTCTTTTCAGCGGACAAATGCATATTATCAACATTCGATGAAGAACCACTAGGGGTTACGTTGGCGAGAAGCTATAGAGCGTTTTCTAAATACCCCTCCGCCCCCCCCCCCCTCCCTCCC
>JAIGNY010000248.1:202500-232500 GCA_020152595.1 Chiridota heheva
CTTTCAAGCACCCCGATTGTTATACCTTCTTAAAAACTAATGATTTCGCACTAGTTTTTAATTATTAACAATAATGGTTCTAAATTGGAGAAACGAACTGCTGTAAACTAGTGATGTAGCCAGCATTATAAAGGTGAGGGGTCCGAGAAGGTTATGGACCCCCCTCCCTTCTCCAAGACGAAGGGTTCAAATTTAGCCCCCCGCCTGTGGACAATTATGTATTTTAAAAGCAAAACAATAGTTAAAATTCAAAAAAAATATCCTTTTTTTTGGGGGGGGGGGAGGGGGAGGGGATTTATTGCTCTTTTTATGTGTTTTACAGCCAATAATGTAGCCATTCTTGTCTCAATATGCTCCGAGTAATAACACTCACAAACCTCTAAGATTAATGTTGCCACCGCCTCCATTACAATTGTCGTCACTGCTAGTGTCGCTACTGCCTCCATTACTAAAGTCGTCACCGCCATCATTATCGGACTCCGAGAGACACACACCTAAAAAGATAGTTTTGAAGGCCTTTATTGTATATGATGATGTTAGCGGATTATAACGGTGGGAAAACGGGTATTTTCCCCAGGCCCCAGAATTTGACCGACTCTCCGAAAGTTATCATTTGATTTTTGTGTTAAATTGATCAGAGGTTTGATAAACAGGTAAATACAGCCATAAGTATGTTCCTTTTAATATTCTGAACATTTCATTAACATACATCTATGAAAAATTTCCACTCGTTTCTGAGATATTCGCGAAAAAGTGAAAGACTAAGCCCGAAGAAACGGATGGACTTCCACTATTAAAATAAAAGCGTGTGACATAAGATTAAGGACATAACGAGGCCTACAATGCATAACTTCCACAATGTCACTGTATCAAATTGACCTAGTCTACTTCAAAACATCAGTTTCATTGAATCGCTCCCCCACTTGCTTCCCCCTCCCCTTATTTCACCATAGATATGCATTTCAGCCTATGGGCAGGAATACGGGAATCAAAAGGGGCAGTTGCAAAATAGTGTCACACACTTTCTTGTTTTAGTTGTAAACTCAATTAACTTCAATCAGCCAATCTTTTGTAATTGAGAGGCAAGGAGTGCAAATACAGCCATCCACATTCTTTAACTTTATCCAATGACAAAACCCATTGGCATACCTACACACATACAGTACGTACGCACGTTATTACGTATGACACGAGACCCCCACTTAAGCGTATAGATAGACATGTATGGATTTTGATATGCTGGCGGCTCATAATTCATAGGAATTCAAACAACTTGGGCAAGCAAACTAGAGCCGGTATATACATCGGGCGTTCAATACTGTCCATTATTTACATTGAAGACTGAGTAATCACAAGAAGACATAAGTATAGAGTAAAAATACATACTCTGAGTTTAGAGAGAGCTTTAAGAATTATCATGGCTAAACGTCCTGGCAAAACGATATTGACATACTTTCAATCAGCTCAAATGAATGTTTTTTTAGGGGAGGGGTTGTATTATTGGGCTTTTGTTTGGGGGATTTCCACTTGGCTCTCGGACAAATTTTGTACAATAAATTAATTGGAAAATTTGCCCCCCACTTTTCTTAGGCAAATCCCGCCCCTGCATTTGAGGCTAATCTGGATAGACACAGGACTAATGAACGAAGTACAATCATTAAGCAATTTTTAGTACCTTGCCGAACACCGGAATTTGTGGAAATGTATCTTTAAGCAACAATAAGTGGGTATAGTGGCTGGAATTGAAAAGGCTATCGTCCATATGAAGATCCTGAGATATGTAAATGCACACTATGAGGTCAACATACTATAGTGAAATCTTTCACAGACAAGAACATCTAAAGGAATTTAGATATCAACACAATTTGTTCTCCAATTTGTTTCTGAAATAATCCTCTACCATATGAAAATGAAAATTCACCTTAGGCCTGCATGACATATGAAAAATCACGGAACATTCCCTTTCAGTAAGGTCAGTTATCTTCTCTATGTGCAGACAAATAAGTTTGAATTCGCGCATTATGATTGGTCAAAATACAATGGTTTAATATTCACCAATACCTATAAGCCAATCAGTAGTCGTTTTTAATCATAATGTGCGCACACACAATCATTACTCACAATTAATGGCCCAAAGAAGTACAATGATTAGTCACAATTAATGGCTTAAAGAAGCTGGCCAATTTGTGAGGGCGTTAGTTTTTGCCAATGTATGCAGATTTTAAGTTAAAATTTGCATCACATGGTCTATTTTTACGTAAATTTTCACCCAACGCGCGAGCGAACAAATTCAAGAAGTCAGTGGGAAAACACGTACAAATTTCGAGTTACTCGGGTCGTGATTTAGTAATATTTATGATATTCCGCACCGCAAAGGTATTCGAACTAGTGTGAGACTCTATGGTTCTCTGTCTGTTAGGCTTTTTTTTTATAAAAAATGTTCTCTAATGGGTCAATTGTTGGCAAAAATGCCATCTGTAGACAGTGAATCCTTAGAGCAGAAGCGACACCACCGGGTGGATTAAGGAGGCTCTGATAGGTACAAATCTGCTTATTTTGAATAAAATGATTGGTAAAATATGCAGGTTGGCAGTGGCGCAACGATATGGTGGAAAGGGTTGGTAAACCCCACTGGCCCCGAGCAAAAATCGAGATCTGAGAGGCCCAAGCAATGACACTGCTATATTTTTGTTATGGAGTCCGAACTCTAAATTCCCCACAAATTCCCCAATTTTTCCTCTAGTTGCGCCACTGTAGGCTGACCATTATCACAATTAAAAAAAAAGTGGAGAGCCAAATAAAGTTACTCTTGAGTCAACTGGCTCACCAGTATATGCTTTGCTTTGCCTCGTGGTATCGGAGACGTATAGTGTCCAAATTTTAAGATCAGGCGTTCTTAAAAAAGCGGAAGTAAAACATTTTCTGACTAACAGGCATTACTCTCTTGTCGAGCTTATATATATATATAGTTATATATATATATATATATATATATATATATATAGATATATATATATATATATATATATATATATATATATATATATATATATATATATATATATATATATATATATATATATATATATATATATATATATATATATATATATATATATATATATATATATATATATATATATATATATATATATATATATATATATATATATATATATATATATATGTATATATATATATATATATATATGTATATATATATATCATAAAATATCATAAAATGTATCGAATTCTGTAAGCTTATTTGCTTGTTTGCGTCTCAAGTTTTCGGTACACTAAAAAATGTTATGACACGATGATTGAATTAAACAAACGCGTTAAACATACGTGGGTAACATAGTCTAAGAATATATGTTTTAGTTATTGTTTTAGTTATGTATGTATGTATCTTGCAAGAAGTTGCAGATGATTAAATTTGTAAATATTTGAACTCGAAGGGTTTTAGATATTTACACTCAAAACTGGGAAAGCGTTTGGTAGATTGTACCACAAACAAACAGACATGTAAGCTTTACGCGTGTTATCTTAATTTGTTAATTGTAAAAATTTGAGAAAAAAGAATAAAATATCATGCAAAAAAGGCGCAAAAAATAAGAAATAATTTTTAAATATCAACAAACATTAGAATACTTTTTACCCAATAATCCAAGCAGGATGCAAAGAAAGCCTATCAACCTCTGTAGACTCAACTCCATGTTGTTTAAGTTCTCTGTTTGATCTCAAAAATTGGAATGCATCAATGCTGCTTTTCTCGAGATTTGGAAGAGCTGTAACATTTTCCTTTCCAGATTTTGTATAAATGTATGCACAGCTTCATAAAACTAAAATTCGTCAGCACATGTGCATAGGAGAAACTTTTCCGGAACTTTCTTTCTGTTTCAAATTACCATATAACTCATATTTCGGTATCAGTTTTAATCAAAAAAACAATCACCGGCAAGCGAAACCACAAAATTACGATAAGCATATTTGAACAGATTTCTAAACAGGAAACAGAACTTTCATTTGATCTTTAAAACAAATAATAATCAAATGATTAAATGTAATGTTTATTGGCCAATAATGTTATTTAGAAAACATGTATTCAGTATAGTAGTATTGAGATCTATGGTTGGGAGAACTTTGAAAACAATGAAACACAAACACGTGTGAAACCCCGGCCGGCCGTCTTCTTTACATGATTTCTGGCACCTTAAACACCCATACTGCAACCATTCCAGACAAAACTTTAGATTCCTCGTTTTATATGCATACAAGTTCTTTATTCTTTGGTTAGGGCAGGGAGGTATCGTTATTCTCATCTAAGAATGAGCGGGGTGGAAGGGAAGACAGGGGAGTTACGCCCTAGATTATGTTGTTATGGTAAAGAGCAAGCATATACATCGAAAAACATTTCTCCGTCACATTCTCATTGCGCAAAAAGATTGTGTTATGGATTTGTTAAGGAAAAGGGTTTGACTTGGATACGAAAAGGGTTTGACTTGGATTAATCACTGCACTCTTTGTCGAGGTATTAGTCGAGAAGAATCTTCATGGAAATTTTCCTGACAAGTCAACTGAGTGTCCAACGCCCTCAAAGTTATATTTTTATTTTTATTTTTAAATGTGGGTGGTATTGATGGAAGAGGGGCTTAATTAGGCTTCCAAGGGACTTCTCGCTCGTGAGGGAATAGAGTCATTAATTCTCTGTCGACAGGTCGTCCACTCGTCGGGTCAGTTACAGCTGCACTTGCTTCACCCCAACTGCTCTCCCTTAAGTAATACGTTAACAGTTTAAGGTGACATGTAATCTGTAGGGAAGTGAGGCTATTTAAGGATAGCATATTAACTTTTCTCTCCTCAATATTTGTAAACAAATATATTACAAAACGATTGTACCAAATATCAAAAACCCTTTATAAGTGTTTCAATAGATATAACAGTATAATACGCATATGCAATAGATGATGTAAAATGCATTATTTTGGAAACTATGGTTTGCTATGTTGTATATACCACAACATAACATGCAAAAGAACTGGAACTGCAATTTGCAAACTTTGGTTAAAACAATTTTGGTGATCAATATGATTTCTACATAATTGTCACCTGCTTATTTCAAGATGACGGTCTACCTACTGTGGTGTAGCGGTTTTCATACATGTCTACAGACCACGAGGCCCTGGGTTGGTAGACACGCCAGTGCACCACAAATGGTTATCAAAGGCCGTGGACATTGACTTGGTTGTCGATGTTATGTCTGTCCGTACGTCGTACCTGTGTTCTCGTCCGGGTCGTATTAAGCGTTTCGTGATAGCATTGTTACTATCATAACCGAATACGCAGGGGACGACCTCGTCATTGTAATTGTGTGTTCACTCGTCGTCGTTGTCGTCAAAATGACTTTAACAACCTGTCAAATGACTTTAACAAACTGTCAAATAGTTTGACCATCCCTCTAGGTACACCTCTTTTTACGCTGCATGATAATGTCGCTGAGCATATGGCCTACGAACGAAAATCTATCTTCTGCAAAAATACAAAACGATTGAAGTTGTTATCTTGTCCCAAACGTTTGGTTAACGAGTGAAGAACTAAATGTGAGTTCACAAAAGGTTCAACCAGAGATGCTGAGTGCTCAATACTCTCCTGGCTACCAGACTTAAGCATCAACCACGTTACCAACCAAACCGTCACGAGAACGCCAAACGTTTAGGTCCTTTTTATTTTTGCCGCCCTTTTTACCGCCACCCTTTTAACCGCCACCCTTTAACCCCACCTGTTTTACCGCCGCCAGGTTTACCACCGGCTATTTTACAACCGCCTGTTTTACCACCGCTAATTCTACCACCGCTTTTGTTACCACAACCTTTTCTTGCTTCACTCCTAAAACGTTTAGTCATCCATCTGAAACATTTCCTTACAGGTGGAAGGTGTTTTCCTACTTCTGGATATTTTATCTTCATAATGATGAGGGCGGTGATAACCACAAAAAATAGCAACTCCACCACCCACGACGATAGGCCAATTATTTGCTTTGAAGACAATAATTATTTTGATGAATGAAGAGTAATATGACCTGCATCATCATTACAGGTTACTCGTAATGGCGGTGGTCCGGCGAAAATGTGTGTGTGTGTGTGGGGGGTCGTAAAACAACTTTGGGCCCTTGTCAACAAAATGCACATGAAATTAACGAGAATATTCCTTATGTCTTAATTCCTGACCCGCGCCCCTTTTCCGCCTTCCCCCTCCCTTCCCCTCCTTCCATCCCCTCATCCCCTTCCTCCCCTTCCTTCCCCTTGCCATCCCCTTCCTCCTTGCTCCTCCCTTCTTTCCCCCTTTTAAACAAAACAATGAAAGCGACCGTATAGGCGAACTTGAGAAGCGCGCAGAAGAGGGATAGTCAACGATCTAATATCCTGACCTCTTACAATATTTTTCACTTTTAATGGTTATTTTTTAACTATTTTTTTCTAGCACCAGCAAATAGACTTACAAGCTTAACGCGTGTTATCTTAATTTGTTAACAGAAGAATTTTGGGAAAATGAAAAAAATAAACAGAAATAGCAAGAAAGCGCATCATTGTTCATATGACTAACAATGAAAAGATGGCAAAATATAAGAAATCTGTCAAAAAAGATGAATTAAATGAAAGTGTTTTTACCCAATAATCCAAACACGACGTAAAAAACACCGTCAACCTGTAAGTTCTCTAATTGATTGCGAAAATTGGTATGTACCAATGTTGCTTTTCTCGGGGTTTGAAAGAGTCTTTCAAATTTTCCATTTCAGCTTTTGTATAAATTTATGCACATGTGCATAAAATACAGATTCTCCCGCGCATATGCATAAGAGAAACTTCCCATATAGTGAAACTACAATACAGCTCGAATTTCGGTGTCGGTCTGAATCGAAAAGAATACAATCAGAGAAAATTCTTTGCACTTTTTCCCTTCCAAAAAGTGCCAAGTGCTTTTGTCAGTTCGGGATTGTAGATCACTGCATGGTAAGCGAAACTTCCAAATTACGATAAGCATATTTGACAGTCCGGTAGCATGCCTATCAATGGAAACATAAATGTTCCTATTAATGGGAACATTTTGCTACATGGAAGCCGCTATTTTGTGATATTTCCCATGATCCTTTGCTATCCGAACATTAAAGCCTTATGCAATGTTACATTTTTCAAATTTGAAATACGTCTGGGGAAATTATCTTTGTTAGGGGAAACTTAAAACTCATGAAAATACTTTCATTACTGTCATGGGTACAACTTTTCCACTCGATCCATTTGATATGTATACCACGCTGTTTTCGAAATATTAGATAAAATAGATAATAGAGCTAGGCTTTTAGGCGTGAAAACGGCCATTTTGAAAATTCAAATGTTTTTCAACACAATAATTTAATATTTCAAGTACATAAATTAGAAACTATGACATTTTATCGCAACATCTGAACAATATGGCCGCATAACTTTAATATTCTCAGTGTTATAAATGTTCCTACTATGTAGGCATGATTCCAGACTGAACAATGTGGCTGCATGACTTTCGTGTGTTATAAACGTTCCTATTAATAGGCATGCTTCCGGACTAAACAGTATGGCTGCATGACTTCAATTAAAGCCCGATGCTGTTATTTAGTAAACAGTCGTCAGTGTGACGTGGTTATAATAAATATAAACAGAGATCTTTGAAAACTATAGGATTCCAGACTTCAACACCCACACAGCCATAAATGCAACCACTGCAGACAAAACTTGTGTGATTCCTGGTTTCATAGGCAAACTTTTTACTCCATACAATGGGCCCGGGATGGGAAGACTGGGGAATTACGCCCTAGGTTAGAGTAAAGAGAAATAATATAAATCGAGAAATTTTCACCGTCACATTTTCATTACGCAAAAATAATTACCTTCAGAATATGGATTCGAAAAAGGTTGGACTTTCTTTGCTCAGGTTTCAATCAGGAAGGATCTTCATGGACATTTTCCTCGAAGAACGATTTTTAAACAATTGTGTCTCGAATTCATTTCTTCTTATGGGCGGCTATGACTGATTTTGGACCCTCATGTCAATTTTAATTCGTCAAAATGCACCTAATTACTCGTGCGATACCATATTTTGAATAATCTAGGCTTAGAATAGTCATAATATGCATGGTATCGACTAATTAAGTGCTTGATTATTTTTTTTGACAAAGCTTAGGTCATAATTAATATGGCTTTGCGTTATCATGCACATTTTCCAGTAAACTCAGGGAAGAAGGAGGGGATATTGGTACGACAACATGTACTTTTGAAAGTAAAGGGTGGCCTTTTATGGGCAGATGAAGTTGAGAATGAAGGTTTATGTAAGCGTTTCTAACTCCATTGATAGACATTGCAAACTGAATTAATCTGATTTTTATTTTCGGTAACTATTCCATATATATTTGTACATGTAACGATTACAATAAGCACAATATCTTCGCGGGGAACAGAACTTACAGAAGATCATTATTGATCAGAAGATCATTATTGATCATCGTATGATAAGTACGCCGTCGGAAATACCGCCGACCTCCTCCTGTCCGGCATATAGCACACTAAAAGTAACTCAAGTTGGTAAACTGTCGATTCTAATTATTGTAGCCCAATTTCACGCCCAGTTTTCTGATACGCAGGAACATGTCTCCACCCTCTCCCCCACCTCCCCTCCCCTCCCCCCTCCACACACACACAGACACCCATACACACAAACACACACACACTTTTAGTCTGGTAGAAACATTAATTTTAGGACACGCGTATATATTGCCAACATTAGCTAAATTACTTTAAGAACAGTTTTCTATTTTAGGCCTGTGGACACGCGTATATATTGATAACATTGGCTAAATTAATTTAGAATTGGTTAAAATCTATAAAGTAGCATTTTTCTATTTTCTTTTGCAAATCCGTTGTTTTTTTAAAACGTCTATCCTAATTTTTTGACGTGGGCAGCAAATTCTGATCAAAAGTTATTTTAATCCATACCATACTCCAACCAAATTATAGCAGGAACTTTCCTGTAAATCTGTGACTGAGATTTAGGAGAGAAATTTAAAGAATTACATGAAAATTGTGAGATGTCCGCCTAGTCATACGTCACAAATTGAAGACTGAATCTTTGAATTAAAATTGATCAATTTTTGCGATGATTTATCAGTCATTACGGGCATAACTCAAAACCTGAAAGAGCTATTTGGATTAATTTTTTTAAGTAACTGCCCAGAGATTTTATTACTTGTAATATTTTTTCAAATATATTTATTATTATTTTTATATATATATTTTTTCAAATATATTCATGATTATTTATTTTTATGTATTTTTAAATGTATTTTTTCTAAAGCGATATACTTGGTAAAATAAGGAAGAAATTGCTGTTATTTCATATTCGTAACCATAGTAACGGAAAGTAAACAAAGCTCCATATTTTGTGATAGTAATTTTTAATTATTAATTTAGAGGATTTAAAAGCATTTTTCAAGATTCTTTTTTTAGAAGAATGAAAAAGGAGTACTTAAAGATGCATAATTAGCCAAAAAAATATAAAGTGTTTTTTTGTGTGTGTCATTAATGGACATGCTTGACCACTGAACTAATCCTTTAAAGAAACATTACCCTTCGTGTTGTCTATCAAATGGTCTGACTTTACTATTCTAGGTCATTTCTTATCAGAATTGTCGTTTCTTTGTTTTCTAAAGAAGGTTTATGCTCTTTTTCTTTGTTTGCTTTTTAGGTTGGAGTTGACAGTGGTCCCCTTCCAACAATCAGACACCGCCACAAGAAAATAAGTAAATTGTAATACTTATGGACTTAGGTACGTATCCAGGGGAGCAGTGGGAGTGGTTTCGGGTACTTTAATGAATAATTGTAGCAATTCAATTACGGCATGTACAAATTAAACAAAATTGGTTAATTTTCCAAAATAATTTCAAACCCTTTAGAAAACCTGAACCTCTTCTCCCTCCTTCCTTAGTAGATATTAATCCCGAAAGCATATATCATTTGATTAGTTGGGTTATATTTTTCACAGAGGTTGCGTCCCTCCTCCTTTCTGGGCTGAGTTGTTTATTCTTCAATTGGAAATACAGGTGGTAAAAATAATAATAAAACGCGATGCTGGATGATCTTCTTCACATTTCTAATTGAACAAAATAAAGTCTCAAGCCGGAAAGTTAATCCATTTTGAACTTTTCATCTTGCTTCTTAGAAACCTTAATGGGGTTTTTTATTTTATTTTTCGCCAATGCTGGACAGTTGGCAAAAGCTGAAAAAGAGATGATCTTTTTCCTCTGGCGTTTCGGAAAATATGCATTAAGCAATTCCAAAATTGGTCTAATTGTGAAAAACGTGCTTGATGACTATTTACTTGAAGTAGTAAATTGGTTTTACAAGTTCCTATATATTGTTGTCACATTTATTTTTTTTAAACTAATTGACTTCAATTTCTACATTTAATCGGTTGAACGAGTATTAGAACTGTAGAATATGAGCAGATCAGAATCAAAGGAAATACGGTTAGTTTTTGAGTTATGGTTGATAAAAGCTAGGTCAGCTTTGAATTCGTGCGAAATTTGTAATGTATGACAAACAGCTAAAAATGGAAAGTCTATTCCTGCTAGAATTTGATTATGAGATATGGAAACGACTCAAAACGTTTGGTCAGAATTTGCTGTACCACTTCAAAATATTATGATACGCATTAAGGATTTACAAGGGGAATACCTGTAGTACATCACATCATTTGCATAAAATAATTGATGGAAATATATGTAGTTCATCACACATTTACGTAAAATAATTGATGCAATTACATATATTTCATTACAACATTTGAATAGAATAAATTATGCAAATACTTGTAGTACATCACAACATTTGCATAAAATATGGCAAATTGATACCTTAGATTTGAAATCACTGTAAAGTAGTCAATGTTGAACCGATTTTGATGATATTGTTTGCTACTATGACGGTTTTTAATAGACTTTAAGACAATTTATTTCATGTTGCTTCTAATTGTTCATATACTTTAAACAGCTACAGTATGGTTACTTTACATACCCCGCCCCAAACAGACACCCGCACACCCTCACAATGAAAGAAGGTCGTCTCTGTGTCCCTACTTAGTACAAACTTATTTTCCTGAAGAAAAAAAATTGTGGACACGATGAGAATTGCTTATATAGATCATATATTGCACAGAGTAGGCCTATAAATTTTGTGGGCATAATAATAATAAATAGATACAAAATTGTATTCCATATGATTCTTCATTTACACAGTGCCGGGGGTAGGGCAAGTTGGTTGTAGAATACAAATTTGAAGTTGTTATCAATAGTTTTGTTGTAATTAAGTTTTGCTTTATCGAACATAATTATCGGTGCATTGTTGACAATGGTCAAAACTGACCATTCCTTTTTTATAGTGCAGGTTAACTTGGAGATGATAATACACTACAATCCAACGTTACTGATTATTCGAAATATTTACACAACCACCAGGGGCACTTGGCCCCGATGATTTGTATTAGAGGGAGAGGGAGGGGGGGGGGTGCAAGTACCATTTTGTACCCCTGATAATTAAGGTCTGGCAAATTGATTTTTAAGAGTCATATTCCTTTCACATCTTTTTTTTCTTTTTCTTATTCCAATAGGATAATTTTCTTTTTTAAATTTTCTTTATTTTCGTAAAATTTTCTTCAATTTTCGAGAATTTTTCCTTCATTTCTGAAAATTTACTTAAAGTTATTGTTCAAATTTAACCATAGGTAGATCGGTGCATAGTTGACAATGCCATTTTCAAAACTGACCATTCCTTTTTTAGAGTGCAAGTTAACTTGGAGATAAGAATACACTACAATCTAACGTTTCTGATTGGTTGAAATGTTAATATAATTACCGAAAAGCCAACTAATCACCGCATCGGAAGTGACGTTATTGATATGTATCGGATTTATTGATGACGAGTGAAGCAATTTTCTTGAGACGAGAATCTCCCTTAAAATTTGTCTAGACTACTGAATGAGAAAAGAAAAAAATTCCAAGGCCCTAAGGTAACTGCCACACCTTATTTGATACAATCAAATCGTCCAATGGAAATCAAGCTTTCATGCGCATATGTTGCTGTATAATCATCTCTTTACCAGATGTGGGACTGTCTGCAGATTGGAATATAATGCGCATTTTGTCTTAGAAATTCATAAAAGTGACAGTAGCAGCGGAACAGTACGTGGGCAACACCGACTGGCGTGTTCTATCAGAACTTCCTTTCTTCACAAATTAATCAACATTTTATGAAATGCAAAAATAAAGTCTTTCTATTTTAGACTTGTCCATCAAATCTGGGATATAAAACTTTCTGGAAGAAAATTGAGAGTTGACGTAGACAGGTAGAGGGGAAGTGAGAACGAATTTTATAACTTGACCATATTTTCATGTATTCTTTACTTGTCAATCAACTTTGGGATATAAAACTCTCTGGAAGGAAATTGAGAGTTAACGAATATATAGAGGGAAATTGAGAAAGAATATTTTGACCATATTTTCAGGCCAATTGTTGTCTCTAACGTATGAGGTTATAAATATATTTCAATTCGTGTTCTTTGATTGGTCGAAATACGATGGCCCAATGTGCACCTGTGCTGGTAGGCCAATTAGTAATCGCTTGGAATAGACTGTACACCGCCACATTTTAATCACGATAAATTACAATTGGCAGCTTTTGAAAAGCAAAATAATCATAAAAGGTTCATTTGCTGCTTGGAAATCATTGTACATTATTTACCTTTAATCAGACTTTTGGTGGAGTACATTTTCACGAATACAAGTACAAGACCATGAGTAGACGAACACGAGTACACAAGTGTGTTCAACGTAGTTTTGAAGAATAATGTGTGACACAAACAGACCCGGGCCTTTCATCAATCTCTAATTGAAGGCATGATAGGTACGGTCAGGTGGCCAATCATGTTCATTCCGTACGATGGAGCTAAATTACAAAAACCTACATGTGATCTTGTTATAGAACGAATTCTTACAAAATGGTGCAAAAATTATTTTCATGTCATTTTTCATGTCGTTTAGAATATATCGAAATTCAGAGAGTGTATATAAGTGGACCAAGGCCAATTTGATGTATTTGGTAGTATTTTACATTATTTTATATCTTGCAAGTTCATCCTTTTATACTAACCTCTCCTATATATAGCCCAAGTTCACCATCCATCATTTTTATTTACAGGAGTGGCGAACGATTTTCGAAACTGAGGGAGGGAATATTGAATTTGAGGTGTATCTCCTGCCAAGTATAGGATTACGATACAAGCAAGCAAACCGTGACAGCAAGGGTTCGGCCGGGGAGCGAATTAATATTATAATATTTTCCAAACAGGATAGCAATGGCACAAAATTTGCTCTGGCAGTCTGGTCTGATTGGCTTAAATTCTGGATTGTAACCATAACCCTAACTTACCTCAAATGAGTGCAATTGCTATACCCTGTTTAGGAAACAAAAATTAGCGGGCGAGGGTGGGCTGAATTATTTATTATTGTTTTTATTTATTATAAAACTATTGTTATAGCCTACCTCAATTTGTCTCACTCGAGAAGATCAAGGAATTTTCAGATAGTAAGCAATGCTTCAAAAGCAAAAGAATTATTCATGTTCTATAAAGCTCTCTTTTCTATAAGTCCATCAACAATAATAGACTAATTAGTATCTAAAAGAGGAAAGAAGTGATAAATACATTGTGAAGTATAAGTAGGCCTAACGATTGTGAATTACCTCCGCTGAAATCGTTTGTTATCAGGTTATAGAAATTGTAAATATGTATAATTGTCTAAAAATGACTTTTACCTCGAATTATAAATAATCGGACCTAAATTCTGAGTAGAGCGTTCATTAAATCCAATTATACCTTCTGACGGGATCCACAGAGCAATTCGACAGAATTTTAAAGCAAATTAAATTTCCGACTGAAATTTCCTCTGCATTTTCTGTGCATAGTCAGATAGTGACAGCGCACCCAATCCAAAGAATGGTTAAGCTTTCAAAAGCCTAATGTTGGTTAAAAAGTTAAGCATTCAAAAGCAACTGTAATATAATTTCATAACACATAATACCGACGTTACCGCTTTGAATAACTACTCAGACACTTGTAGGCTTTTTCCACGGCTAAAATACAGTAATCATGTGTATTTTTGTAGAGGAAACGTCCAATTTTCCAATAATTTATGGACCCTCCTCTCCTTTACAAATAGTTTTTGGACATAAGAGACTCATATATTTTCTAGGTTTGTTGAGACTAAAATAAAATTTGGCTCCTCCCCATGTCAAAAATCATACGCCGCTGACTTTATAAATTGTGGAGATGATATATCGCTTCTGCATGCTTCCCCTCCCCTCTCCTCCCCCTCCCCCCCTCCAATTACAGATTTCTTTTAAAAGGCTATTTTGGAAAATTTTAACACAAAACAACATGTGCAATAGTCGCCGGAAATTTGTCAAAAATGTGTGTGCGAAACGCTAATGTACCTTAAGCGGGAGTAGGCAGATATGGAGACGTCCCATAAAATACTTTCTTTTCTTTCCTTAATATCGATATCTTTTAAGAATTTTTTTCTTAAATTCAGGATTAGCATATTTGCTTTTCGAAGCCAAATCAAAATAATACTTTTTTCAGACTTCTTTGTCCACGAACAAATTTTATTTGACTTGAACTGATAATTGGTCTTTTGGGGTTTTCTTTCAAGTTGGATATTCATTTAGTTGCAAAAACTTAATTGGCGACAAAAATGTTGTTTGTTTCATGTTTATGGGCTTTTCTCAAAAGTGTCGATGAAGAATCAAAAGAAATTAGCAAAATTAGGACGGACGTGGTATTGTGCAATTCAGTACATTTGACTCCTCCCAAGAGCTTCTGCCAGTGGTCGATCCCTTTCATTTTTTGTCTTGATTACAGTTTGACTTCTTTTCTTCTTTTCTTTTCTTTTTTCAAACTAATTTGGGATGATCTTGCACTCCATACTTTAAAGGAAAACTAGACCGGGAAGTAAGGGTGTCTTTTTGGTCTGTTGCTTAACTTTTAAAAAATTCGTTGACATGTTTTACCTCCTTAAGTCATAAAAGGTTATTGTTTATGAATCGTAGATAACTACTTGGTAGTATAAACATTGGTTTTAGAGAAGTTTGGTAGCTCTACACATCTGCACATGGGCAAAAAAAAAAAACCTGATGTTTTTAGTCTCTAAAAAGTTTTAAACTCACTTTCAGTCTAGTGTTCCTTTAAAGTAATACACTTGCATCACCTGAGGTTTACGGTATTAGTTTCATTATCTTTATATTATTCGTGCGAAATTCACCGGAGAAAAGGTTTTTCCCTTCCCACCAGGGGCATAGCTATCCTTATTTTTCATTAGGGGACCCAACACTTCCTAGAGTGGCCAGGTACAATGATAAATGTTCGATTTGAACTTTAACCATTGTTTTTTCTTGCTGATTTTATCTTTCTGTCTGGAGTCGTGCATTTTGTGGGTGGCAAATATCTGGCCCCTCCCTATTCAATGAAGTTCCCACACTGAATGCACCACTGTGAGGACGTCCTCTGTCACACATACTTAGTAAATATGCTTATGAAAATGCTTATATTTCTAACACTTCACTTAGCAGCTTTGGATCTCACGCCGATATATCTTTGGCCCCTCCAACTTCAGAAACATTCCGGCGCTGTTGCTCAGTTACTCTTCTAATTAACCCTTTTTATGAGCCTTATGCCTGTATATGCCCAGGATGTCTGCATGTGAAGGGGGGTAAGGGAAATTTGGGACGATGGTGGTACGTTCTATGACAAAACAATTTATGGATGGAGAATTGAACTGGGTTATGAAGTGCGTGTTCTACACTCAGTTGCTTCTGCTTTCTCGTTGGTGAAGAGAAAAGTGGCGACATGGTCCCTGCAACACTGACATTATATAAGAGATTTTATTGGCTTAACTCAATGAAACGACAATAAACATTTACTGCGTTCATTCAATTTATTTGAATATTATTGTCTTGTATCTACTTGTTTTTAAGCAAAAACAGACGCTTATTACTTTTTATGATGTATCCGAAAGTGAATTCATACAGTGGTGTATTGAAAGGCGGCGAGGCAACTTTCCCCTTTGACCTGCTGCATTTCAAGGATAATCGTTCAAACAAACTTTTGGATAATGATTGCCTTTAATTTTCTGTCCGTATTAGTTTGAATTATTAAAACACCGAAACTGTATGAATGGTCCATCTTGAGACAGACAAAAATTGACTCCCTTTTCACTTAATACGGACCGAGTTTTCAGTGACTGGGATCACTGTCATGGCGCCTGGATTGTTTTGTGGAATACATGGGGTGTCATATTTACACTCCCACGCATACCCCCCCTCTCCTTACTCCCACATAGTAACTAGCTGATAGCAGGGAAGTGACCAGTTGCGAACCAAATAGGGTGGGAAGATGATTAAATATCACGGGCCCCAAGGTTTGGGACCCTGAGCAATATGCGATATATTTGTTATGGGGCCCCCGAGCTCTAGATTCCCCACGGATTACTTCAGGGATTAAGCAATTCCATCTTATATGAAAGAGGACTTCCAAAGAAACAACATGATGAAGAAAGCATTCAAAATTTCCTATTCCGCTTAAGAAATATTTAAAATTTATAATCATTTGTGTAGAAACGACCGAAATTTGACTAGTTGTAACGTCACATCCTCAGATTCCTTAAAACCATTATGTATTCTATCATATTTTGTCCTGTGATTTTGTGGCTTTTGGGTACGTCTTGAAAGTAGTCAAAAAGAGTCTAGTAAGGGTAATTATAATTAACCACCAAATAAAAGTTCGAGGAAAATTAATTAACATAGTGAAAAAGTTGAATAGATTAAATGAGTACATTAACAATTGTTAAGAATGTGAGGATGAGGGCGCCAACCTTCCATAGTAGGCTTACTACACCAATCATTTCTACACAGATAAGACAAGAGCTTTAAACTTGAATATCTCCTAAACGGCATAAGATTTTTGAACACTTTTTCCGCATAAGATGGACATGCTTGACCACTGACCTAATCCTGTAATATCTTTTTGGTTTCCACTAAGCCATTGTTCATGATAACAGAAAATGATCAGATTACATTACCAGTGTAAAACAAAGTCGATGCCCATAGGTCCCCCACTCAGCAGTTCCTGTTTCTTTGTAATTATGTGCAGTGGCGTGCGCAGGAATTCAGAAATGCGAAGAGATAGATCGTTCATCCCCCGAAGAGACATGTTCTCCCGACAAGACATTTTTCCGACTGATTGTCAAAGTGAGAGGCGTGCCCGCCCCCTTTTTGCGCACGCCACTGATTTTGTGTATTCTTTTCCAGTAACCTGTTGGCCATGTCCCTAAGTTACACAAATCTGAGTATAATTACAAAATATTAGACTAAGATAGTAAATATAGCTCCAGTTTGTAAAACTCTAGGCCTATTAGGTGTTTCAGCTGAAGTCATGAGGTCACGTGACTTTGTTTTGTCATTTTGTCGGGCAAGAACGATCGTCTGCTGTACCGTACTTATTTAGACTTACAAACGCTTGCATGTTCTTATATAAGATAATTTTTGTAAGATAATTATACCGGAATCTTGCTGTGCCGTCATGGCCGTTGGTTGCACTAATAGACGTTTGTCAGGGAATAAAAAGACGTTTTCTCGATTTTCATCTAATCCTGATCGACGTTCGAAGTGGCTTTCTGCTATACGACGCAACGTCTTTCAACCTTCGAAATAAGATTTGCAGTAAACACTTTATGCCAGGTATGTAAGCTTTGTCTGCGTATAACGAACAATTAGATGGCGTTCACGTAAAAGTTACTCTTCGTATACCCGGTGAATATACAAAACGTATAGGAAAGTATGGAGTAAAATCGCTGCCGCGAACAAAAACAATAACATTCGCTGAACTGCAGGTATGTTAGCAGGCAGTATGTTTGTTGTAACGTGTGATGTGACTGAGCTGTGTGAAGAAGCGTGAAACGTAACGACGCTTTCCAGGCAAAATGGTTTCCAGATGAGTTAGAGTCACGTGATAAAATCCTTCTATAAAGATATTTTAAAAACAGAAGAAGCTTTATAAATGATGTTGTAGGTGGTTTGTGTCTCTAAAGCTCATAGTTTGCACCAGGATTTGCGTGATGGGAGATGGGGAGAGGATATCCTCTCCAACAGGGGGTAAAATTGGAAAAATATGTTACAAAATTGTCCTTCTAATTCACGACAGATCGAGAAAAAATCCATTGGTTGGGGTCTGCAGTTTCCAGGAGGATACAAGGGGGTGTCTTTAGACTCACCAGTGCCACCACTGCTTAACGTCTGTGACATAAAGCAAATGAAGGGTCAGCTATATTTACAGGATTTATGGTGCCAGCTGCTTATGTTCATTCATATTTCCTATACATCATGTTTGTGTGTGATGTTAATCATTCTAAATAATTTTGCATGAATTTTGTATGTCAAAATGATGATCATTACCTCCAAATAAAGCTAAATCCATCCAAGCCAGTAAGGCTCATAGGACAGGTGCTTATCCACGGTTTTTGACTTACTTTGATTACAGGCCTACTCATCACATAGTTTTGATACTCTGTGATGAGTGAGAGAGAGAGAAAGAGAGAGTTGAACACACAATTACAATGACAGGGTCGTCGCCTGCGTATTCGGTTATGATAGTACAAATGCTATCACGAAACGCTTAATACGACCCGGACGAGAACACAGGTACGACGTACGGACAGACATAACATCGACAACCAAGTCAGTATCCACGGCCTTTGATAACCAGTTGTGGTGCACTGGCGTGTCTACCCACCCCAGGATTGAACCCGGGGCCTCGTGGTCTGTAAACAGGTATGATAACCGCTACACCACAGTAGGTAGATAGATGCGTATTGCTTTAATACTCATGGAAGAATTTTGACTTATCTTGATTGTACCGTGCTCAAAGGAAATTTGGTACTTGCTTTGGCCTCAGTGACGCCTCTTCAACTATTAAAAGTGTGGACAATTGAAGAGTGGACAATTCCATCGTCGGCTATGTTGATATATTTATTTGTTTTTTTCTCCTTGAAACATAATCAGCATTAATTCATGATTAGTAATGAAAAACAAAACTGAATTTAAGTGGATTTGGTACGAATTATTGTAAGCAAAGAAATTTTTCAAGCTAAAAGTTAATATCTTAATAACTTGAGATAGAAATATTAGATAATGCACGTTTCGTATCAAATGAAATCAACTTTCCAACTTCTGATTTTGAAAAGTATCTGTTTGCGTAATTATATATTTTCTCAAGATGAAACTTGGTACATATCCTTCTGATAAGTTTCTCGTAAAAACCGAATATGATTGAAAATTGAAGAAGTTGGCTTTTATTTTGGTAATATTCTACGATTCATGATTATAGTATGAAATATGTTTAAAAAGTATGTCATGATTAAAATTCATTGTTTAAACTCTGAATAGATTAATGTGTATGATAAACATGGTACATGATCAGGCACAAATTTAGAGCGGAAACTCCTCGTCAAAACAGGTTTTGATCTCTGGTTCTTCCAGCGGGAAATGACACTCCTCATTAAGGTCAAAGCTTCGACCTACATCCCATGTCTTGGACAAAACAAATTGGTGCACAGAAGAGGCAACGTCAGAAAGGTTCTCATCCTTCCCAGCTACTTTTGAAGATCAAGCTGATATTTGTCTGCTTCGCTGGAGCGTCCTATTTGATCAATAACAGATCCTTTAGTTTGCGTATACTTGATTAACAAATTCGGCTCGAGAAAATCAATGATATGCGCAGAATCATCCAAGAGCGAATGTAAATCAACGTCTAGATCAGCAATAAACTCAAGAAACTCAGTTTGCAAATCAGGAATCCTCTCAATCATGTGTGCATTATTGTCCTGCTGGTTGACATCCCTGTGGGCAAAGGAAGCTGCCATATCCGATTTCCACTTTTTGGGAGATACAAGGTCAATTATTGGCGGCAAACCGTTACTATGACAGACAACTGCATCTTCAATTGTGTTCTCCTGTATCTCATCCTTCCTTGGAGACACCATCGCATCTGCCCTTTCATGTTGCATCATTATTGCTGTATTTAACTGATAGTTGCAAGAACCATCTGATGTGGATGACCAGTCGAAAGGTTGACAAACAGTTTCTTCAACACTTTGATATGTGTCAATGTGTATACGTGCTTCGTCAACATGGTCAATGAGATCGGATCGTCTGCCAATTTTCGTAACATCTACACAGGCGGGACCTATATATGATGATGTCATCATCGCCTGTTGCATATCCTCAACTTTAAAGAGTGCATCTTTGTTTGAAATAACTAACACATTTATCTCCCCTTTAGGATTCCTGAGCGCCATAACAGGCGGGGCTTGTGTCATTCCAATAGGTTTAACGATCACTACGTCATTGCACGACGGACTTCCTAGGGTCATTGTTCCTGTTACTTCCCATTTAGTGTCCCTGGCAATTCTATTAGCCCTGGCCTCTATATTTTCAACGAATACTTGTCGTTTTGTGCTAGCAGGATTGTGGTCAGCCATTATCGTGAATGTCATGTTCTGGGTATCATCTTCCATAAATCTCTTGGGAGATCTACGTCCACTGTTTTGGAACCGCTTTGGCTGAATTTCTCTTTCTTTGTAAACTTTTGTTAGAAAGTTGTTTGCGGCATTCGTCGGACAACACCAAGCTTTCTTGGCACTCGCTGCTGTTCTCGTCGCAGTGGCATTATCATCGTTTTGGGATCTTTTTTGCGACCACTTTTCGCAGGTTTCATTCATCTGTTGTTTTGGCTTGTCTACAGGAGAAACAAATGTGACACACTTTATTCCGTTGATCACCTGAGACACGCACATAGGCTCATTCTTCTTTTTGCTTCCTTTTAAAAAACTTGAAGGACTTTGCCTGCCTTCATGATGCGATAACGCTCGCTTCGGAGGTGCAGGTGACTCATAGATTTGTCTTCCATTCTGACGATCGACAGAATCGTTTGTCTGCAAACATAAAAGAAAAACGAAATCGTGTTATATATTCTATGGCAGATGACTAAACATTCAGTAAAAATAGCGCTTGTTTCTTTTATCAGATTTAGTACATTCAGACATACCGGTATAGGCCTAATGCGTAGTATTCATTTAATGTCCTTTTTTCCCTAGTCATCCCGGGAACCGACGCAGCATATCCTCGGACCTTTGGATGTCCTAAAGGGGTGCAAGTAGTGAAGCCATAATAATATACCAAATTTGTTATTTTTGGAAAGGAATTTCATAATCCTTGCCTCATTATTTCATTCTTTAAAGGTATAAGGACAGGTAGAGCTAACATTATTTTATAAATTGATTTAAAATTTACTACACAACATAAAGAAAGCAAAACATTTCATCAAAATAGGTCAACTTTACAGCTTTTGAAGATTTGTGTGCAAATATGCAAGTATTTATGTTACTCTTGTGATGTATGAACGGGACATAGCTTTTACTTTCTTATGTAATTCCATTGTTTTTGAAGACTATGCCATTTTTTTGTTGAAAAAAGCGAAGATAATTATGATGAAGAGGATTTTGAATTTTACCAACCTAAGCCTAGAGAAAGCATTTTGAAAATGTTCAAGGTCTAAAATTAAGGGAAGAATTATAAAGAAAAACAAAAGCATTTTGAGGTGTTTTTCTGTTCATACATGTCATTTTTAATATATTAAAACAATTCAAACTTGTATTACTCGTAACTTGAAAACTAAGCTATTTTCAGACTTCAAAGACCATTAAATCGTTTGAACAGAAAACTTTTGTACCGGTCCATATTGGCCTACCTTTAATCATACAAGCCACATACATTAGCTTTTGCTAAATCCATCCGGGCCATTAGGCTCATAGGGCCGGTGCGTATTATCGGTTTCCATGGCGCAAGCGGATGAGAGTGCAGAACGGAACGCCAGTTTATCGCAGATTAACTCCTCAGCAGTGTTGGTACTCATTTTTACAGCCGAGTGGACTGAAGCAAGTAGAGTAAAGTGTCTTGCTCAAGGACACAATGCAGTGTTCAGGATGGGAATCAAACCCGGTATCTTTCGATTACGAGCATGACTCCTTAACCACTGAACCTCTCGGTGACAAAAAACGTGTCTAAAAACTTAAATTTGACAAATTCTTAACATTATTGTCTGAAACTTTAGAAGTGGATGTTCAGCTCTATTTCAAAAAGTAGCTGATTACTTCTTGTAATACACACGTGTCATTCCAAAATAAGTCCCGCGGGAAAATGACGTTTGGTCATAAGGTACTGTAATATTACTCGGGAGTTGGGCCCATATATATGACATTTGGTTCGGAACCCGAATGGGGATATAACAAAACACATGTCTGCATGTGTACAAAACATCCAGAAGTAGGGCCTTTCAAAATTAAAAGTTTGAATTGAATTCCTGACTAAACTTAATACTATAAGCATGGGTAAAATTTGTCCACCTAAAGTGTCACAAAATAACACTAACGTTAAGATGCAAGATGAATTAATCATAATACTGTCGTAAATAATGTAAATGCGGAAAACAACTGGGGAAAGGGATTCCCCTCTTACACCCCCGCTATCTCGTCTATGCTCAAGCCTCCTATGCAATTAGACTCAGGACCCGACTTAATTACCCACCCTTCCCTAACTGCCTAATCCTACTACTGAAGAGGTTGAGGTTCAAATTCAATATTTCTGTAAAATCGAAACAAGATACCATGAACATAGTGGATGACGCAAAGTGTCTACCAGGCTATAGGAATATTTGAAATTTACAAAACAATTACAGGAATGCTAAGATCAGTGAACTTTGTTCAGTGAAGATTATGCAGATAAGAAGTGTATGCCAAACAGGCCTATAGCCTACTTCGAAAATACCGGCGTGGAGCCTTTACCTGCAGACTGAACATGTTGAAAAGCGGTTCTCCTTCGAACCAGTCGCAGTGTAATGCCACAAGATGGACAATCTTTAAAATCCATTGCTAAATCACCTTCACTGAGATGAAACTGTTAGGAAAGTTTCAAATCAACTTCAAAAGAAATTTATTCATCATGCATCATGCAAATGCTGAATACGCGCTATAATTTTAAAGCTTGAATTTGTTTCAGGTGTTACGGGCGCTGTTCAACAGCGTGACGCGTCTTGACGAGAAATGACGCAGAGCGCCCGTTTGCGCGCTTACGGTCCTTGGCATAACTTCCCAGGTAGGTAGGAACAAGTGAGCGTGACGTCATTCGCTCTATATTACGTATAGGCCTTCGGTGTATACGTAGAATATGGCGAATGACGTTACGCTCTCTGGTAGGAACCATGTGAGATAAACACCTCACTCAGTAGGCACTACATGCCTGATAGCGTATACTACGGTCAGAATGTTATCTAACTGGTAGGAACCAAACCTTAAGCCTGTTGACTCCACTTCCACGCAACAAAGGGCGTTGCGACAGGAGGTGTAGGAGTGTCACACCCCTCAAGAAGAGAATAGAAGTCAAATTCGGGCAAATTTTTTTTCTTCAAACATTCAGAAAATGGGCTAAAAAATCGAAATGATGCCAACAACAATCTGCACAATTGAAGAAAAAAAAATGGTCAGTTTTCGGAATATTGAATTTAAATTTAATTTATTTTTAATTTATAAAAATAAGAAAAACATTTTTCGGTTTATTTGTTAGAAATTTTTAACATTTCTCAAAAATAGGTCTAATAGGCGTGGCAAAATAGTCAAGTAGGACAATTTTGTTAATGCAATAATTTTGAAATACGATTTGGGTTCAAACGTTTTGCACAAATTTTCTTTAATATGACTCAAATTTGGTAAAAATGTATAAATTTGGTTTAAGTCACCCAATAGTACAAATGACATTAAAAATCGCTAAGATTTATTTGAAATTTGTGTAAATTGCCATTATGTCGTTAAAAGTTGCAGAAATGTAATTTCAAATGGCACAATTTTTTCCCAAAATGGCCCTAATGTGGTTCAAAAATCGTCCATTATATATTAAATTGGTAGTGATTCACTATCATCAGTTTGTTTGACATCAGTTAATATTGAATATTTTTCATTTAGCCAGAAGTCGGATTCATTTAAAAGTCATATGTTTGGGCACTGTTTTCCACCTCTTGCGCTGAAAGCTGGATACACCACCGCCCACAAGGGGCCAATGTTTAAAGCTCAGGAACTGATTTTTAGCTTTTGATCTACTCATTTTGAGGGGTGAATCACATATTAAATTCTAGACTTAAAATATGCGTTTTTCTTTGGTGGGCATAGTGTGGGTGCGGGGAACAGAGTAGCAGGTTGGACACGGCACAATGACAAACATACAAGGGCACATTTTAGGTCAAATTGGGACACCTTACCACCGAAGGAGGAGTGTACAACCCCGGCACCACGCCTCCGGATCCACCTCTGGCCGTTCATTTTTATTCGAATCATTATCTAATATTTCATTCGAAAATCTTGACCGCAAAGTTCTAAAAGCAAAAAAAAATGGATTTGAAAAAAAACACACACACACAACAGAAGCGAGACTTCCGCCTGCAGCCTTGCACCTTATCTTTATGCCACGTTCCGGACACTTCAAAATACATAATTTGAAAATGCAAATATTAATATGTATGTGATGCCATGTTACCTAAAAGTCGGGCACTTTAAAAAAAAAATCGGGCAAATTTAGTTCACCCTTCCGCCACTTCCCCAATGTGTGAGCGTTCGCGACAACCATGCTTACACGCCTTAAATAACAAGGTGTAGTTATACAGATGGTATCTGTTTGGATCTGAATGAGGGAAACATTCAGAAACCCATCACCCAACGATCGAGTTTTTTGTCATAAGTTTGACTGATTTTCATTAGGCCTATGTTTTTGCATAAAATATCAACCTATAGACCTAATATAATCTAAAGGGTGTAATACAACGTTACAGCCTATGCGTACGATTTCAAAAATGGTTTCTCACTGAAAACTACTGCGACATTTTAGGAAATGAACACGAAAAACAAATAACTATTAGACAAATATTGAGGTTGACATTTACACAAAAGTTACCGTCTTAAAGGACTATGGACATCTAGCAGATTTCATATATGTGAAAGAACATGAAAATTTGAGTAGGATAAAAAGAAAAAAATGGTAAAAAGCTTATTCGGTTTTCAAGTTATGACTAAACAAAGTTTCATTATTTGCAGTATACTAGGACACATCTCAAGTTAAATTCTGTCCTTCAATTTCAGCTACTTATCATGCTTGTGAATTTCGGAATATCTTTTCCGACAAGATAATTCGGGGTGTGACAAAGTTCCATCAAATTTTGCCCGAACTCCATTTCTATATTTCAGACAACATTGACAGACTGACGGAGGAATAAAAAACAAAGGTTTACAAAAGAGAATGAAGGATCCTTCCCCCATTGATGTCACACATTATTGCGCAATAACAACTACAAATTAGAAATGCTGTAAATTGGTCAATCTTTAACTAATTTTAGTAGAATATTTTGCTGTTTTAATGGTTTAGATCCTATATTAGACCAATTAAGCCAATGTTGCCTCTAGATGTCCATAGTCCTTTAACTCAAAAATTTGTCGGAAACAATTTGGATGATTGCGCGTCACCTATTGACTCAGCCTCACGTTTGCGCCGGTTAAACGTTTTCACCGGCGCTAAACGGTACGTTGTGTGTGTGTGTGTAAAAAGTGATGCGGGCGCGCGGCTTTTATTTTTTATTCAAAGTCAATAAATTTCGATTTGCAGCGCTGTGGATCAGCTGTAATAAAATTGAAAACTATCTAGGGCAATCGTTCGTATTTTGGTAAAAAGTAGAAAGAAACAGAAAAACAGACGCTGAATGACTTGATCCAAGAGAAAAATATTCGGTACTTAAAAATAAAACAAATAAATAAAAACTGGGATTTTCTCAAAACTGATGCGCGCGAGGATGATAAACTAATATTTTGTATTGAGTCTACTATATGCCGATGTGTTTGGCATGGGTCCCGAGCTCCATTTTCCCCACGGTTCCCAGAACTGTAGTTACACCACTGGAAATGACATCATGACAACCCCAGCTGATATTACAACATTGAATTTCAGCCACTTTCTTGCATGAAGACTACAATTTGAATAAATGAAATTGAAAGCAGCCATTTTCAAGCCAATATCGGGTGTTTTTGCTTCAATTCTCTTCATTTTTGTGAAATTGGTTCCATTTTTTGCTCAATTTTCTTCATTTTCGGGAAATTTGCTTCAATTTTTGTGCAATTTGCTCCATTTTCTGGAAATTGGTTCAAATTTTAATGCAAATTTCTTCATATTTTCGTGAAATAATCTTCATTTTTGTGAAATGTGGTTCAATTTTGGCGCAATTTCCTTTATTCCCGTGAAATGTTTTTTAATTTTCGTGAAATTTTCTTCCGCATTTTGTGAAAAATTTCCTACAATTTTTGAGAAATTGTCTTGAATATCTTTGAAAAATATGCTTCAATTTTCATGTAATTTCCGTCATTTGCTGGAAGTTTTCTTTAATTTTCGAGAAATTTCTATTAATTTTTGAAATTTCTTTCAATTTTTGTAAAATATTCTTCATGTTAGTGAAATTTGCTTCAATTTTCGTGTAATTTTCCATTAGTTTTGAAAAGCTTTGATGAATATTGAGAAAAATATTACATAACTACAAAAGAAAACAAGAAGGTAATCCACGGAGCTGCTGATCTCATCACGTTAAGCGTACAGCATAGTGGGAGAAATAGCTAACAGGGTCACTATAGCTCTGTGACTTTTGATGGATTGCACTGCCCATGTGAGCTCGAGTACAAGCAGATGTTGAGACAGGCTTGGCTATCTTTCTTTAGGCATAGTGATGGATTGTACTGCCCATGCGAGTACAAACAGACCTTTGACCATTTGACCCCGGAGTCTGCGGGACACAAATTCATATACCAAGGTATCATGGTACAACATAGGGCTGGTATAGATCTTGTACTTTTTTAGTTAAAAATGGCGCAAAAATGTACAAATTAGTATAAACTTTTCCCCTAAAATCACATATTTGACCTCTGATTCTTGATCCTAATCACTGAAATAACTTCTAAAAATGTTTACATTTATTACACGCTACTGTATGACAAACACCATTCATGCTCATATCACACTTACCATTCCATAACTATATAGGCGGAAATGGTAAAAAGGTCAATAGCTCTGTGACCTTTGTCCTTTTAACCTCAGAATCTACGGGGACATAAATGAATGCATCAAGGGGTCATGGTGCAATATAAGGATAAGGTTGGTATAGGTCTTGTACTTTTTGAGTTTAAAATGCTGCAAAAATGTACAAATTAGTACATAATTACCTCTAAAATCATAAATTTGACCTCTGACCTTTGACCCTTGACCCTAATCAGTGAAATAATTTATGAAAATGTTCACATTTATCACACCCTACTCTATGACACCATTCATGTTCACTTCACTACATTTCCATAACTATAGGGGAAAATGGTGAAAAGGTCAATAGCTCTGTGACCTTTGACCATTTGACCTCAGAATCTGCGGACACAAATTCATGTACCAAGGTGTCATGGTGCAGCATTGGGTTGATATAGGTCTTGTACACCAGACAAATTAGTACATAATTACCCCTTAAATGACATATTTAACCTCTGACCTTTGACCCTTATCACTGAAATAACTTCTGAAATTTTCACATTTATCGTACCCTACTGTACGACACCATTCATGCTCACGTTACACCTACCATTCCATAACTATAGTGGAATATGGTGAAAAAGGTCAATAAATCTGTGACCTTTGACTTTTTAACCTCAAAGTTTATACGGGACACAAATTCATGTACCAAAGTGTCATGGTACAACATAGGTTTTGTTTAGGTCTTGCACTTTTTGAGTTAAAGAATCCGATTTTTTTGCATTAGAAGCACTCATTTGACCTTTGGCCCATGATCTTTGACCTCCAAGTATTTTAAAGTTACTGTAGTGCTACTAGTAACATCAGATGCTACAGTAAACGCATTTTCGTAAGTTATATCGTGAAATCGGTAACCACCAGTCGCGGATGCACATATTTTGAGAGTAACGTTAGTACTCGCCATGCATGTGTAGCTTCTTTTAATCAGAATTAAATTAAATGAGTATTTCTACTCTTTCGGTCATCTGGTCATGTGCAAAAGTACGAGGTGATGTGTTGTTAGCATACTCGGAGGCATCTGATTTTGAGAACAGCATTCTAGTTGTTGTGAAATAGAGTAATTTTACTCATTTAATGTATTTTTACTAATTACGAGCTAAATAAACTCACTGCAAATGAGTAAATTTGAGGACGAAGTTTTTTCAGTTTTTGGGGTAAATTTACCCACATATTATTTTCTGTGTATTCAATTATCTGATTAATCGAGAGGGAATATAACGTGCACTTTAAAAGAACATGATTTGCCCATCGAAGTAAAAAACATTTTTTTTCATTTTTCAGAAACAAACTAAAAGTTCTTATGACATCAAATTTTACACTACAAGGTTACTTTTTACCACTCTGGTGAAATCTTTGAGCAGTTTAAATGCAATAAGGAATAAGATATAAATTTGATGTTTTTTCCCATTTGTTTTTTCAATAGTCCTCCATCATATATATTGTCATATACAGCGGTGTATGGGAAAAGTTTTGACATGGATAAGGTAAGGGTAAGAGGGGAGAAGGGGGGGGGGGGCAGATATTTGATTTGATGTCCTAACAAACCTATACACATGTGTTAGTGTCTCTTATATCGTAAACAACTGCTAACTGCCACCCTTTCCCCTTCCCGGTTAGAAGTAAAATTGAGAAATTGTTAACATAGCCACAGCATTGGAAGCCGATGAATCTTAACCCTTTCGAGGCTCTAAAATGATATAAGTTCGACTTCCATTTGGAGGGGTAAAGTGAAATGTTATTGATAGACCAAGGGCAGCGTAATATGTTTGAAACTGGGTACACATACTTTTAGGGGCACGCGTATGGCATAGGTAAAAGGGCTGAAGGATAATTCCCCCTGCCCATCCGAACCGAAATTTATAATATTTATCGGAAAATTCCTACTTGCCTTTTTCTTTTCTAAACTGCTAAAAGAAATTTTTAACTTGCAGCTACGAAAGTTGGATAATCGGCCCGGAACAAATAACACAAAACTTATTAGATCTACATTTAGAAATATTACAACATTTCGAACAATAATTTTGAAAACAAATGAAAAATCTTAACCCATACAGTCTAGCTGTGACAGGAAAAGCTTTGAAGTCCACACTTTCGGTGGTAACGGGCCACCATGAGGGTTGGAACATGATTTGATGTTACAGTGTGCAAACATAATTCCAGGCTGATGTCAAATCCTTATGCCAACTTATAAAAAGAAATTATAGAAGAATTTAATTCCATTTTTAGGGATGCTTTAATCGTCACAAATATCCGAAGGAGGGGTGGTTACCCTTCCTATACTTTAAGTTTACCTCGAGCCTTTAGCCAGACAAAAAGTGAAAACTGTCGGAACAAATGAAACCGGAAGCGGTTGGACAGGGCATCCAAGGCCCAAACAAAATTTGGTATTTGCCCTCCCCCCCCCACAAAAAAAGTACACAGAGCATACATCAGTCCTGTTGCCTCCCACTCCCACCCACTTACCCCCCTTCTCCCTTCCCAAAATATATATATAAAAAATAATATAAAAATAATAATAATAAAGAAACAAAATAATAATAAACAAAAAACTGAAATGAATATTAACTATCTCTACTTGTGTATTTGAATTCAGCATTCCTTTCTAGAGTTTATGTACGAAAATGCAGTTTCTGATGTATGATATAAAACGTATGTTGTC
>JAIGNY010000248.1:235000-340000 GCA_020152595.1 Chiridota heheva
AAATTTTTCTAAACAACGCCATTTTTCAGAGAAAGTGCTTTTTGAAATTTAAATACATTATAAGCACTTGGAATTTCAACGCTTGTTCAAATATCGGAACGGTTCTGATTCAGTCTTCAGTGACGAATCTATATTTTGGGAAAAACCTGATATATAATGTCGCGTTTCCATTTAAATTTTTCCACGGTGCAGGAATGAAGTGACTTTTTATACAAAAAAACGAGCCCCTCTCAAAATGCTGGCTACGGGGCCTGCAATAGAAAAAAATATTTTGACTCAAAATATTCTCCAAAAGTCTGCTGTTTAATGTAGGCTATCTAAAAACAAAATGTTACTGTAAAATTGACAGAATGAAATTCAAATTGATAAAGAAACAGTTGGAGGTCTTAATACAATTATGATTTTACCCATGTTTTATGATGCAAGCAAAGAGCTTCAAACTAACTTCCTAAATGTTAGAAAAAAAATATATCCGCTTTCAGGTATAGGCCAATAGTCAATAGTACCAACATTTAATAAAGCCCGCTACATGTTAGAATCAGGCCATGGAGGTGACTTGTCATTGTTCAAACGTAGTGCAAATCCGGGAATGCAAGTAATTATGGCTGGACATTTTCCATTCTAGTCAGAGGGTTCATTACAGAAAATGTGTTACAAAAACTTCGAAGTTTTTGTTTTTGTTTATAATGGAAAAATATTGTAATTGTGGACTGCATGATCTAGGCTATCATATAAAGAGAACTTACAAATTAAATCTCGGGGTGATTAAAAATATACCAAAAATATGAAAATTACAAATGATTATTGGGGGATCACTAGTCGCTACATTAACCTCCAGAGCAAATTATTATCTTCTTATTTGTCAAAACCAGTCTCCCTTGATATAGAAAATAGACTTTTCATACCATCTCCAGTGGTTGGCAGAGTGTATGGCGTGGGGAAAAGTATTAGTCTGTTGCCCATATCAATAACCCAAAAGTTTGGTCCTGCAATGTTTTTTGATGGTGTCTATATCTTTGCAACCCACTGAATACGAGAGATGCCACCCTGGTGACTTTGAGCGTTTTGAGATATCCAAGATGGCCGCCACCACATAAAACATATCTTTGGCGTAACCAAATTGTAGGGGGCATGCCCCCAAACCTAAGAAATAAATTACACATTAAAATATATGTTTCGCTTAGGTGAGCAAGTTTTACTGAAAAGTTAATTGCCATGTTTGTTTTAGTTTAGCATATATTCTCAAGAACTTTTACAAACTCTATATATAATGTACACCTTCAGACTGTCTAAAACAGACAGTAACCTTCATTTCCCCCTCCCCGCCCCTCAAAAAATCCTGGCCAGTGCCTAATTCCCTTCAAAACACTCCACGTGATTTGCCTTCAACTTCAAGGCATTTCATATTTCTCAAATGCGTATTTTCTCAGACGGAACCCAGGCGGAACTTAGGCGGAACTTTGGACCCCACGCCGTGGGGCTGCTACGCGCAAAGCAATGTCGCCTTACGGCGACATGCTTTTGGTTACCCCCATCAAAATACTTCTCACCACTCATGGTTGCCAACCCTCCCCCCAAAAAATGCATTTAGAGCACATATAAGAGTGTTTTTTGTGTCGAAAATAAAGTAGGTTGTTCATCCCATGGATTCCATTTCTGACCACTTTAATGACTTATGCTATGTTTGAATAACCATCATTTTGATCATCAATTACATCCAGCTCGGGTCAGGGGTAGGGAGCAGAAAAAGGGCGCTTTTTTGACAGTAATTGAGGGCACTTTTTTTAAAGAGGAACTCTTGTCAGTTTCCAAAATTGTGGAGAAAACGTTCCCCCTGCCCCATGGTTACACATATGGTTTGAACATAGGCGGGATTTGGGCGGGGGCACTTCCTCAATCCCTCATTTTTTTTGTCCAAATGGGTACTTTTTACGGTGATGTAATGTATCTTAGCGTGATTTTTTTATTCTCCCCCTCCCCCCTCTCAAACACATACTTTTGACTTTCCCCCACATTCGGTAGGCAAATTCCACCTATGGCTTTGAGATTGGGGAGCCAGGACCACTGTAAATAATTAACCATCGGGCGAATAGGTAAATGGCTTTTTGCCTAAAAACTTAAGCCTCAATAGCAATATGCAGATATGATGCAATTTATATTCACAATGTTTTTTGAATTAATTTGAAATCATAAAGAGACATACTAACAGCAAAATACTATTGCATAAAATCAAGATGGATTTCCATCATTGCAACAAAACATGATTTCAACTTTGGCATATTTTCCTCATATTGTTTATGTATTAGCCATTCTGAGCAAAAGAATAATTATCGCAATTAATGAACCACAATTAATCAATTATAGCATCCCACAAATACATTTCAAGTGACATTCTTTCGAGTTATAACAAAATATAACTAAAACGATTTTGATAATTTCTTTCAAAGTCCTCTTTCATATAGCTTAAGATAGACTTACTTGACTCCTGAAAAAATCCTTTAAAATGACTATCACAGATAACGGTGATGTTATGCATCAATTATTACAGTTTTTCATATGGGAACCTTGCCCGCATTTGCAGAAGTACACGTGTTCCCAAGACAATAGCAAAAAAGTTGTTGCCTCAATCGAACTAGCTAAATCGGTACACAAGAGAGTAATTTGTTTTCCTTCCTATTGAGTACAATTCAATCGTCTTCACTATACTTCACCACATGTAATTCTTTTAAAATTGTAAATATGGTTTGTATTTTACCCGTTTTATGTGCTTGCATATTACAGTTCAGTGACTTTGTTGAGTCATAGCTCTGGTGACATTTTACAATCACAACGGCTAAACTTGTAAAAGTTTGATGAATATGTATGTATAGCAATACGTATGTTAGAATCATTCTGATTAGACAATGTTTTAAATTTGCCAACGGTTTTCCAAGCCCAAGCTCTTTATAAACCTTATAATTATTCATATACATGACGGGTGGGTAGACACGCCAGTGCACCACAACTGGTTATCAAAGGCCGTGGACATTGACTTGGTTGTCGATGTTATGTCTGTCCGTACGTCGTACCTGTGTTCTCGTCCGGGTCGTATTAAGCGTTTCGTGATAGCATTTGTACTATCATAACCGAATACGCAGGCGACGACCCCGTCATTGTAATTGTGTGTTCAACTCTCTCTCATATACATGACGTAATCTACGTTTCAAACTTTCAGCAGTCTAGTTGTACGTATGTGACGCGATTTCCTGTTGTGTGTACGCAATTCCTTGTTGTGTGGACTGATACGCGCTGTACTGAAAATTTCATTTAAACCTAATGCTCAGAAATGCTGTAAACTTTCCCATATGTATCATCTGCACGTAAACATAAAACCTCTTGTAAACCAGGAGTTGTGCCATGTTATGTTTGTGATTTGAAAGGTGTTTTTTCATTAGTTAGTTATTTACACTTTGGTGACTTTATAGCCAGAGATACTGAATTGCGCTATATGGCTAAATGGCCTATTCGGACTATTTTAGCCATTCTTGAGCTTTAATTGTTTTTAAACCGATGTTATAATATAAACGAGCTATCAAATACAAGTGCTATACCCTAATTTGACTACTCATTGGAGAAATCCCAAACTGCATGGATATCAAGCTCGATTAACATATGTACCAGACGGTATTTTTTTCGCTCTAGCCAATAGTTTTCTTTCAATCGGAGATACTCGGTGGTATTTCTCGACCCAATATTATTATATATGCTAAATTCATTCAGATTGCGCCAAGCAAAATCAATTATTTGAAACATTTTCAGCGCATTTTGGAATGCAAATTCGTTCAAACTACGCACCAATATGAAGTGTCATTGCATCAACATATCCATCTATTTAAGGAAAACATAGCAACAACAAAATCAGAACGTATCCGAGCGAGAACCTGGCTCTTGAGTTAGTCATTGATTAAGCTCAGATTCATTAAAGGGATGTTGAGCTGAAATCTGTGCAAGCGAGTTGAGCACCTGCACCTTGCTGATAGATATCCTTGATCACCACATCGAATCATTTGAAGAATTTCTGGTTGTGCTGGCTGCACACCATTTGGCACTGTTACTGGTGTAAGCAGTTTGTTGTGCTTATCCTTTATCCAGCCAACGTTAGATGGGGCATATTAGGTGCATCTTCATTCAATGCTGCTTTCCAGACACATGTTTGAAAATGGGTACGTTTTACATTTTCCACAAAGGCTTTAGATGTTGGTGGTAATGCTTTCAGTTTTGGTGGCATGGTTAGACCCTTCTTTGCTGTCTCTGACAACCACGTATTGTACCTGACATCGAAACTGTTCCCCTGGGTATTTCTTCCATAGCAGGATGCTATCATAACGTCATTCATATCAGCTTCAGGATGCCCAAGTGTAACAAGTTCGTAACCCTTTTGTAGTGCATTGAATATGCTTGTTTTACCAACACAGGTGGACCACTGTATCACAGACAGAGAGAGCATACATGGGCAGCCAGAAGATGTGGCACCATCTTAGAGTGTTTCTACACTGTTGCTCCAATATCAACCATGGCTCTCTCTGAACTGGTGGCTTTTATCACCAACTTGCATATCAGCCTGCATTGGTTGTAATAATGAAGTGAGAAGATAAACACGTCTGTACAATTAGCTATTACTCAAGTCTCTTCTTTGTCTAAAAACAACTTGTGGAACTTTACTGCATCCTTTAACAAGCAATTTATGGTACTTCTGTGGACCTTTGTCTTTAAGATTCTTCCGCTTTGTCAAATAATTGTTGACAAACTATATTAACGACCTGTACTTTGTTGTGGAAGACATTTAAGATAAGTTTCCGGGGCGGCAGAAGTGTGTTTGCATTTAGTATGTATCGTCTGCTAGCATGCTGACCTGCTCGTTCGGTTCGAGTACCACTCTCTATGCTGTAATCATATGCGATCAAACGCAGGATGCATATCAAACTGGTTAAGTTTGTTCAACATATTCTTGTACTGTGCCATGAAGGCTAATGATGGATCCAAAGTATTGCACAGTCATCAAGTAATATCACATCTGGTGCCTGAAGTGTTCTGGCTGATTGTTCGACTTGTTGTTACACGACAGACATTGTTTTTGTAATCCTTTATATATATTTCACCGCTATCAATAAACATAGATGTTGGTACAGGGGTAATTCAAAACGGAAAATGTTACCCACGTCTACTTCTCGAGAAGTCATTAAATTATGGAGTTTTCTAATTCCATAATTAGACCAACTCCACTCTGGAGATAATTCATTCCGGATAAAAAGTGGTAGCTGATCTGACCTTTACATACCTCTTTTGGCGACCATGGTTACCACATTGCTTGATAAGGACTGGTAGAAGCCATGTGGCCACTTTTCATATTCAATCTGAAGCTTTTAGCCAATTACAAGTGTATTGTTATAATCTATTCTGTCAACTAGAATATTAACACTCTGTAGAGCGCATATATACGCCCGTTGCAATTCCAACATGCCTAGAATAATTTGATCCCTACACTCAATATAATCTACCTCAGAAATCCCCACCAAGATTTATCCCCAAGTTTTGATCTGTAATGATCATTTGCATTCTGAACACTTGAAGATTATCTTCTGACTAATTTCTTCAAATGCCATATCATTGTTTTCAGTCTCATTTACGCTAAGAATTCATTGTTTGAGTTCCTTTCAGTTAAAATTCACATTCCATCATGACAGAAACTAATTTTCTTTTTACTACTTTGTAAGTAGTGATCACTTGATTTAATTTTCAATAGTTCAGAAAATTGATGGTTGGATTTCTTTTCATGACATGAATTTAAAGTTCACCACATTCCATTGAAAAGTTTCAACTATGTCTTGACAGACCTTACACTAAACATCATCACCCCTTGATTTCTGCCCTTCCTTTGTACCAATGCATCCCAAATGTAAACCACTTTTTCCTTTGGCAATAATAAGACCACACATCAAATTTAATCCAAATCCAATCATCAGTTCTTGAGATATTCTAATTACAGACAAACTTACCTTAGAATGTCCCCACCCCTTCATTTGCGCCCTTTTCCTTTTCCAATATGTCCCAAATTTTAATCACTTCTTTCTAAAGCAGTAGCAACACCACACACTAAATTTGATTTAAATTCAGCTTTCAGTTCTTGAAATAACTTGATGACAAACAAACAGACAAACAAACAAACAAGAGGTGAAAACATTACTCCGTTCAACTTCGTTGGCGGAGATAATAACACGTTGGATGGTCATCAACATTAAAAGGTCAATGCACATTTGCAATTTCTGTTTGATGATATCTCCATCGTTGGCATCCGATTTCAGACGAGCTGGCATTTCTTCTTTGTGGGATGCCAATTCGTATACTGTGTCCTTATAGACGACTGCAGATGTGAATACTAAGTGCCCAATGTTTCACGGCAGAAGAGTTCAGTGTTATGCCACCAGCACCATGCCCATAATGCATATACGTGGTTTTAATGTACATATCAGACCATATTCCGTTCCATAGGCCCGCCTTATGGCTGATGACAGGAATGCCTCACACACCTCTTTTGGAATATCCTTCATAGATCGCAGGTGTCGTAAAACAAACCGTATCTTGCTTAGTTGATATATCCGAGGAAAGTATTAATGCATTGAATTCACATCCCACCAATGTAGTGGCCATCTCCCTATCTTACAGCTCGAAAAAAACATCAAGATAAAATCCGGCTTAATTATCCACTCAGAGTTTTGCTGTTCTGCTACTGGCTGCCCAGCTCGCAAGGGTTTCCATCTGATCATTCTGCTGTTCTGATCAGAAGATAGTATTGCAAATAATTTCTCCCGCTAAAAGTGGAAGGGCTCTTGTATTTTGAGGAATATATATATATATATACATTGAGAAAATGTACATTGCTTGATGCAAAGATTATTAGATGCATTGAATAGTTTAATTTGAAATAAAATGAATAAGATTGAAAACAGCATTGTTCAAGTATACAGTGTGCAGCTTATTTATGTGATGTATACTTTTTATTTTTCATTTATATAATTCAACATTAATATTTTGTTAGTTTGCCATTTCACTATGTGAATAGAGATGTTTGATATATAAATAAAGCTATAAAACTAATAAATGATGTGATTAACAAAGTCTTTGACATAAAAACAATACTTGAACACAGAAACCACTCTTGTGAGTGTTCTTAGAGCAATGATATAACATATATTGCACGATGGCGGCCATCTTGTCGTCATTTGGGTTATTCCGTCATGACAAAAGTCATTGAAATGATCAAAAATGGAATCTATGGGATGAACAACTTAGTTTTGGACACAAATACACTTTTATAGTTGCTCTAAATACAGATATATTATGTTGTATGTAGTGGCGGCCATCTTGGCGGCCATTTTTGATATCGCAAAACGCTTAAGGTCACCAGGGTGGCATCACTCAGATTCTGAATCAGCCTGCGGGTTTCAAAGATGTAGAAACCATCAAAAAACATTGCAGGGACAAACAAATTTGGTTCAGCGTAAAATTAAAGTTTGGGCATTATAATAAAAATATAAAATATGTTATCAAAATGAAACATTTTGGACTTAAGAATATGCCCCAAATCCAGAGCTTCGGGGCTTCACCCCCTGAAATCCTACCAGGGCTTCCCATCTTGACCCCACCAAGGGTTCTTAAGCAGGCATCTAGACCCCACGCCGTTAAGCGCACGCATCGCGTGAGCAGTGCTGCCTTACGGCACCACTGTGTGATTTCATTAACAATCTGGTGTGACCAATTTTGCCCCTCCCCCACCCAAAAAAAGTCCCCACTGGATCCGCCTGTGGCGGTTGGTGAGGGTGCGAATTCCCGCTGCACCCCTTTCTATGTGCAGGCTGGATACCTTCCCATCTTTAGAACGGTATAGCGGGGCCGAAAATTGGTCAAAATTTTCAATGACGATTCTTTTCTATTTTTAGAAATGGGGTCAAAGAAAATATTACATTATGAATCGGAATATTGAGGATCACTATAATTCGGGGAAATCAGGGCTTTTCAGAAAAATGTCACTGGTGGGCCAATCGATGACAAAAATGGCGTAGACATTGAATCCCTAGCGCAGAAGTGGCGCCACCGGCAACGGGGGTGTTGTGGGAGTCAAGTCCTCCACCTTTTTTTAATTGTAATAAGAATATAATTACTATAAACTGGATTAAACTACCTTCTTGAAAGTAAAAATTTTTCCCTCCCAAACAAAACAAAATTGCTTTAAGGAATCTTGGTTTGCTTTACAAAATTTATGTGGTTGACATAACCACAAGATTGAAAAAAGTGGTGGTTCAAATGAAGTGACTGTTGGGACAAATGGCCATGAGGGAAAACTTTATGCGGTTTTTTTCTTTTTCTGCCGGAAAGTGGAGGACATGAGGGACATTTCTCACAAAATTAGTGATGGAATATAACCTTATGCTTACTGCAGAGAGTTTGGGTATCAAAGTGTCACATAAAGTGAATTAAAACCCACGAAATCTGTGGCAATTACTTCTCTGGTTGATGGTGGTGGCACCTTTTTTTGTTTCCCTTTTGTATGTTGCTTCTCACACTTTATGAGTCCATGCTGGGTTATTTTATGGAGCTAAAACTCGTATTTTGCTCCAAATACACTCATCAATTTTGTCCAACGGATTTCGAGGATTTCCAAGATGGCGGAGGGAGGGGTTGAGATAGATAGGGATTATGCTCATGCACCATCGCCGTAAAAATAAACAATGGCGCAATAATCTGATAGTAGGGTGGAAAAGGCGAGAAACCCCACGGGCTCCAAGTACAAATCAAGATTTAGGGCCCCAAAATTGTTCTGTGATATGTTTGTTATGGGGCCCGAGGGCCAATTTCTTCAAGAGTCCCGGGACTCTAGGTAATCACGCCACTGGACCCAAACATCAGGTCAGTCATCAGGTCTACATGATAACAAAGACAAGAACTCTGACATCACATGTCAAGCAGTCAGGTAGGTCAGCAACCGCATGCCACTAAAGAAACACTATATCGGACGAACGTAAAATCTGAAATCATTCCCGACAATTGAAAATTTAACATTCCTACCACATACAGACATAGCAGCGTATGTTATAATTGGGAACAGGTGAGGATGTGGAATAACCCCCACTTTAGGAAGGTATCACTTTAGGGGCCAAGAATTATCCATGATGCCGTTTCATTCAAATTAACCATGTTAATTGACTCGCTTTGAATGATCCTTAACAGCAGATTAAAGTATATAGCTAAAGGAGGAAAATGTCTTCTGTCAAGACTCAACCAGTGTAACAGGAAATACTGTACCCCCACCCCAATTCTACAGTGGCTCATTACGGCCATCGATATATTTTATTAGCTTTTCCGAGTATTGTTTTGACTTTAACTATCTATACTCGTGTTCGAAGAACCACATGCAATTGTACAGCTAGCACCTTCCTGCAAGGAGTAGGAAAATAACAGAGAGAAAGCCAGAGGGGAAAGAAAAAGGAGCAGAGGTTGTTCCAGATTGTAGTAATTGAATCGAAAAAGGAACATTTAAAGTGTAAGTCATGGATAACTACTTTATGAGATTGATGCTATGTTTCTTGTAAAGGAAGGTGTAGGTAGGAACTAGTTAAATAGGAATAGCTTTAATTTAATAATATTCTGGATAATCTTATAAACCAAAATAATCAAAATTTGCTATACGATTCTTTAGGGTTGAAGGTTAAGTGAAGTTCTTATAGGTCGATGATGCTTTGTCCCCTAGTCATAATAGTTGCAGCTGAAACGTGACATTTTCTATCAGACAATGCATAAGGTTCCCAGAAAGTGGAAGCATATACTTGAGTAAGGGGAGAACAAGGGAGGTGTACGCAGGGGAGTCCCCAGCAAGGGTGGGTGGGGCATAATACTTTTTTTCAATAGAAAATTGCAGTGGTAACTTAAGTGTTAAGATTCCATCAAAAGTTGTAGCTTAATCAGGAAGTAGTTTTCGGAAAATTGCCTTCATTATTGGGAAAATCCTTTCGATTTTCGGGAAATTTCTTCAAGGTTAGGAAATTTCCTCCTTTAGGGATATTTATCTCTATTTTTCGGGAAAGTTTCTTCAATTTTTGGAAGTTTTTTATTTTTACCATAAAATTATAATGATATTACCTTCCATCAATATTTAGGAAATTTCCTTCATTTTCGGGAAGTTGCCTTCATTTTTGGTTCATTTTTTTTGATTTGGGGAAAAATTTCTGAAAGTTTAAGGAAATTTCTGAATAGTTTTTCTTTCAATTTTACAAAAAAGTCTAATGATTTAAATTAATCTATGTAATTGGGAAATCTTCAATTTTCGGTAAATTTTCTTCATTTTCGGGAAGTTACCTTCATTTTTGGGCAATTTTCGGGAAATTTCTTCATTTTGTGGAAAATTTTGGATATTTTTTTAATTTCCGGGAAAGTTTCTTTATTTTTGGGAAGTGTTTCCTTCAATTTACCAAACTTTTCAATAAATTTCACTTTAATTTGACTGAAGTTTCCTTCAATTTTACAATTTTGTTCAATGTCATGTTAATCTGTTAATAATAATAATTTAAATAATTTTTCAATTTTGACTCCAACTGCGAACTTAGCATGCAACCTTGAAGGTGAACTCTCCAAGGGCAGTTTTCCCCGCTTCATACGCCTCTTTCTCCTTTCTACTCCACTTACGTTCCAGTGATGATGACAAAACCGTCTATAAAGCATACATTTTTAAACATCATATCATTGGCTTGCCTTCCTCACCCCCATCTCACACCCCCTTCCCCCTCTGAAATACATTTTTATCTGGCTCCGCCTCTGAGTGTAAGTAGTAAATTTCAAAGAGTGAAGAATTCTACGAGCCATGTAGAGAGATTTTGTGCATTTTATCACCATATTAAGAATGAGAAAGTTCCAACTTAGGCCTAGATATAGGTTATGCCGTAGACCTATAGCTATTTTAAGGATGTGGTACGGTCAAAGGGGTGGTTTCCTTCAGATATTTATGAGAAATGTGTGGTTTTTTTTTTTGGGTGATGCTGATAACTGCACATATACTAGGGGTAATGCCAATTATTGATTGTGGGATCAATTGGAAGAATGTTAATGTCGGTTTAAAACAGTGGTGGCGCCAGAATTTTGGTCATGGAGGCAAGAGAGGGGAAATTTTGTTTCAGGGGAACAAAAGTTTATGAATTGGACAAAATATTTTCCTTCACAAAAAATTATGGGGGAGTTGGGGTAAAGCGATCTCATGGGGACAAATGCTTTCATGCCCCTCCCCCAATAGCGACATCAATGCTTTTGAAGAGAGGAGAAGTCAAAAAGCGGAACATATTGTTTGATGGAGGATGCAATTATCAGCATATAGACAAATGGTGTGTAATATTGTGGGAAATGTCACTGATCAGCTTATGAAATAGAGGAAAGTAGGTAGAAATCAACTTTTCCAGCAAACGACAACCTGTGGCGGCACAATAAATTTCCTGCTATGGAGCAAGAGAGAGGCAGCTCTACCACTTACTATAGTGAAAAAATTATCTTACATCAAACAAATTATGCAAATTTTGCCCTGCTAATATTTGTATGAGAGATGGGCAAATGGGAACATTACTTTCATGGGGCTCCCGGTCCATACCATATCCCCCGACACGTAAAGCCTTGGTTTGTTCATATGACATGAATATTTTTACTGGCAAAAAGGGAAAAGGTCGCAATGTATCCTTCTTTAGAGCATCTCCTCTCTTGCTCCTATAAAATTTCTCCTTTCCCCATCCTCTACTGCTCTTCCCCTCAGTGTCATCGCCACCAAACAAATTGGAATAACCTTTCAACCCAACTCGTCATATTCGATCTACCTACTGACTTACTAACTAGTTCTGTATGAATGTACGTTAAGATTAAGGGCAGAACAAGATTTCAGCATTGGAGTTCCCTTGTCGAAAGTAAAGTGATAGTAATTCGTCCCTTCAAAGAGCAGCCTTCTCTGCATGTACGCATTGCCAGCTGACATATCATAAGCTCACACGGTCTGTATCACGCACTTGACCGAGACACGCGTGGGGCCTTTAAAATAACGTCGGAAAAATTAAGAAGAAGGGCCAAACAAACCAAAAATGGAAACACTTAAACGAAACTCAGAAAAACGAGAATAAAAATAAATTAAAAAAATCTAAAAACAATATATCGATGACCCCAATGAGTCACCGTTGTATATGGGGGCAGAATTTCCTAGAAAATACCGACAGAATTTCTTAGGAAATACTGTCCAGCAGGACAGAAGTTTCAGGGTATAAATTTCCTGTCACACCGGACGTCAAATTGAAAAATAAAATTGTATTAAAAGGCCTGTTTTCGAGCATTGTCAGGTTGTGATAACAAGAATGTGACAAAACTATGCAACAAAAGTCGACGTTTCTTTTTGGCAGATAAATATATACTCGAAAATACTGACAAGCCAATCAAAAACTGCAACGAAAGTGACGTTGATGGGCTGTAAGCAAAATGGGTCAAAAATTCATCATGAAAAACTTGTCATGCTTGTGAAATTTTTGGCAACGAAAATCGGAAAAATTGTAGATCATGATTTAGAAAAACAATATGAGATCATGATTCAAAATTAACATCATAATTCCCAAAATCAAAGAGTCTGCCCAGTGGCATAGCTAAATGGAAAACAGGGGGAAATTGCCCAATATAGCTGACATTTTCCGCAATTTGTTTTCTTCCTAAACGGTTTTTGCTCAAAATATCTAAATTTTCCCTCAAAGTTTTTTTTTCCGGCGGCGAAAATTTTCCGTAACGGGTGGGGATGGGAGAGAGAAAGAGGGAGAAGAAGGAGAGGGGGGTAATCACGCCGTTTAATTCACACTTCATTCATTCCCCTATTAGATCTTTATAGCTTGTGAATCTTCATATACTCCAATCAACAAACTAAGAACAATTAGTCTATCTTTAAATTAATCTAAGGTATACAACTCTGTTTACTCACCAATACAAAAGATCACTCTTTAGCTCTTGCAGCATGACAATTTGTTTGCTGAGAGATCGACAGTCTCTCGGCATACCATCACTTTATCATGGATTAAGCCGTTCCCATGTAAAGCATTGCCATTCAGCCATTACCGTGTACCTAAAGTTGACATAGCCTACTAAGAGTAAGATATTTGTAATTGGACCAGTGACGGAGGAAGATCAAGGTCCAAACAACATAAAACAAACCAACAAAATCGTGTTGGCCAAATTAAACGAATGCCTGATCTTGGTTTGTAGGAGACAGTGCATCCTCTATTTTCATAGGATCATATATTATCCGAGCGTCTTGATCAAAAAAAGATCTTGGTTCAATTTGCTTGAAAATGGCTGCGACGAAAGAACAAGACGTTGACCTTAATATGCCAGAGGAGGAATATTCGGTTAACAAACAAGTTTTGCCGAAGGATCTTAATATTGAGGACAGGGACCCAACTGATAAGAACGGCTACATCAGAGTAAGTTAAAATAATGTAATTCATTATCTACATAAAACAAAACAAAAAAACTTGCAGGTTGTGGCGCGGCGACACTATCTGACTATAGAGTGGCGTAAGTAGGGGGCAGAGGCAGGCGTCCCGAACCGCACTCCCTATAAAAAAAAAAACCCGGAAAAATATATTATTACACCTATATACAGTAGGGGCCCGCAGGGCCCCATTCGCCTGGCCCGTAGGCCCCTAACTAAGCCACTGAGGGTAAGAGTTCGGTCCTTGCCTTACAATTTACTAAAATGGAACATTTTGCGTCATTTTAGATAATTTTGTGTTTAAAACTAGAGCTGCGTGGGAGGTAAGAGTTTGTTTTTGTAGTAATTCCATTATATACATGGGGTGCTTACCAAGTGGGAAGTGTCAAATTTCTGGAAAAGTAAAATGTAATCCATTTTTCTGTTTATCGAATTTTCCAAGTTTTGTCTGACAAATTTAACAATCTGATCAGTGGCGTACTCCGAAAAACAAAAAGAAAGAAACATGAACTCATATATAGTTTCATGTATTTTTAATTTTTCTATATTTTTCTGGTCCATTTTCTGAATAATTTTCCGAAATCTTTTAAAAGTTCCCGCCAGGGAGGGCAATCTGAATCTTCTAAATTCTGAGAATTTTCCAAAAATTGACCTGCCAGGGTAAGGAATTTTCCCTGCCGCTATCCCTACGCCACTGGCACAATCCTGTAAAGGTGCCTGCAGTGTATTAAAGGTGTAACCCCGGTCCAGCATGGCTCTCGGTGGCACTACCAAATAAGTTCTACATTCGATAGAATTGAAATTCACGTAATTTACATAATCACAACCAAAATTCGGTTAAATGTGAACTATACGCCCAAAATTTTGCTACGGCCGAAAATATTTTTACAATCTATTTTTACAGCCGGAAACGAAAATTGAAGCTGAAATCGATCAAAGACACTCGGGGAAAGATTTTGCATAATACATGTAATAAAAGGTTTGGTTATTGCATTTGTTGTCCGAATTCACGAAAGGTGTCAAGCATCCTTGGCTTCGAAACAACCAACACTGCAACTGCACTGTTCCTTATTCTAAGATCATGAGTTTCAATATACTATCATGATAAAAAACATATTAAGGTGAGTTGTGGTCGCCCCCTTGTTACTATGACAAAAAAATATTAAGGTAATTTGTGGGGGCCCCCGAGTGTGGGGATCCTGTGCGAGCTCTCCGTTTGCTCTACCCTAAATCCGGCTCTATCCTTTACGATTTGAACAGCAAAGAGTCTTTACTTCAAATATTAAAGTAATACTGACTTGACTCATGATAAAAAATATATATATACAAAATCAATATATATATACATATATATATATATATATATATATATATATATATATATATATATATATATATATATATATATATATATATATATATATATATATATATATATATATATATATATATATATATATATATATATATATATATATATATATATATATATATATATATATATATATATATATATATATATATATATATATATATATATATATATATATATATATATATATACAGGAGAAGGGGGTGGAAGGGGGTAATTTTCAAACTTATACATAATTTGCGCAGAAGTTTATGGAACGATGGAGACCATTATAGATGCTAGGCTCTGGTTTGGCACAATGGTAAGAAATAGGTCGAACATTTTTGTTCAATATAAGATCAAATTATTTGTGAATGGAATTAAATCGATTGAAACTGTCGAGATGTTATGGATGTCCCCCTCCTAACTTCCCGCGTTTCCTCAGACAAAAAGTCTATAGAATACCCAAACTATTTCATATTTGTTTCTATTGCTTTATTGCCCACACTATCTTGCATTTCGTCCACCATGTCCACTCAATCCCCCTCGTGCCATAAATCAACTTCAAAATTGTAGGCGTTTATCTTTTGTTATATCTGTATGTTTGCTCTCCACTACGAATAACCATGGTCCATAGAGCTACATGTATAGCTCCTTGGCGTGACATGTGGTTAACGGCGACGACGAGTGAACACACAATTACAATGATGGGGTCGTCACCTGCGTAATCGGTTATGATAGTAACAATGCTATCGCGAAACGCTTTATACGACCCGGACGAGAACACAGGTACGACGTACGGACAGACATAACATCGACAACCAAGTCAATGTCCACGGCCTTTGATAACCAGTTGTGGTGCATTGGGATTAACAATCTGAATTAAGAACAAATAGCTCGGATAGCTATTCATCATGTTTTACAAACCATGGGACCGAGTTTTAATCTGGAATCGGCTTTATGTTAATCCGTGTTTGTGTTTTATCAATCATCCTTTGGATCAACATTTCTTTGATTAGGTAATGATTTAAAAAAAAAAAAGGGGGGGATTAATTTTAGTCAGAGCAATTTGGCTTTTCATTACTGCATCAATGGTTCAAATCTTGGTTGTGTTGATCAAGGCAGGATTCTATGTGTTGTCATTACTAGCAATTTGAAGCCCAAACAGTGTGCTTTAGCAGCTGCAAGAGCAAGTAGAATGCTTGGTTTGATTATAATTTTTTTTAGATAATCTTTTAAGGAATTTAGAGCTGATGTGATAACTAACTTAAGAGCCAGGTTCTCGCCCGGATACGTTCGGATTTTTGCAGCGCTTCTTATGTCCTAAGCTTTTTTTTGTATATATTTTGCTGTGTTGCTATGTTTGCCTAAATAGATCAATATGTTGATGCAATAACAGCTCATACTGTTGCGTAGTTTTAACGATTTTTGCATTGCAAAATTCGCAAAAAATGTTTCAAATACTCAGATTTCACTAAGCGCAATCTGAAGTAATTTAGAATATATAATAACATTGGCTCGGAAAATACCACCGAATATCCCCGATTTAATAAAGGTATATTTTAATTGGCTGGAGCGTCAAAAATCGTCTGGCACAAATGCTAATCGAGCTTGATATCCTGTTAGGTTTTCTCCAAATGTGTAGTCCAATTGGGGTATAACTTTTGTTGTTGATAACACATTTGGGCTATAAATTGGGTTTAAAAAACCTATTAAAAGCTACAGAATGACTAAATAGGTTATTTCAACCATATAATGCGATTTAATATCTGGCCGTAAAATACACCTTTGAAAATCGCATGAGTCCCCTGTCGCATTAGACGCATGACCTGGCTTGCAGTAATCTTATCCAAAATAACTTGTTTTTTTTTGTTTGCAAGGCTACAGCTGTATTACTGTAACTTATGCATAAATCCAGTGCCATTTTAAAGAAATTCCTAATAGTGGGGTGGGGTGATTAGGAGATGGGGAAGGAGGGGAGGGGGCAGGTGCCAATACACAAAATGGACCTTTTTAATAAATTTTTGACTTGTTATATGCCCGGGTTGATTTGCATTTCTTTTCGAAAATTTTGCTTCATTTCAGAACAATTTTTTTCGATTTTCGTAAAATTTATTTTCATTTTCAGATTTTCAGGTAGATTTGTTCAATTTTCAGAAAATGTTGCTCATTTTGGGAAAATTGTGCTCATTTTTGGAACATTCTGCTTATTTTTGGATAATTTTGCTCACTTTTAGAAATTTATTTGCCAATTTTAGGGTAGTTTCTTTCATTTCTGGACAAATTCTTTCGATTAAAGGATAATTTTCTTCCATTTTTGGGAAAATCACAGTTATATGTAATAGGTATCAATAAAGGATTCAGGGGTCAGGTAAATTTATTTTATATTAAGGAGGACCTCAAAAAAAAGTTTATAGATCGTTTTAGTTATATTTTGTTATAATGATTGCCACTTGGAAGTGTATTTGCAGGATGCTATTAGGCCTAGATGCTTATATTAATTAATTGTGATTAATTAATTGCATTGATTAATCATTAGCTCAGAATGGCTAATACATTAGCAATAGTTAAAATCATGTCTTGTTGCAAGGATGTAAAATCTATCTTGATTTTATACAAAAGTAAGTTGCTGTTGGTATGTCTGTAATATGATTTCTATTTCACTTAAAAGCAAACATTGTTAATAAAGTTTGCATCATACTGATGTTGACGCTTAGCTATTTTGGGCTTACTTGAAAAACAGTTTTCACTAAGCTCTCATGCGCAGTGGGGCAGTTAGAGTCCTTGAAGCCCGTAAAGGATTTTGGCCTCTGCAGCGATGTCGGAACTACGGCGGCAGAGGGGAGGAAGGGGGGGGGGTGGCATTTCCTCTGGCCTAAGAGTAAGGGGCAGAAGGTGCCCTTTTGAAATTGTGCGGACGGGGGCAGGAGGTGCCCTTTTGAAACTTGTGGGTGGACCGGTCTGGATTCTAAAGGCGCCCTTTTGAAACTTACTTGAAATTATTCTAGGTCATTCTTGAAGCTTGAAAACAAATAGATAATCCATTCACTCACAAATACTAAATTATACATAGAGGTTATCACATACATTTGGTATTTATTTGACATAGTTAAAGGCATATCATTTTACCAGGGCACCGAAACCGAGGGCCGTGGTGGGAGGAGGTATGCCCCTAATAATTTTCTAAGCAGCAATTTTTAAAAAAAGCCTTTTACTTGTTCTCCGAGAATGGTATTTGTCAACATTAGACCTGGCTCCCCAATCTTTGAACACATAGGCAGAATTTGCCTACCAAAAGTGTTGAAAAGTCAAAAGTGACAAGCCAAAACTGTCAACTGACAAGATTGTCCCTTTTCTAAATAAAAGTTTCACCGAGCTCCTTCCGACACCTCTGGCGCTTTGTGTCCCATAACAAAGATATTGCAGTGTAATTGTTCAGGACTAGGCCCAAATTGATTTTGCTCAGGGTCTGTAATGTTTACCCACCCTTCCGGTGTTGCGCCACTGCTAATCAAACTTGTATTCCTTTCTAACAACCTAAGCCTACCCAATGTAACTCCCCTTCAACAAAAAGAGTCTTTTACCCACCCCAAAAACATATATTGATTGAGCTACTAGTCTACATCATTCATGTTCTAGCATCACAACGATATTAAAGCTCCCTCTTGCATTTAAAAAAATAAATATCAAACATGTGTTTCTTTCCTAACAACCCCAGCCTACTCGAAATAAGTACCACCAACAAAAAACAGGCTTGTAACAATACACGGCATAAAAATATGTTAAGCTACTACATCGTTTATGTTCTAGTTTTGTTTTCTTGGTAGAGAGGTTGTTCTTAATTTGTATAAGCAGTTAGTCAGGCCTCACTTTGAGTATGCTATTCAGGCTTAGGGTTCCTTTTACGAAAAGGGTAAGTACATTTTGAAGCAGGTTCAGCGAAGAGCCACTAGACTTATTCCCGAAGTAAGGAATCGCTCTTATGAATCTAAGTTGCATATTCTTAGTTTGACCATGCTTGAGTTGAAGAGTACGTGACGATATGATTCAGGTTTTAAATTCCTATCTGGTATAGTTATGCTTTGACTTCCTGTTATTTCTTGCATGTTTCAGCTAATATATATTAATTATATTAAATATTCCAGTGCAAATTTAAAACATTTATAAAATAGAAAAAGTACATGCATATACATATCAAAACACATAGCAGAAAATAAAAGAATATGAATAAATAAATAAGGAAATAAATTAAAGATAAAAGGTTCAAAACAGTAATTCTAACTCTCCTGTCTGTAAGTAAATTGCCGCACGGTAAATGAATGAATTTTGTAGACCTGTATTTTGTATTTTGGCACTATGTTAGGGTTTCGAGGTTTCTGTTTGAACGTGCTAGATGACTTTGTAATGTGTTGTGTAAAGGATGGTTTTGTACTTTGTTGATTTGTGTCGCCATTGCAATGAATTCCGATTTCGCCCTATCATTTAAAATATCAATAGGCATGGGATAATGTAGGTTAAGAATCTTTGAAGTATACTTAAAAAATTTCCTAATTCTGTCATTGTCTTTCTGTAAGATTAAATGATACCAAACGGGTACAGCATAAATAATATGTGATAAAATAACTGATTTAAAAAGATTAACTCTAGCATTAAGATTACAAAAAGATCAAATGTATGATCAACTCGAAACAATAAAGTAAACTTTACTTACAATTTTGGACACATATTGGGAAAAAGTCAGTTTATCATCAATAATAAATTAACCAAAATAATTAGTTTTTACGCATTTTGCAACCTCTGAACCTTGAATAAATATGTTGTCTGATTTTGATTTCAAAAGCCCTGTCTGCCTGTATGTTTGACGTTTTTGTTACAAAGCACATTTCCTTTGATTTCTTTGGGTTTAGCAACAACTTCTTTTCATTACATTTTGACACAGACTCATCAACAAATGACTGGTACTCTACTAGATCCTCATTCACAGAATTGTTAGCAATTTTACATGAAATAGCAGTATCATCGGCATACTTTATCACACAAATATTTTCGTTTGATCTTATTTCGTTGGTATAGATGGTAGAAAGTGCAGCATATAGAGGGCCTCCCTGTGGTACACCAACATTTATTTCAGATTGTTCTGACAAACCTTTGTCCAGTTTAATTTGTCTTGTCCACCCTTGAAGATAATGTGCCAACTAATGAATGAGCTACGGGTCTTTATTAAATATTGTCAAATCTTTAAGTAGGTAGTTTAGCAAGACCGTATTGAAAGCACTTGAAAATTCGAGAAAAAATAACCTTTGACATGGTCGTTTCTTTACAATTCAAATGCGTCACTATATCGCTAATTAAAATTAGTACAGCATCTACACATGAAACATAACCTTCTTATAAGAAAATTGATACACATCTCCAAGTTGCTCTACACTTTCCATCAAACGAGGCAGTAATATACTCATGTTGATACGTGGTAACAGGTTGAATTGACCAAAGAGTTTTAAAGATAGATATTCATCCTTTTAGCTTTTCGCAAAGAGTTGTTAGTGAGGGGAATGGTTTGCCTGAGTGGGTAGTTAGCTCCAATTTTGTTCACAATTTCAAAGTCAACATTGATAAGTTCTTTACTAACTCTGAGCGTTTTTTTTTTTTTTTTTTTTAGTAGCGGTGGTATTAGTTTGGCATTTTTATGGGTTGACTAACCCTTTTAGCCCGTCATCTTGTTATGTTATGTTATAATATGGATCACATGGTATATATGCATGCAGCGTCTCGCAGCCAAGGAAAAAATTGCGGATGGTCTTGAACTATTTTTGAAACTTTTCAGTTGTCGCAATAATTGTTTTGATGTTGAATTTCAACTGAAGAGCTAAAAAGGTCATCACTTCAAAATCTGGATCTTTTTATCATATTTTTCAAGACCTTTTTACTTTTGACTACACCCATGGTCACGTTCAAATAAAACAGGTGCTCTAAGTATCGCTTTTTAAAGATATGTTACAGTGTACAGTCCCTAGTACCGCCGATAAGGGGATAGGGGGTGTTGCCTAGACCCAACGTCATAGGATGCCCAGGTTGTAGGACATGTAGAGGGCCCTTGTTCTGATGAAATAGGCAGCCTGGCGGATTTTCGGCGGCCAGCTGCTTGACAAAATTGTTTACAAATGGTGAGTTTTTCTTTTCGAAAATCCATTGTTTGTCAGTGCTTGGAACAGCTGTAGGCCTATAACAGTCAGAGAGCAGCCCGAAAAACTGGGTACTTTGAAATACCTCAAAATTGGGTACTTTTATATATTACGTCATCGCATGAGCCTACACATTTGACTAGTTTACACTACACGTATGTGCTTTTTTATTTTCCGCCTCGGACTTTCCAAAATTTCACTGGATATCCAGAAATTTTGGAGACGGATAATAAACAGATATTCAAAACGTTTTGCCGCTGCTTTTTTGAAACTAATTGTCGCCTTTTTGAGAAAATCAACAAAACAGATTGCCCATAAACTGTTTGATTGATTTTCTCAAAAAAGTGACGATTAATTTCAAAACTGTTTGATTTATTTTCTCAAAAAGGCGACAATTAATTTAAAAACTAGCGGCCAAAAGTTTTGAATATCTATTTACTATCTGTCTCCAAAATTTCAGGATATCCAGTGGAAAAAGCGGAAAATGAAAAACCCCATACGTATAGTCAAATGTGTAGGCTCATTCGATGACGTAATACATATAAGTACCCAATTTTGGGGGTATTATAAAATACTTAGTTTTTCCGGCTGCTCCTGACTGTATAATAAACTATGGCTTATCAAAAAAGCCCCATGTGTACAAGAATCTCGGAACCGCATGGGCTCTCGGCGACACTGACCATCACGACAGCATTAATGAGAGATCTTATGTTTTAGCACGGCTTCTTTTAAATCTTATACCATATCTTATTTGTTGCAGGTACAGTTTCCAGAAATTTTTGCTGAACCAACAGGCCTTTACAGCCCAGATGGTGTATGGATGTGTACCTACAAAACGTACAACGGCACGAAATACTGGTGTTACATGATTCTGGCCTATATCTGCGCTGTACCCTGTGCATTTCTTTGGGGACTACAGTTCGCCTGTCTCGCGTTCTGCCACATCTGGTATGTCGTACCATACGTGAAGGCAATGATGATCCAGTTTGTCTGTCTGTCTAAAGTTTGGTCCATCTGCATCCACACCTTCTTCGATCCTTGTTATGAGGCTTTTGCTCTGATATTTTCGCGGATAAACATAACTTTATCAAGATCGGCCGAAGACTAGCGAAATTTTCTTAAAATTTCATAAGTAATATCCATTGTATTCATTAGATGGATAAAAGTTATTTCCATTTTATCAAGTTACAATTGACATTGGCATATATATGTTTACGTAGTTTTTCGCCATAAATAGCTAAGAAAAGAGAAGAAAGTTTAATCAGGCAAGGTATCTATATACAAGAAGTAAATAATACATTATCATGCATGGAGTTCATGGTTTCTCAATGACAAAAACACAAACCAAGGACAGATTTCCCCGCGTTTTGATTTCTACCAAAAATAATTTATGAGAAGATAAAAAATGCAGTCCCAGCCGCTATTTTTCTCCTAACAGGATAGTAATTGCACTCATTTGAGAAGGGTAAGATTAGGCTTATGGCCCACTGGTTTGGAATTTAAGCCAATCAGACAAGGAGAAATTTGCATTGCTATCCTGTTTGGGTGAAAATATTCGCGTCTGGACAGGGATTAGGCCTAAAGTAACTTTATTTGGGTGGGCATGACGTCACATGTTGCTGAGAGGCACATAGTCATACTTTCGCCAAAATTATGGTCAATATGAACAATGAAAGACATTTTATTTAACAGTTTAAAGTCAAGGATGTGTATGCTCATCATGTATCAAAAATGATCAGAAAAGGAAGAAAATGGTAAAGAGTTTAAAGTTGTATAAGATTTATATGAAAATGACAGAAAACAGAATAGTTGAGTTGTGAAAACTAATCATCATATTCAGACATTCATCAAAAGTATCAGTGTATATTAATTGAATTAGTTAGAGATTTTGTGACGTACAACCATCGAATGTGTCGGAAAAGTAGTCTGTAAAAACTGCTCAGGTGGTATACCGCCGGGATTGGAAAATATTTTCAATTTTGTAAAGAGGATGAATGGTGATCTAGCCGCCGCGTTGAAAAGTTGTCCAAATTTGGGGTATACCTGTCTAATGATGCATGCAACACCTCGCCTCCACCAATTGGAAAAAGCCACAAAAGTAATATCGACTTCCAAGCATAACAGGATAATTTCCAGACACGATTGCATGCCTAACAATCATTCAAGTTGAGTTAATTACTTATGCGTGAATCGCGTTGATGAGCTTGAAAATTGTAACCTATTATTTAATGCGCGAGAAAGCAAACAATGTAAATCGGAAGCGGGTGTATATAACTTGATCACCCTAACAGTTTTTTTTATTTTATGATCGGGTGTTTAGGACACAATTTTGATGCGGCTTCTTGATCGTAATGTAAATTACTTTTCTATAACATCATGATGGTAATTGTTAATAAAGTGAGGGTCTGACGTCAATCTCTTACAGCATAGATTTTCAATGACAGTCCTTTATCTAAACATCGAATCAGGTGATCGTTTAGCAGATCATTTTTGTGGGAAAAAATAGGCCTTAAACGTTACCTTATGAAAGTGCCTATTACATTACCGCGTAATAGGCAGAGGCGTAAATATGGGGTGTGACCCCCCCCCCCCTTCTCCCTCCCGAGATATAGATTAGTCGGCAAATCAACGACCAATTTTTGGTTGACTATATTGTTTGATAAGCAAACAGATTAGTCCATGGTCAGGCAAAGACGATTAAAGGGACCATTGATTTCGATGAACACAAAGACGCATAAATATATATATATATATATATATATATATATATATATATATATATATATATATATATATATATATATATATATATATATATATATATATATATATATATATATATATATATACATATATACATATATAAATATATATATATATGTATATATATATATATATATATATATATATATATATATATATATATATATATATATATATATATATATATATATATATATATATATATATATATATATATATATATATATATATATATATATATATATATATATATATATATATATATATATATATATATATATATATATATATATATATATATATATATACATATATATATATATATATATATATATATATATATATATATATATACATATATATATGTATATACATATATATATATATATATATATATATATATATATATATATATATATATATATATATATATATATATATATATATATATATATATATATATATATATATATATATATGTATATATATATATATATATATATATATATATATATATATATATATATATATATATATATATATATATATATATATATATATATATATATATATATATATATATATATATATATATATATATATATATATATATATATATATATATATATATATATATATATATATATATATATATATATATATATATATATATATATATATATATATATATATATATATATATATATATATATATATATATATATATATACATATATATATGTATATACATATATATATATATATATATATATATATATATATATATATATATATATATATATATATATATATATATATATATATATATATATATATATATATATATATATATATATATATATATATATATATATATATATATATACATATATATATATATATATATATATATATATATATATATATATATATATATATATATATATATATATTTATATATATGTATATATGTATATATATATATATATATATATATATATATATATATATATATATATATATATATATATATATATATATATATATATATATATATATATATATATATATATATATATATATATATATATATATATATATATATATATATATATATATATATATATATATATATATATATATATATATATATATATATATATATATATATATATATATATATATATATATATATATATATATTATATTCAATTTACTAAGACATGCAATTCGTTATTCGTAGGTCTTAAGAGACTGAATTTTTGGACAATGTTTTGTGTTACTATACTTATAGAATTTTCAATTTGTCGAGTTTGCTGGATTACCCAGGCGGGTATAGGCCGATATATACACACAAAAAACAATAACATAACAATAACTGTCGGTATACCTACTATATTAATTTTTCAGGATTCGAGGCTCTACTCGTTTAATTAAGGGGGTTACATGGATTGCAGCTTTGGCAAGTTAAAACTTATTTTATTGAGAGCTACAAATATCTCATATTGCATGCAGTGCGCAAGGTGGAGTGCAGTGTGCAGTGTGGTGGAGGGGTGTATTCTTCCGGACATAAAATTTGAAAAATATGCTTCTAAACACACACATTTTTCCTATCAATATCCGACAAACCTAACAAATGAAAGATAAAAAAATCCCCTACGGGAATTACACTGGCACAGGGTGTTTAAGAAAATGGAGCATAGTTTTCATCAAATATAGCCCGGATCTAAAGATAATTTTGCTTGTATCAATAAATTGCAGTGGTGTGGAAACCGGGGCAATTTTTTTTTTATTGGGGGCCAAGTACAACTTTTCCCCCCGCACCCCTCCCAATGTAACAAAGGTCTATTTGTTTTTGAAGAGTCAGATTCCATGGATGACTTCTTTTCTTCCGAAATGTTTCAAATTTCGGGAAATCTAACCTTCAATTATCGTAAAATTTCCTTCATTTTCGTGAAATTTCAATTTTCCTGCAATCTCCTTCATTTTTGAGAAATTTTCTTCAATTTTCGAAAAGTTTCTATCAATTTTCGGGAAATTTCCTTCAAATTTTGTAAAATTTCCTTCCTTGTCGTGAAGTTTTCTGAAATTTTGTGGAATTTCCTTTCATTTTGGGAAGTTTGCAAAATTTCCAATATTTTTACGACCCCCTCCGTTACACATAGTTTTTGGGACCGTGATAAGAGACTCATATATTTTGTAGGTTTGTTGGGACAATAATCAAATCCCCGAGCTATGCGTTCGCGCTGACGCCGCTGGCGCCAGCTAACATACACAATTTGTCAGGAATTTCGACCACACCCCGTCCCCCAAACAAAGTACCCTAGCTACGCCCCTGGTAATACTGGTACGATCATAACGTAACGGACTGCGCGAAAAGCTGTTTTCCCCCGTTTTCAGCCATTCCGGCATGTCCGGCGCGGGATTATTTTCTTTTGCGAAATATCATGACAAATCGGATAATTATTAGATTTCTGTTTGTTTTTTTGTTCAAGTATGTGCAATTTTGGTCGAAATCACGAAAAATCGTGAATTACTCACATTGACCGTAACGATACATGAATTTCGGGTGAGCCCTGTGGGTAAATCAATAAGTTGTTACCTTGTTTTGAATTACGTTCTTTATCTTTTAAAGAAAAATGCCTTTTTCACATAATAGATTAGCCCGTCGACAGACGACGAACCCCAAAAGTCGAAGGTCACTGCAATTCAGGGGCCTATACTTACTTTTGAATTTTGTCAAGCGTCGAAAGTGTGCCAGCTCTTTTAAAACATGATTCTGAACTTTGAACTTTATTTAGGCTATTCACTCAATCCCAAAGAAGACAAAAATGTACTCTTAATTGGGTATAAGAAGTTACAAAACATGCTTACTACTAAAAAACAAATATTTAAGAAAAAAATAAGAAATGAAACTTATTCATAATATGTACAATGAATACAGTGGTATGCAAATGCAATATCATGAATTGGGCAGTTGAAACTTGTGCCGTTTGTTCATTACAAACTGACAAAGGCGAGGTAGAAACCAGTTCGGTTTGTATCGCGGAATAGGTCCACCAATCGGGAGACTCAAGCATGCGCACTGAGCTTACACTGTAAGCACTGAGCTCACAGTGATAAATGGAAGCCGCCATTTGTAATATGAAGTTTCAGTCATAGACGCTTATCAGTCGTTTCATTGAAGGTTTGTAACAAAGCCTGCTTTGTTTATGTTCAGTTTATAAAACGACTTTGTAATTATCACGCATTTATTGCTAAATAATTTTCACAAATCCCCGTTATTTTTTATTATTTCAGAAAATCGTGTTAAAGCGCAAGTGTCTGACGGTAACACATAATCAGATAATAAGAAGTCATCACTTTTCTTCAAATTTCTCGAAAACCGCACGGTGTATTTTTAAAGCGCACGGTGAAAAGATAATTCATATGCCATTATTTCAAATCGTGAAGGAAAATTTGAAGCCTTCGGAATGGTTGAGTTCCCCGCGCTCGAAATGTGTCTGATTCTTATGTAATTCATATACAAACTTTTAATTTGGATAGATGCATTGTGGGATACTTCTGTAAAGGATACCCGATCGGGAGAACAAAACAGTTCTCCCGATCAGAGGTACGAACCGGACTGGGAGCCGGTTATGAAGATGGGAAATAGCTACACACATTTGATGTTGATGATTTTTATCAACTTGCTTAGTTTGCATAGTTTTGAACAATTAGTACTAGATAAAAGTTGATACAATTTTTCGCAGGGTGACGTGAGACTAACCTTATTGTTTAACATATTTTCTGAATCTCGTAATATTGTTTTGTTTTCAATTGGAAAATACAAAAGAATTAATTTAAAAGCAAATATACTTTTAATTTCAAATACTGAGTCATCGATTTTTAAGAAATAATAGGCCTATCAACGAAAGTGGGAAACACTATTTAAAGTATAAAATTCTAAACCACAATATTAGGAAAAGAAAAGAACAAAACAGAACTATACACAGACATGGCGCAGCTAGAGGCGGTAGATATCAGCGGTAGTGGTGCAAAACGCTCTCAAAACGTAAAAATGTATGCAAATATCCCTGAGTATTGTAAGTCAATTTTGCCATGTTGCCTGAGACAGAACAGCAACAAGAGAATAGTACAACTGACAGGGATACAAAAAACATTAACACATATATCATGGTAAGTGTACTTACATTACAGAGTACATTATCAAACAGTCTTCCATGCGGGTGTGTAGGAAATGTTATATATGAGTTGAGTCAAGAGCCCTTCAAAATTTACGAGAGGAAAATGACACTGGTAAACGGGTGGGTCTAAAACGAAGACCGATAGATTTGTACAATCTTTAAAACGAAGACCTCCAAAACGAACACTGAAGATAAAAGACTTTAAAAATCTCTAAAACGAATACCGAAGCCTGGAAGACGAAAGAAATATTCTTATCCTACCGTTGTTACTTATTCAGAACTAAAAAGAAACTTTGAGGAAAACGTCGGGTATTTTGTGGATAAACTTAAAGAATCGGTTGGCCACTGATACCCGCCCCCCCCATCCTATTTAGCTACATCACTGTACTCCTCCCCCTAAACAAAAACAAGATAATAATAATAATAATAATAATAATAATAATAATAATAATAATAATAATAATAATAATAATAATAATAATAATAATAATAATAATAATAATAATAATAATAATAATAATAATAATAATAATAATAATAATAATAATAATAATAATAATAATAATAATAATAATAATAATAATAATAATAATAATAATAATAATAATAATAATAATAATAATAATAATAATGATAATGATAATAATAATAATAATAATAATAATAATAATAATAATAATAATAATAATAATAATAATAATAATAATAATAATAATAATAATAATCATAATAATGATAATAATAATAATAATAATAATAATAATAATATTAATAATAATAATAATAATAATAATAATAATAATAATAATAATAATAATAATAATAATAATAATAATAATAATAATAATAATAATAATGATAATAATAATAATAATGATAATAATAATAGTAATAATAATAAAAATAATAATAATAATAATAATAATAATAATAATAATAATAATAATAATAATAATAATAATAATAATAATAATAATAATAATAATAATAATAATAATAATAATAATAATAATAATAATAATAATAATGATAATAGTAATAATAATAATAATAATAATAATAATAATAATAATATTAATAATAATAACAAAAAGTGGTTTGAACATTTGGAGCTTATACTAGCAGTCAGAAGAAAATTTGAGGCAAAGTAATTCTTAAATCAAAAATTAAACAAAGTTATGTAAAATGTATGAATAAGTGAATGTGAGGGAAGATGAACGCACATACAGACGTACCAACCTTCCAATTTCCATATCAGACTTACACCAGTCATTTCTATAAGACAGATTTTAACTTGGAAATATCTCCAAAACCTGTTAAAGAAATAAGATATTGTAGTGTTTTCTTCGCCATTTTGTTTATTTTGAAGTCATCTTTTATGTAATAAAAACTTATTTGATCATTGAACTATTCCTTTAATTTAATGATCATATTTGGTGTTTGATATATTTTGTGGGGAAGAGAAATTCTTAGCAATAGGCCTATAGGACTACCTGACTATACTGCCCATATACGTCAATTTTTCTGAATTGGTAATGGAAAAAAAGATTAAAAAAAAGCATAATCAATGCAAGACAGTCGTAGGTTGTGACGTTTTTCGGAGTGCGAGCGTGTACTGTGCAAAACAGCATGCGCAGTGGTGAGCGTTCACGCGCGATGGATAATTTCGATTTTTTTTGTGTGTGTGATGTATATGAATGACTTTACATGCAATATTTTGCATGTCTGCAATTTCTGGCTACGCGGTAAGTATATACCAGCAGTATAAATTAGACCAGATGGCCCAAATTCACACCCGGACCCAGCAAGTCAGTCAGTTGCAATGGTACCCATTGTATTTGTTTTGTTTTGTTGCAGAACCCAAATTAGAGGCGCTCCACGAGTGATTTAGGGTATTTTGCTTGATGTTTATGTTACTTTTTCAATCTGTCAACAAAAATATCAATTTTAAATAGGGGACTTACATTTCTTTTAATATTGTAAACAACACTTTTTTTTTAATGTACAAAGGGGCACCTTTTAAACTTTTAAAGAAGATGGGGGAGGACATATCAATTTATGTCATGACAATGACCGGGACAATGACCTGAGTCCAAATAGTGAGTTTGCCCTACATCTGCACATATTGCCCATTTCAAAAATGCCCCACTAATGAAATTTGGAGTGGCTCACACAATTTGGAAAGGCGCTATTTTAAAGAGTTATAAGCTATAAGCTACAAGCTGGGAAAACAAATGCAGGCAGAGGCAAAAGCTTTTTATGTATGAAAATTTTCAATATGTAGGGCGGTTGGACCCCAAGTTCTTCAGGGAATATTCAGAATAGTGTATGCGCGCGAAATTTCACAATTGTTGTCTTTTTATGGCGATATTTGTGTTACTTTCTTTAATAAAAGGATCAGATGTAAAAGCCTTTAAAGAAAATTTTTAAATATTTAAAAAGGTATGTTCCTTTTATAAAAACTTGGCGCTTGTCCTCTTTGAAAAAGGGCACTTTTTAAACTTTTGAGAAAAGTGGGGAGAGGGAGGAAGACGTGCCCCTGTGCCTCCCGGTTCCGCCACCTATGCGGCCATAGCCGACCGCGGACCGAAGCCATAGACTTTTTGTTTAAATCTGGAGTGGGGGCAATACATGCAGAAGGGTTATATCATCTCTACACAATTGATAAAGTAAACGACATAGGAAGATAGTTGACATGGAGGGGTCTCTTTGAAAAATTATTTGTAAAGGGAGATTGGTGAAATTATTGGAAAATCGTAACATTATTGGAAATTTTGGGGAAAATTATCCTTCCCAAAAATGAAGAAATTTTCAAGAAAATAACAAATATTTCCCGAAAACTTTGCGAAAACTTCCCCCAAATTTCACGATTATGAAGCAAATTTCCCAAAAAAGGAAGGAAATGTCCCGAAATTTCATCAAAATGAAGTTAGTTTTCCGAAATTCAAAAAAACTTAAAAAAATTTGAAGAAAATATCCAGAAATTAAGGAAATTTCCCAAAAAATTAAGAAAACTACGCGAAAATTGAAGGAAATTTCCCCCAAATGAAGGAATTTCCTGAAAATGAAGAAAAGTTCCCAAAAATGAAAACTAATTATTCGAAAAAGGAAGAAAATTCTCCAAAAATTGAAGAAGAAAAATTAAAGAAAATAAAGTAAAGGAAATTTCCGGAAAATTAAAGCAAATTTCACGAAAATTGAATAAGTTTACCCCCTCCCCACCTTTCCCCCAAAAAGAAGAAATTTTCCGAAAATTGAAAAATTCTCCCAGTCTGTTACTCAATGTTGACTATTCAGTTGACGATCTTAATTTATTATCTTAACGAGATATTTATATCTTCCTAGCGTCAAAAACTCACCATTTGGGAGGGGGTCCTCCAAAAAGAAAAAAAAGTTACTATGCTAAAAAAGGCTATGACCGAAGCATGGGTTAAACAATTGACTAATCATGATCTGACACTTTCCCATTTCCAGACTTACCATGCTGACGTTTTTAAATTTTCTGGTTGGTAAATCTCTGTCCTAAAATTTTTAATTTCCCGAATTTTAGTTTAGATATCTTGATGTAAAATTGTCCAGATTCCGAGGCTGCAATTTAAAACCAAACATTGATCAGAAATTTTGAGAACAACGAAAGTATAGTATTTCCGTTGAAGGTGAGGGGAAAGCCTCTTAGGCTTTTCTACTGCCGTGCATGTTTTCACAATTAGCAGATCGGAAAGTGATCTAAAAGTCTGTTTCCATCAGTTTCAAACATCTTCCGCCACCCCATTTATGTTCCTGCTATTAAAGCAAACTTAAACTCGATGATAAACAACAGCAGAGGGTGAACCAACAGCCTGAATTAATGCAAGAGCCTTAACCATAATACAAATGCAAGCCTTAGATTAGATGCAATGGACAAACCCACGGGCCTCACATAATATCTAGATTTTTGGGCCCAAACAATAACTCTGCGGTAAATTTGTATGGGACCCTTATTAACAGCAAATTCCGCACGGAGGGTCGCAAAGACCTAGTTATGGAATCATTTACCATCGTTCGGCGGTAATTTCTTTCACTTTAACCCGTTTGTGTATGCTGACATTGTAGGATTGCTGATCTGCGGCCTTACTGTACACGCCACCAGTCATGTCAAAAAGTGTATTGTGGGATATGACTAATAGCTAGCAAAGATCATAGTTACGCAAATGTTGGTTAGCGTGGCTTCTTTAACAATCTAAACTAATTTGTTGCAGGAGCAGTTTCCCGAAGTTTTTGCAGAACCTACATCGACATCGTGTGGAAGCTCAGCTACAAAATGTTTAACTTCACAAAAGCTTGGACTTATTAAAGTTTTTCAAATTAAGCTTTGCCATCATACTATTTGCATTTATCTGGGGAATTCAATTCGCATGGCTTGCTTTCTTCCACATTTGGTGTGTCATACCATTTGCTAGCGCGATGCCGACTCAATTGATGATTCTGGCTAAGACGCTCTCCGTTATCATCCACACCGTCCTTGCAGCCTTGATCCTTTTTAATTTAACATTTTCGCGGATAAAAATATTTTAAGATTGGCTGAAGAGTGACTCGGGGACTGACTAGCAACTGAAATTTCATTAGGCACAATCTGGGGAAAACAAATCAAAATTTCTATACGCGACAAAAGTTGTTATACATTTTGTTCCGTTTGTCCTCTTTCATATAAAATGAGACCAGCAGCGTGGCCAGGGTAAAATAAGTGTATGTTTAGATGGGGTTGGCAGTTGCACCGTCACGGGGTGGCGGGGGTGAGGGGGGACGGATTTTGTCCAAATATTTGACCTTTTGTAATATGGGGAGGGCGGAGTAGTCAGTCACATTGCAAAATTATATGCTGCTATACTAGATCATCCGTAATCATCATAACTTAATTTAAAAAAAAACCCATATACTGCACATGGTATCTAAAACTTGAAAAATGCGAGATCCCCCTCACCAGGACTTTGTCCCTGAATCCCACTAGGGCGAGCCCCTTGATCCCATGCCGAAAAGGTTTGTGTCCAACATCGAACCCTTACCTTTTTTTAATGGAGAGGGGGGAGGGGAGGGAGGGGGGGGGGGGGTAATCTGTATCATTGTAAAATGTTATGCTGGTATATTAGATCGTTTGTAATCATCCTATTTAGTTATAAGAGCCATGTATTGCACCCATTCAGTCTTTTTGAGCATCTAAAACTTGGAAAATGCATGGTTTCCCGGGGCTTCGGCCTCAGGACCTCCATCGGGTCCCCACAAGGGGTCATAAGACAGGCCCCTTGATCCTATGCCGAGAAGGTTTGTGCTTCCCCAATATCAAATCTCCGGCGGCGCCACTGGGGGTGGGGGAAAGTATAAAGGTAAAATTTGCATATCTTTTATGTATGTCAAAGAGGAGGGTTAAAATTAACATGTACTGTTTAGTACATGACATTAATATACTTTGCCAGTTACGCTTAATTCAACCCTTTGATGCTTTTAAATCATACCTCAAAACTAATCTTTTCAAACGTTCTTTTAATCTTTAAATATATTTTAGGTCGTTTTACTTAGCTTTTTATCTCTCTGTATTTTACCCCCTGTATTTTATGATCCTCTGTATTTTATCCCTCTGCTGTATTTTAGCCCTCTGTATTTTTAGACTAGTTTAGCTTGTTTGTTCTGTTTGACATATTCTTACATTTTACTTTTACTTGCTCTGCGCTCCTGACGATTCAGTTCTAAAGGGCGCAATAATATCAATCAAACATGGCAAAGCATCAGGACCTTACAAAATGCCAATTGAAGTTTTTGTGGTTCTTGATAATGTAGGCATTGAAACTATAACTAGGCTTTCAAATATGATATATGATACAAAAGAGATACCACCAGATATGAGCAAATCTATCTTCATAACCTTACTCAAGAAACCAGGTGCAACAGAATATGAACTACACAGGACCATTAGCTTGATGAGCCATATCACCAAGGTCTTGCTTCATGTTCTAATGTCCAGGATGAGAAAAAGTATCCGGCCAGAAAATTTCAGAAACACAATTTGGTTTTGTTGTAGACAAAGTCACTAAGGATGAAATATGTACACTATCAATGCTCATGGAAAGGTGCATAGAAGTACAGAAAGATTTATATTTATGTTTCATAAATTACTCTAAAGCCTTTGACTGTTTGACAAAGTCAAACATAAAGATCTCTTTGAAATACTCAGTAATTTGAACATTGACGGAAAAGACATAAGAGCTATAAGAAACCTATACTGGGACCAGGAAGTAGCAATAAGACTTGAAGGAGATTACAGTGAATTTAAGGTAATCCGAAGAGGAGTCAGGCAGGGGTGTGTTTTGTCACCAGATCTTTTCAACATTTACAGTGAAACAATACTTCGTAATATAGACAGTCTTGAGGGGCTGAAAGTTGGAGGCTATAATATGAATAAGCTACGCTATGCAGATGACACGGTACTTATAGCAGAGTCAGAAGAAAAACTGCAGTCTCTTCTGGATAAAGTTTTAGAGGAAAGTGAAAAGAGAGGACTGTCTCTAAATGTAAAGAAAACAGAATGTATGGTGGTTTAAAAAAAAGCCATAAACCAAACCCATTAGGTAGTATACAAAGCCAAAAAGAAATAATTAAACAAGTACATCAGTTTAAGTACTTGGGCTACACACTAACATCAGATAGTCGGTGCACTAATGAAGTTAGAAAACGCATTGCAATTGCCAAAGACATGTTTACAAAAATGAAATCAATTCTGAAGAATAGAAATATTGGAATGGACACGAAAGACCGTGTCTTGAAGGCATATGTATGGTCTACTCTTCTCTATGGCTGTGAATGCTGGACAATTACCAGTGACATCAAGAATATATTAGAAGCCACGGAAAATATCTTGGACAGAAAGGAAAACAAATGATAATGTCTTGATAGCTTCAGGCATGGACAGGTCCCTACTCAATGCCATCAGAAGGAGACAGATGGAATTTTTCGGGCATGTTTTTTGGGAGGGTGAGTCGGAACAGCTTGCAGTATGTGGGAAAATTGAGGGCAAAAGAAGTAGAGGAAAGCAGCGAGTTAAATATGTCCAAAGCTTAAACAACTAGGCAACCAACAACAGCCTAAGTAACAATACGTTTGTGCATTTAGCTCTAAACAGAAGTGACTGGAGAGTCATGATCGCCAGTGTCTGTTTCAGACTCAGCACCTAGAGAGAGAGAGAGAGAGAATATCAATTTACCCCGCTTAGAATAGCGGGGATATTTACGAGAGTTATACTTACCTTATACTTACCTACCTAACTGGTTGTAGTTGTATCGTTAAAAAGGTTGTTGCCAGTGTGCAGACTGAGATTAGTGGTTTAGATCAGGGAGTTGTCATTTAGAAATGACAACTCCCTGTTTAGATGTGGGTAGGCATACATGTGATGTTGACAGTTTCTTGGGTGAGGCAGTTGATAGGGCTTTTGTTCGGGTAGATAGTCTTGGATCACTTTCTGTTGACAGGCCTCATGCAGCCATATTGGATTGTCTGTAGTTGATGATTGTACAGGTGCCGTTGGTAGTGAAGCTTTTGATTCATCTGGTACTTTGCCTGCGGATTCTGTTAGGGATAAGGTATTATGGTTAGGGGATTCACTTGTAAGGTATGTTGGCACAGAATTTTGTGAAGTAGATCGTAGTAGCAGGATTAGGGTGTGTCTTCCAGGGGCTAGAGTTGATGACGTTAGTTCTTGTGCTGAAACTTAATGCAAGGGTGAAGATACTGTGGTAGTTTCAAAAAGTACAAATGATATTTCAAGGAGAAATGTTGATTCTGTTAGGCGTAGTTTCATGGATTTCTTACTCAAGTTGAAGGACACAGGTTGTAAGATTCTAGTTGTTGGTCTGTAGCCGAGTAGAGGCAGTTCCTTTATGATAGATAAGATGATGTTGATAAATAGTTGACTAGAGAGTATTTGTCGTCTGTTTGAGTTCGGTTTTGTAAATTTCTGGCATCGAGTTTGAATCGCGGGTTGATTGGTTCATGAGATGGTTTGCATTTAAGTAGGAAAGGTGCTCGTGTTCTTGCTAGAGGTGTCAATAGGGCAATTAAGAATCTGAGTCCTTTAAACTAGTCACGGGGGGTGAGAGTTTAAACCCACCTGTCAGGCATGTTTCTGTGGAAAGGGATTGTTGTTCTAGTTGTATAATTAAGGTTATGTTTTTAAATGTTCGTAGCATTTTGAATAAAGGTGATGAGCTGCTGGCTGAAGTTTTAATTAGTAGACCTGATATAATTGGTATTAATGAGAGTTGGATTTACAGCGAAATTAGTGATTCAGAGATACATATTCCAGCTTACTCAGTTTTCAGACAAGACAGATTAGATACTCTCAATGGTAGAGGAGGTGGTGTTCTATTGTTTGTAACTGACAGTTTTAATTGCATACAGAGCATACATATGGCTGCTCAGTTTTCTTTTGGTTTTTCGAATTGCCTATGGTGTGAGCTACCTGTTGATGGCGATGTTGGTAGATCAGTGGTCGTTGGTGTTGTATATAGATCGCCAAATTCTTGTCCTGAGAACAATCAGAAATTGCTTGACTGCTTTAGGAAAATTGCTTTTGGGAGGGTTATTGTTTTTGGGGACTTTAATTTTCCAGACATTGATTGGAATCTTTGTGCTAGTGGTCCACATGGTAAAGATTTTCTGGAAGTTGTATCCGACTGCTTTTTGACCTAGCATGTGAGGTTTCCCACGGTGCGTGGTACTAATTGTCTTGATTTGATTTTCAGTGGTGAAGAAAGTGTGGTTAAAAATGTGTTAAGTAGCGGTAAGGTAGGGTGTAATGATCATGTACATCAAGCATCTGTATTGTTTCACAAAGGTTTCTTCAGCTAATAAACTGGTTTAATTTTAGGAATTGTGACTGTGCCACACTTCAGGATAATTTGTCATTCGATTGGACTTCTTTGCTATGTGACTTAGATCCTTCTAAAGCATGGGATGTTTTCCGAACTAAAGTTTTGGAGGGTGTAAATAGCTTTGTCCCATTAAAGAAAGAAGGTAGGCGTAATCGGCCAGTGTGGAAGTCTCGAGAGGTTTTGCGAGCTGTTCGGAAAAAGAAGAAGTTGTGGCGTTGTTATAAAAACAGTGGGTGTCCTGCGGAGCTTGCTAGGTATAAGGATCATGAAAAGTTCACTAAGGGTTTGATCAGAGATACTAAAGTGCTTTTTGAAGAAAAGAAAAAAACCTTTTGTCCAAAGAGATTAATTCTAAGTCATTTCACTCTTATGTTCGCCCAAAGCAAAAAACAACAACAAGGTTGTTGGTCCCCTTCAGGGTGATGATGGTGTTACTATCAATAGTGGTAAGGATATGGCTGAGGTTTTGAATGACTTACTTTGTATTCTGTTTTTACTAAGGAGTCCCTTGCTGATGATGTTGTGGAGTATCTTAATGTGCACTCTCCAGTATCCTTTAAGGATGTTGATTTTTCGGTTGATGTTGTGTCTAAGAAGTTGAAGGGTTTGATTCCAAATAGAGCACCCGGTCTAGATGGTATACATCCAGCTAGTTTACGTGAGTGTTCTGATGTTCTATCTGTTCCCCTGAGTATTATCTTTTCAAAGTGCTTTGAAGTTGGTGTTGTTCCTAGTGATTGGAGAACTGCAAATGTCACTCCCATTTTTAAAAAGTGTGACCAGGTTGCCCTTTAACTATAGGCCAGTCAGTCTTACTAGTGTTGTGTGCAAGGTCATGAAGTTCATTGTTAAGGATTATTGTACTAGATCATTTACTGGTCAATGGTTTGTTGAATTTGTTCCAGCATGGGTTATTACCTTAGAGGTCCTGTGTTTCTAATTTATTGGAATTTCTTGATGATGTTACTAAACTAGTTGATTCTGGTCATAGTGTGGTTGCCATCAATTTAGACTTCCAAAAAGTATTTGATAAGGTTCCATTGGGCAGGCTCATGTTGAAAACAAGAGCGCTTGGTGTGGAGGGAAAGTGTGCCAGTTGGATACATTATTGGTTAATTGACAGGCAGATAGGTCACAAAGAGTTGTTGTTAATGGTGAAGTATCTCCATGGAAGAAGGTTACAAGTGGTGTTCCTCAGGGTTCGTGATTGAGTCCGCTTTTTTCTTTATCTTCATTAATGATATTGATGTTTCCCTTGGCTTCAGGATTTGTACATTTGCTGATGACACTAAGTTGTACAGGATTGTTGATGATGCTAGGGATTGTTCACTGTTACAAACCGATCTGGATAAGTTGTTTCCAAACGTGGCAGATGTCATTCAATGTTGATAAATGCAAAGGTATTCATTTTGGTCAGAGCAATTTGGCTTTTGATTACTGCATGATTGGTTCAAATTTTGGTTGTTTTGATCAAGAAAGGGATCTAGGTGTTATCATTACTAGTAATCTGAAGCCTTTTAAACAGTGTGCTTTAGCAGCTGCAAAGGCAAATAGGATGCTTGGTTTGATTAGAAGAAAATTTTGTTTTCTTAGTGGAGAGGTTGTCCTTAATTTGTATAAGCAGTTAGTCAGGCCTCACCTTAAGTATGCTATTCAGGCTTGGAGTCCCTTTTATGAGGAGGATACGTTCATTTTAGAGCAGATTCAGCGAAGACCCACTTAGACTTATTCCCGAAGTAAGGAATCTCTCTTATGAATTTACTTTGTGAATTCTTGGTGTGACCACGCTTGAGTTGAGAAGAGTACGTGGCTATAAGAATCAGGTTTTTAAATTCCTATCTGTTTCAGCTTATCCTCATGTGACACGTGGTAACAGTTTGAAGTTGACCAAAGAGTTATCACGGATAGATATTCGGCGTTTTAGCTTTTCGCAATGAGTTATTAATGAGTAGAATGGTTTGCCAGAGTGGGTAGTTAGCTCCAATTCTGTTCACAATTTCAAAGTCAACATTGATAAGTTCTTTACTAACTCTGAGCATCTTTGATTTTTTTGTTTTTTGTGGTGGTGTTAGTTTTTTTTTGTATGGGGTGATTAATACTTCGCTATCTTGTTATGTTATGTTAATCAGTGGCGTAGCCAGCATTAAAAAAGTGAGGGAGGAGGGGGGGGGGGGGGTCCGAGGTCCTAGACCCCCCTCTTAAGACAAAGTGTTCAAATTTAACCCACTTCTGCTTTTGAAAATTTCCTCAAAAAAAGTGGGGGGTTCCGAAACCCTCCATTCCCCCACACCACTGCTTACCTTCCACGCTATAAATACGCAACCAGGTCCCTAAACCATGTAAACTTAAGTTCCAACACACTTTTAACCAAACTAAAAACGTAGTTACCAACCCAGCCCTGACCTCCAGTGTACCTCTAACATCCCTCCCTTAACATTCCACTGAGGCATGAACGAGAGGGGAGCATAACTTGTAAATATCCCTTGACCCCGCTACACTAGGCGAGGTAAATTTACTTTCAAGTTTTATCTTACCTACCATGCTATAAATATGCAATCATATTGCAACTGAAGATCGGAAGGGAGTTCATGTCCGAAGTCTACAATGGCTGACCCGAAAACTAAACAATTTTCCTTATTTAAAGTATATAAAACCTTATCCTCTAAAACCAAAATACCTCTGAATAGGAATTACTGAAAACTTACAGAAAGTATCTCTTAGTTACAGTCAAGCCAAAACTACCCGTTAGCAGTAACTGAGGCAATCGCCGTATGAGCCGGAGTTAGTATCAAGACATATTTCTGAATAGGAATTACTGAAAACTTACAGAAAGTATCTCTTGGTTACAGTCAAGCCAAAACTACCCGTTAGCAGTAACTGAGGCAATCGCCGTATGAGCCGGAGTTAGTATCAAGACATATTTCTGAATAGGAATTACTGAAAACTTACAGAAAGTATCTCTTAGTTACAGTCAAGCTGAACACTACCCGTTAGCAGTAACTGAGGCAATCGCCGTATGAACTGGAGTTAGTAGCAAGACATATGCCAACAAAAAGAACGTTCGGAAACGATATAAATATCATAGCAGTGCCTAAGACAACGCAACGAAACTCACAGAATTTGTCCACGAGACAGACTGACAGAACCAGTCGGCAATCTGACCTCGCTATATCGCCGTTATTCCATGTTGATTAACAATTACAGCTGACCCAGAATTCGTTTTTCCTTCAACAACCCACTTTCTGGACCTTGACATTAGGGTTCAACCCTCCTCACAATTACCTCCTTTCTGTACTTTGCCTACTAAGACGTAACCTCTCAAACTGCACACTGACGTTAAATCCACTGGTTAGACCAGTACTTGAGTATGCATCAGCAGTCTGGGACCCCCATCACCAGTGCGATGTACATAAACTTGAATCAATTCAACAGAGAGCAGCCAGGTTCTGTATGGCACACTACTCTTATAAATCTAGTGTCACTAGCATGCTTCATAAATTAGATTGGCCCCTGCTAATAACAAGAAGGAACGCCTGTCTACAAATGCTATATAAAATCAACAACAATCTTGTCGCCATTGATAATGATAACCTAATCCCAAACGCAAGAATTAATACAAGAAATAACCATGATCTGAACTTCCACGTTCCTTATGCTAAAAATAATGTTTATAAATACTCATTCTTTCTTTCCTCAAACTGTAAAAGATTGGAAAGCTTTACCATCAGACATTGTACATGCACCAAGTCTAAACTGTTTCAAAGCTAAACTTGCTAAGCTTGTTAATTGATTTTTTAATTTTTTCTCTCATACTTTTGCTACGCTCGCTTGGCGTTCATGTCCTCTAGGATAATTTTTGCCAACTTAACCTATTCAGATTCAGATACCACTCCCCACCATTAGTTGCTTTATAAAAGCATTAACGTACAACAAGTTATGTGCTGTTACCTTTAACGTTACCACAGTCATGGAACTGCGTAGCAAGTGGCTACCTATGTCAAAAAATTAACTTTCGGGGAGTTAATTTTACAAAAGTGTTAACGTACTACACATACTGCACGAGCCATTAACCCTATCACCCACTTTACAGGGTCGTGAAGTTGCCTTGTAAAATCGTTAACGGTACAACGTAAACTATACATAACGTTACCTTTGACAGTTGCTAAGGCCGTGGACCTGCGTAGTAAAGTGGATATTTGTGTTGGAAAAATTAACTTACGTGAAGCTAAATTTACAGTAGCGCATGCTATATAAGCCGTTAATTAAGTTTATTTCTATTCACCACGGAGCTGCGAAGCTAGTGGCTACGTGTGGGGGACTACCATACTCGGTATGCATCCCTGTTAGAATAAATATCAGTACAATGGAGCCTGGATCCGTTCTATGGAGCCATATGGACCCGTGAATCTGTTCAATGGGGCCGTATTGACCTGTTCTATGGGGTCGTATGGACCCGTACTATGGAGCCGTATGGACTGGTAGAGCTGTACTGTGGAGCCGTATGGACCCATTTAATGCAACCGTATGGATCAGTCTAGCCGTGCTATGGAGCCATAAAACCGTGCTATGGAGCCGTTCAAAGGAGTCTTAAAGCTGTGCTATGGAGCTGTAAAACTTATTTATGGAGCTGTATGGATCCATTCAATGGAGTCGTAAAGCTGTGCTATAGAGCCATAAAACTTATTTATGGAGCTGTATGGATCCATTCAATGGAGCCGTAAAGCTTAGCTATGGAGCCGTACGGGACCGTTCAATGGAGCCGTGCTATGAAGCCGTACGGGACAGTTCAATGGAGCCGTGCTATGGAGCTGTTAAATGGATCCGTATGGGCTTGCATCAGTAAGCTTATGGCTCTTCAGCGAGTTTATTAGTGATAACTTAAAATGCCGCTTCCCGTCCCTGCGCGGAACTGTGGCCCACAGCGCAAAGTTCACCACTACCTGTGACCCACTGACTTAGACTGAGAGTTGTGACGCATTGGTATCATATGTGGTTTATATGTTTATGTTTGTTTGTTTGATGAGGTCTTAACGGCACCACGACAACGAAGGTCAAATTGTGCCTGAGAGGTCAGATCATTTTAGAGGTAGTAAGAAAAGAACCAGGGGGAAAATGAGAGAAATTCAAGAACAAAAGCCAGAAAGCTGTGATCGAGAGAGGAGGTGCATGGGTAAAACAAAAACAAAGTAGAGAGGGAGTGGAAGAGAAGAATTAAATATGGTTGTAGAGGGATGCATGCTGAAGGAAGGAGATTATTTTATCTGGAGGATTTTTCTGGAAGAACTCAGCAATTGAGTTGTGGGGAGCGAGGGAAGCTCTGGAAAGGTTGTACAGGGGGCAAGCAAGGAGAACGTGTTGGATTGCGAGGATGCAGTGGCAATATGTTTAAGCGCCCTAAGGGTGTAATTATAATAACTTACACCAAAACCCCCTCCTGGAATGTACAGACGACCCTTACATGGGAGAGACGACATTATGGAAGTCAACGTACATTGTAAGAGACAAGCCACAGCAATTTTGTACACCAGAAAAATGACTCTGATAGACTTAAATCTGAATTTTTTTTACTTTGAATGTACGGGAGGGGCGTGGAAAACACAAGCCACTGCTCTCTTGGTGTCTGAGAGAAAATGAAATGGGTGTTTTCTTTTGAAAAGGGGACGCAGGAGGAACCTCACCAGGGTCCCTCCTGCGCCCCCTAATTGAGGACTTAAATGAAAAACTTTTGTCTCAAGACTTACAAACCCACACTACGTATGGTAGCGTAAATAAAAATCAGGTTCTCTTGTAAACACTAACTCCTTGGAGCTAGTTTCAACTGATTCCGCTGTCATCCTGTAATGACGTTGACCTCTTGCGCATGCGTCAACAGCAAATCGATTTGTTGGCCTAATGCATAGGGAAAACTGTGTTGAAAATATCCTAACATGTAATACATATGCACAGTATAACATCAGGCTACCCTCGTGGTGGGCTGGGAGTCTAGGATGAAAACACATTAACCAGAGGGAAAAGGCCCCAAAAACCAACACACCGGGTGCTCTAGGGACTAAAGCCTCCTGCCAAGAGATTGGGGAACTCTTGTTTATTTCACCCATTTTGTACGGGCGGAAGGAAAATCTACTCTGTATTTAGTGCAAACTCAATGGAGACTTGTCCTGTGAGTCGGAATAAAGTTTTTCCCGGGGTATAAGGCCACCTAAGATGACTGGAAAAGCTCGTAAACAAATCAAACCAGCATGAAAACGTTCACGGTTCGAGCTGCTAGGTAGAAATGGCTAGAAAAAAAGGGAAATTTCAGAAGAAATTCTCAACCAGCCCCAGCGATGTTAAGAGCCTAGCAATGTGCTGAGAAAAAGTTTGGGATGTTGGGAGAGGTATACTGGAGGTCAGGGCTGCATTGGTAACTACGTTTTTAGTTCGATTAGAAGTGCGTTAGAATCAGGTTCGGGACCAGATTGCATATTTATAGAATAGAAGGTATAATATAACTTAAAGTAAATATATGTTATTATTATTGTTGTTATTATTATTATTATTATTGTTATTATGTTGTTATTATTATTATTATTATTATCATTATTATTATTATCATTATATTATTATTATTATTATTATTATATAGACTAAATCATAAAATAAGAATCTGAACTACCATTTTTTAGAAATGTGGTGGGAGTAACTACCACCATAGCCCACCCCCCCCCCCCTCCCCACCTTGTGGCCACACCACTGGTTGAACCTGTTAGTGAAAGCTATAGCCAATATTATTCAGACTAATATAAACAGAAATAAACTTCAAACATCACTCTTGTATCCATTTTATTTCAAATCATGTAAAATATGTTATACTTTCTGACAAGGTGAAAAGAAGAATATAAATTGCAATATGTATTTAAAACAAGAACCACTTTCAACCATAGTACACTAAATTGTTTTTAAATCATTATCTAAGTCTATAAGTACTATCTAATGAATACTGTCAAGAACTTTTTCATTAATTTATATGATCAGTTCTTTTGATCTGTAAGTGGGTCAATTTTATTTCCTTGAAAAAAGTTTCCTTTAGATAAATAAAAAAAACCAGCATAATATTCTTATCCGTGAGATCAAAGTTAATCATATAATATACACGCCACATAACAAATCACTGAACATCATTACCTATACATGGCATCCAAGTTCTCATAAAGTTCTCCACTTTACTTTTAGCTCAAACCCAACTTTTCAAAGTACATCATAAATTTTTCATTTGTTTAAATAAAAGGCACATTTTAAGTTGGAGATTCTACTTATTGGCCATTTCTCTATTTCAAAACTTTGGCACATTCAAGATTACAAATGTATAAAAAAAATATTAAAAAAATCTTGCTTTAACTTGATAAAAGGGTTTGATTTGATCGCATTTTGAATGTAATGATGCTCATGCTGTGTAAATATCGTAACTACAATTAATCAAAATATCCGCTGTATGGCGGATTTCAGAAAGCTTAATCTTGCTGAATGTCAAAAACCACAATTTCTGTGATACTAGCCCTGTCTGAACTTTCCACTCCGCTGATTCAATTAAAGGATTTATTGTTAACCAGCAAGTGCAGTGTATTTGCTTGCCTTATTAGTTCAGGATGGCGAAGCAGAAAGCTAACTGAGCAACAATAGTTGGCTGTTAGAGCCAAGTGATTTGTCTGGAGAGAGCATACATAACTAACTTTAGTCATAATTGATGCAGTTTTTTTAGAAATATTTGCAGCACAGAGCCTAACGACATTTACTCCTCAAGCTAAAATTAAGTGTGTTACATGATATGATCTTGACACTTTATGTTGTTTACAAACTGATATGGTCTATAAACTGTTACTAGAATATCCCACCAAGCTATAATTGTGGATATCTCTTTTTTTCAAGAGCTGTTATCATAGCATGTTTAAATGTACAGACAGGTAGCTAAGGCAATACTTGAAACGCTCTTTTTAAATACATTAAAGCTAATGAAAACGGCTACATTTTCATTAAATACTTCGTGTCTAACAACAGATACTCCCAATTTAGAATCATATCAGCAGTCGTTTCGAATTATCAAAAAACAATTTACAGCATTACTTGAATGTAAAGGTCCAATCCTCATGTTATCAACTTCATATTTGAATAACAAATTAGGATTCTACATCAAAACTTCTGTACACATTGCAAACTTAAGAAAATTGCACCAATACCTTCCAATCCCATATTTTTCTAAAATGCGACTGACACACCTAGTTCCAATTAAATCTATCAAATTTTCTTTCAAATTCATTTATACATTCTTCATTTAAGCCATTCGTAAAATAATGAAAGATCAAGATATTTGTTTTACTTTAATGATAAATTTCTCACAGTTGTACCTTAACATATCAATAGGCTGCACAATTGCTAAGAAAACCAACTTATCAGTAACTTTAAAATATATCAATAAGCTGCACAATTGCTAAGAAAACCAACTTAACAGCAATTTTTTTAAATATATCCATAATATCTTGTGGTTATGAACCTCTTTTCTCCAAAAAAATCTCTCTGACAAAGAAAAATTGTTCCTTTAAGTATATAAAGAAACATATCTTTTATTTACATTATATAATCTCTGCGCATCTTACAAATGATTGAAAAATATAAATAGCTTATTGCCTCAGTTATAACTTTTTAAAGAAGAATAATGGATTGAAGTTATGAGCTCTCAATAATTGCCAAACAATTGCTTTTTAAATGTGAACGAATGTTGTTCATACAAAAAATATACAAAACATGCATCAATATAATACAATCACTAATTCTACATATTTAAATGATGCATAGCATTGTGCCCTGATTTTGGGTGAGGTTAATATTCCATATAATTTCAAATGACAAAATCAAAATTCTAAGCAGAGACAAATCCAGGGATGTAATTAAAAAATAAGGGGAGTAGTGTTTTTCAAAACCTTATGTATTTTTGTAAAATTCTGCCGGCAATTGGGTGGGGCGAGGAAAGGGGGAGGGCAAGCTTCCCATACTCCAAATTACTCCCAAGTGCACTATACTCCATATTACCGACTACAAGACTACGATAGCAAAAGTGTTGTAATCTCAAGAACAAGAGAAGGACCATTTTCAAATCTCCTCCACCCAGGAATTATGGAACTGTTGGAATATAAAACTGCAAAAGAAAGGCCTGTTTCTATAAGTATCTTAATGTCATACTAAGCCAGTTGACAAAATATATTATCCTTTTGTTTTTTGGTGGTCATTTAAAAAGGTTATTTAAGTTTCTTTTTCGCATAGAGATGTGGTGCAAGTAGTATCAGGAGAAATATTGATGCTTTTGCACTTCCAAGCACGGAAAAAAAATCCACATGAAGCAAGAGTGTTGACCCATATGAAAAATATCTATACTCCAAATTACCAGCTACAACACTTTACTTACTTAGGTGTTGTTGTATTCTAAAGTACAATAGTTGAATAATTATTAAAGATATATGCAACAGTGAAGAATGCACAGCTAGCCACACCAAGGGCAAGGTGCTTAAGGCAAGATGCTTAAGGCAAGATGCTTAAGGGCAAGATGCTTAAGAGCAACAACATTGCTCACAAAATTTGGCAAAATGTAGATTAATTTGTAACTTATTCTGTCTGCTTTAGGCTTCCGGCCCATAACATAATAAACAACATATTCACATACATCAATTGAGAGGAGAATTACACAAAAAATGAAATATATACAAGATTCTCATTCTTTAAGACAATCACTTCTAAATTTCAGAGCCTGTAAAAGAAAATTTGCAATATCAGATACATACTTTTCCTGCTTAAAGTGCATTACAAAAATATGAAATGTAGGATGTAGTGCAAGATTAGAAAAGATCTGGCTTCTTAAATTATCATAACTAGTGCAAACCGCTAGGAAATGATATTCATCTTCAACATTTATGCTATCACATAGAGGACATAAACAATAATCTCTGGGAGCTTTTTTTTTCTTCTACCTTCTTTGATTTTTAATTTATGTCCAGAGCATTAATACACTTAGTAAAGTCAAATCAAAAGAGAAAATGGCTGATTCACATTTCAGGTATTTGCACTGCTTTGACTTGGTTTGGAAGTGGCTAGTAAACCCCCTAGAATTCAAAGTATCCTCCTGAGCTGTGAGTTCCAGGGTCAGGAGAGACTTTCAGGTGGAATTATACAGGTTTTTGTTAGATGTTGTGCCCCCACTTCCTGGAGGAAACTTACATCCCTGTTTCCCTCCCCAACCCCCCACACACAAACTGAAGGATAATTATGGCCCATATATCCACTTATCCACTAATACTATACGAAACACTGTAAGATTTTTGCAACAAATTAACAGCCTAAAGGTCAGATTGTCCAATTTGAAACTTATCAAAGTAGACCACAAAGATCTGGCCTCCAACTGTCAACATTATACATTTTGCAAGGTAGCAATTGTGAATCCAGCTGGAATACAACAATGCTCCATATTAAAATCTCTGACAATATACCAACAAAATATAATTCATAAACATATCTATCTCAATCATAGGCAGGTATTCTCATCTTCCTCATCAGGCTTGGCATCTTCTCCAACTTTGGTGGTGTGCACTGTTGCATCATGGGACACTTGTTCCGAATGCACGTGGTTAGTAGAAAGTACACTTTTGTCATGGGCTTCTTCCTTATTGGCCACAGAGGCTGAGATTGTATCCAAGCCACTCTCCACCTAGAGTGCATCAAGTAAATCATATATAATTTAGGAGAAACCATTTCTTAGAGGAAAACACAGATTTAACCCTTACTCTACCACGCGGCGATATTATCGCCATTTTGGATGCCTCGTCATTGACTCCGCCTCCCAGGCACATTTAAAAAAAAGGTGATGGTAGAGTAAGGGTTAATCAACCCGCAACAAGTGCGCCAACTCGAAAATATATGCAGTATGGACATGATAGGTGGCCCACCGGGTCACTGAAGCGGAACGAGCTCTACTTTGCTGCTAGGAAGACAGAGGACACTTCAATAATTAGCCTTTGATTAACCCTTACTCTACCATGCAGCGATATTATCGTCGTTTTTGGGTGCCCTGTCTTTGACTCCGCCTGCCAGGTGCGTTTTCAAAAAAGTGCTGGTAGAGTAAGGGTTAAATGAGTTTTCCATTGAATTTTGATTTATGTGATAGAGGACTTTTAAAGAAATAATTAAGTGTAAAAATCATGTTGATATCTTATTCCATTTAGGAGATTGCATTGCAAAGATTTTACCAGTGTGACTTTGCATTGTACTTTCATAAATACTTCTGGAAAATCCCTGCTTCTGATTGGTTGATTAGCATTATTTGCCTATGTTCGAATAAAGTATTAAGACATAGCTCCTGTCATTAAAACTAAATATTGGGAGAATTCTACATAAAGGTCAACACAAAATCACCACTGTCCTCTCTGTCTGTTTGACCACTGTCCACATAAGTTAATAGAATTACATTTAAATCACATATCTCACAATGCCATGTAGTATAATTTCTTGAACTTCCCATAAGATAAAATATATGTTTTTGACATTACCTCTGTTGCTATGCAGTCTGCTAAAGTAGTCTGCTACATTTATGTTCTGTAGTCTGACCACTGTCTTCATAAGTTAATGGAATTACATTCAAATCACATATCTAACAATGCCATTTAGTATAACTTCTTGTATGCATGCTCAGTACTAAGTCCAACACTACAGCCTACGGTACCTGTAGTATGGCAAATCTAATCCCGAGAACAAAAAGCAGACACAAAAATCACCAATTTCAACAGTGTCGTGTCCAGCTTCCAACGTTACTACTAGCACAATTCAACTTCCAACTCAGCACAGGCATAAGCCTTAGTAAACCTAACGCTAGTAACACTTATAACGTTAATCAAAACATCCAAAACAATGTGAATCACGAAAACTGTGACTCTTACGTATGGGTGATATGTTTTCGAACTGTCATTTCTCCGGGAATATTAATCCTGGTTCATATTAATAAAACGTTCACTTTTTTCACTAACGACGTTTTGAAAGTCCAGTTGCTCGAGAAACGGAGAAATGTTTCTTATGATGATTAAGCGAGAAACGGAGAAATGTTTCTTATGATGATTAAGCGAGAAACGGAGAAATGTTTCTTATGATGATTAAGTTGTGTTACACAGCTGGTATTACGTCATGTCAGTAGTCAAACAGTCAGAAACATTTTGAGTTTTACCAATGACGGGTCTCTCAGCTCAGATTTACTTATTTTGTTCTGTGAATTTTCCTCAACTTGATTGTTTTTTAAGTGTTTGATTGTTTCACAGTATAATTCGATTCACCGGGTTAAAAGCATATGATTCAAAATTGAATTCTGAGACAATTGTGTTATTATCCAAAATACGATTTTCAACAGTGGAATTGTACGGTGAAAATGTTAGTCACTTCAGCTTTGACTAAACAAATTTATGTATGTGAGGAGAACAGAGATGAACATGCTATTTAAAATTCAAAAGTGTTCTTTTCTTCTTCTTTGAATTCCATTGGCATTTATGAATCAAAGAACTGCTGAGAAAATTAGCATGTTTATCACACAGTGAACCAAATTGAGATCAGTATGTTGCGGAGTTCCCAAATCCAACAAAACTCATCACTCTTTAGTAAATTGTCCAACACAGTATAATATCATACACAGTATGATATCATACTTGCAGATCCAAGATCATTTTCAATGTATTTCTATAAAAAGAAAAATAATTTTTCTTTGTTTTTACATGAGCAGATAGGTAAAACATGTTCTTGTAAAGTGTTGTTATACCTTATCTTAATAATTAAATAAAACATGTTTTCAAATTTTTTAAAAAGAAGCAATTAATTTTCAAAAGAAGAACTGTCTTGGATCTGCAAAGCTGATTAGTTAGCTCAATTGGTGGAACACCTGCTATCCAGCCGGAAGGTCATGGGTTCAATCCCTGGTCGAGTCACACCATGGACTTAAAAAATGGCACCTGCTGCCCTCTCGCTTGGTGCTCAACATATGGGATCGGGGCAACGTAATAGTCAGGATTGTGCACCCTACAGTATGTGGCAGCCGCCTCGTTCTATTCTAAGAGCTTTGAGCATGCTACTTGTGTGGATTCATCACTATATAAAAATCAGTCTTATCATTATTAAGGATAACATACAATTTTACATTGGAGGCCATTTTCAGAACGCTGGTAAAATCTTTGAAATGTAATAACTCCAAAAAGAATAAGATTACACCAATTTGTTTTTAACAGTCCTCTATCATACTGTGTACATGGAAAGATAACATTTCAAAGCAATACTCCTTTAGAATTATTCTGTTCCCAAATTTATATTAGTTGCTATGCTCCTTAAAATTGAAAACACAGACCCGACCTGATATATAAGCAGGTCGGGTCAGACTTTTACAGCAGTGCACCACAACTGGTTATCAAAGACTGTGGACATTGACTTGGTTGTCGATGTTGTGTCTGTCCGTACATCGTACCCATGTTCTCGCCCGGTCGTATTAAGCTTTTCGTGATAGCATTGTTACTATCATAACAGAATACGCAGGCGATGACCCCATCATTGTAATTGTGTGTTCACTCGTCGTCGTCTACTTTTTCCCTTTATTCTGAAAACCACAAGTAATTAGGATTAAATTTCCCTTATCAATGGCTCCATTGTACTAGTTCTCATGTTGGTCCTGGGTTGTTGTGAAAGTTAGTGTTGAATATCATATTAGCAATGGATGAAGTCCTTATTGTGTGCTTGAGTGGTTATCTTAATTAAGATAAGCGGTCTCATTATTTACTACATTAACTTTGTGGCTATGATTTGCTGGAACAAATTTTTAAGGAGAAGGACAAGTCATGAGCAAAAAGTTCAAACTTACGGAAGGTGGGTCTATCTCCTTTTGCTCATGTTGCTTTAATGTTTTCAGCACAGCATCATGAAGGGTCACATACATCTTGTCCAGGCCAAAAGCTTCAATCACGCCACTTTTCAAGATCATTACCCTCACGCTACCTGGATGATAAAAATCAAACAAAGGATTCAAATATCTTTGTTTATCTCATGGAAAAAGAAAATCAAAAAGAGAATGAAGAAAATCAAAAAGATTGAACTTTCTTTGTTGATCATTATTTTCACACTACCTGGATGAAGAAAGTGAAAAAGAGGATTCAACTTTCTTTGTTTATCATTATCCTCACGCTACTTGGATGAAGAAAAAAAAAGAGGATTACACTTTCTTTGTTTATCATTATTCTCACGCTACCTGGATGAAGAAAATGAAAAAGAGGATTAAACTTTCTTTGTTTATCATTATCTTCACGCTACCTAAATGAAGAAAATGTAAAAGAGGATTAAACTTTCTTTGTTTATCATTATCCTCACGCTACCTGGATGAAGAAAATAAAAAAAAGGATTCAACTTTCTTTGTTTATCCTTATTCTCATGCTACCTGGATGAAGAAAATGAAAAAGAGGATTCAACTTTCTTTGTTTATCATTATTCTCACGCTACCAAAATAGGATTCAACATTCTCTGTTTATCATTATTCTCACGCTACCAAAATAGGATTCAACATTCTTTGTTTATCCTTATTCTCATGCTACCTGGATGAAGAAAATGAAAAAGAGGATTCAACTTTCTTTGTTTATCATTATTCTCACGCTACCAAAATAGGATTCAACATTCTTTGTTTATCCTTATTCTCATGCTACCTGGATGAAGAAAATGAAAAAGAGGATTCAACTTTCTTTGTTTATCATTATTCTTACGCTACCAAAAGAGGATTCAACTTTCTTTGTTTATCATTATTCTCATGCTACCAAAATAGGATTCAACATTCTTTGTTTATCCTTATTCTCATGCTACCTGGATGAAGAAAATGAAAAAGAGGATTCAACTTTCTTTGTTTATCATTATTCTTATGCTACCAAAAGAGGATTCAACTTTCTTTGTTTATCATTATTCTCATGCTACCAAAAGAGGATTCAACTTTCTTTGTTTATCATTATTCTCATGCTACCTAGATGAAAAAAAATCAAAAGGAAGTTTAAACTTCTTTTGTTAGCATAGATAAGTACAAAATCTTCAAGTGGCACTTTTCCACTTCTACCCCTATTCAATATTGTGATGCAATTTGGAGAAACACACTTGGGGTAATATTTCTTCAACATTGAACAGAGGCATAAAGGGAAGGATAAAAGTGCCAAGTACTTTTGTCCGGGAAGGTAGATGTCTATGATCTTAAAGGATAAGTTCAGTGGTGCTGCAAGTCCATCTTATATGAATGAGAAAGCTAAAAGAAACAAAATGGTGAATAAACTACTTGAATATTTTATTCTGTTAAGAAGATATTTGCATTTTAAATTCTATCTCATTTGTTTTGAAACGACTGAAATTAGACTAGTTATGAAGTCGTCTCCTCACGTTCCTCAAAGTCTATATGCATTCTATTATATATTCTTTGGATATGTAGACCTATGTGGTGTAGTGGTTAGTGCTTTGTCCTCTCACCCGCATGTCCCAGGTTCGTATCCCAGTGGGTCTGCAACCAGTGAGTTCACAACTGGTTATCAAAGGCCATGGTTGTCTTGATATAATATCCAGCACTGGATGCTTTCAGGACGTTAAACCTTGCTATGCTACACAATGTATGTGAATTAGTCAAACAGAATCTAGTAGGGTAATCAAAATTAACCACAGAAAGAAAGCATGCAGAAAATAATTGTTATAAAAAAAAAAAAAGGATGCCAACATTCTACAGAAACTTTATACACCAGCCATTTCTACACCAAAGAAGCTTTAAGTTAATTAACTCCTTAACGGAATATTTTTTTTCCCCGTCTTAAGAGCTGCATTGTGTCCTTGAGCAAGAGACTCTACTTGCTTCAGTCCACTCAGCTGTAAAATAAGTACCAGCACTGCTGGGGACTTAATCTGCAATGGGCTAATCCACTTGCACCATGGCAACCTGAGATAAGCACCGGCCCCATGAGATGAGCACCGGCCCCATGAGATGATGGCTCATATGGATTCAGCTTTTAATAGAATAAGATATTAAAGTAGTTTTAAGTCCTCTTTTATATAAGATGAACTTGCTTGACCACTTTTAATGTAAAGAAAAAAATGTAATGAATAAAAGACACTGCTTTTAGTTTATATTGCATTTTGATCATTTCAATCTTATCCTGGACCTCCAGGAAAGAATGTAAAGTTTACCTGCAAAAAGTGCAATACTGAAAATACAAAACTTAAGTAAAAGGATTCTATTTCATTCTTATTTGAAGAACTTTATTTCAATAATAAAGTACTTATACAGCGCCATTATTAAAAAGATATTCTATCGCGCTTTCCAATCAAGATGTAAAATAATAAAACACACTGAGAAACTGCCAAAAGAACCAAAGAAGAATAAAATTAAAAAATTAATTAAAGGCCAGCTTGAAAAGGTGAGTTTTTAGGTTACGTTTGAATGAGATAAATGATGAATTAGACTTTACTGAATCAGGCAGGTCATTCCATAGTTTGGGACCGATGGAACAAAATGCACGAGAACCGAACGAAGTATGAGTACGGGGTAGAGAAAAAGGAGGATTACATGAGCTGCGTGTATTATATGTGGATTTACGGAACTGAATTAGCTGTTTGAGGTAGGATGGTGCCTGATTATGAATACATTTAAAAACAAGACACAGAACTTTAAATTGGATACGTTTAACAATAGGAAGCCAATGCAGTTCTTTAAGGCAGCTTGAAGCACTATCGAATTTGCGTTTTTGCAAAACAACTTTAGCTGCCTGGTTCTGAATTGATTGCATTGGTAATACACTAGAAGTGGGCAGCCCAGCAAACACAGCATTGCAATAGTTGAGGTGTGAAATGACTAAGCTTTGAACCAGTAGCCTACAACTTTCAGTGGTCAAGTGTTTCCTGATTCGACGAATCATATTTAACTTGCGACTGGCTACAAGGCACTTTTCCTTGATATTTAGTTGCATATTCAAGTTAGTATCAAGTGAAACACCTAGTAATTTAATGCAGCTGGATGGTTTTATAGAATCAGTACCGACTTGAATCGAGTCTGTCGTAATTCTACGCCTGTAATAAAGTGAACTAAAGAAAATGGCCTCAGTTTTTTTGTCATTCATTTTGAGCTTATTCAGCTGCATCCAGTGTTTTAGTTTGGATAAGACTTGTTGCATACCAATAACAGAATCTAATTCTTGAGCTACATTACCAGAATCAAAGCTAGAATAAAAAGAGTGATCATCAACATAACCAATGATATTCACGTGATCATTAGCATTTCAACCATAAATTTACAAATTTTACAAATATTCATGGAGTCAAAAACGACACATTTTGTAAATATATATATAACATGATTAATGTGAATTTGAATGAGTTGATAAATGATTGAGTTAAATAGAGTTACACAGGAAATGTGGCTGAGAAGATTTTGCAAAAAACTACCTACATCTTATGAACACACACCCCCTTTAAAAAAACAGACCTTAATCAATTCATTATACATAAGGGAAAATGAATAGACAATTGACACAGCTCACCCTTCACACCCCTGAAGGTACTATTTTCCTTTACCCCTACCCTCCCTTTACCCCTCCCTCTAATTAAAATTTCATTACAAAAATATTACATATAAGGACGTTACCTCTACAGTTAGCAATTCGCACATTCACACCAATAGCCTCGTAGTCATTGCAAATAGCCTTCAGCGTGTTTAGAGCCACAGTGTCCAGAAAACTGACCGGTCCGAAATCAATAATGATAGTATGAACAGGCACATCAAGTGGACCAGCATCTTTATTTTTGTAAGCGGTGTGGCTACCTCCATTTTTTGTGACTTTACCATTTTCTATTGTGACATCATATTCTTGAAAATTCTGAGGATAAAAAAATATCAACCTTTTCAAATCTGAATAGGCAATTTCTGAATAGGCAATTTCCGGACAACTAATTTAAATAATGTCACATGGCCGAGATTCACGTGTCCATAATGGACCAATCACATACTGATGGAATCTTATTGACCAATAAAATACTGGAGAAATATTAGCTGTCTGCACAATTCATGCAAAGTATGAGACCAAGCATATACAAAAAATGTTTTCAAGTTCACATATCATACATGCGTTATACATGAAAGGAAATACGCGCGCGTATTGCTGCTTTCATTTTTTCCCTCAAACCTGCACCTGATTGGCTGAGTAACAAAGGAAAATTTCCCCAGCATTTGATTGGTCGAAGTACTGAAAAAATCACGTTCGGCTAAACTCAGTTTGAAAAAGTCAATATAGACAAGCTTTTATATCAAGAAAGAGCTCTAAATTCTGAAAACAATTGCCTTTATTTTATGTCAAAAGCACCTGTAGTTATGACTAAGAATGTTTAATGTGTGTAAAAGTTGTGATGTATGAAAGAGAACTCAAATGAAAATAATCCGACTGTTTTCTGCTGTTAAGTTTTGATTGAGGATATGATGGAGATTTAAACCTCTAGGTCATATTCAAGTGCTCCCATTCTAGAGGTCGAACATTCGGGAATGTTGAGGTGCACGGCGACGTAGCAATGCTTTTTTGACAATCTCAAACTTCAGTCAAAGGGGGAAATAAACAGTCCGTTATCATTGCAGTCAATAATGGGAGATAAACCTATTTTTTGTCATTTTTCAACAAATACTGGACAGAATTGATTTTTCTTCACAAATGTTGTGTATTAGATAAGATTCCAACATATATGAGAACCATTAATTTTCACTGACTGGCTGAGGCGACACAAGTATTCATAAATAATATCCCACTGACTGTAATGATAAAGTTTCCCCTCCAACTTGGCAAAACTGTATTGAGTCCGTACATGGTTATGTCAACTCCGACCTCAAGAATTCAAATGTAAATGTTGATAAAGGATTAAAAAACATAATCCATAGGGTTTCTCTTTGTGATGTCACAAAATTTCAATAATATTTGCATAATCTATCCTAATAAGCCCCAAAAAATCAAATGCTGTAAAGTGGTCAATATTTGACATTTTTGAAGAAACTTCTTGCTATTTTCAAGGTTTTCTAGCGTATTTTCTTGCAATTAAATTTTCTTCGAAGTGATTATAGATCTTCAATTAAAATAAACTCTTGTGTTTACCATTCTCCAGTTGTTGTTGAAAGTTGGAAGACTTTAAATCAAAAATTACCCCAAAAACATTTTGTTTTTGTAGTTTCAAGCAGGGTTTAAAATTTACAATCATAACGCACTGACATAAACTGCAATGAATTAATTCATTTGCATTAGCCAACTGATATTATTGCAAGCCAAATTGCTTCACCATTTTCTAATGTAACAACATCTCCTTTGAACGTCTGAGAAGAGTAAGATTAGAGTTCCATGGCTTAAAAAGAGCTTAGATGATGTTTAGAGACATGAAGCAAATATTTTAGAACTTGATACACAGAGCTTAACTTAAAGGCCACATATCTGTTAATGTGGATACTGCAGAGAAGACTCCCCCTACCCCCTCCCAATGAGCTGGTAGTAATCTTCCCAGTTTCTCCATGGTGCAGGCATCATTGGTTGCTGCTTACCTGATTATCAACACCACTATCCTCTGACATCACTTCAGCCTTCCTCAGCTTTGCCTCCCTCTTGGCCTGCTTGTTTCTTATGATGAGGATTTTCTGCGGATTTATACCTGACAATTTGAACAACTGGGCTTTTATGCTGCGAGCGTTTGCAAAATAAAATGGTGCCTGGATTCGAAAGATTTTTATCCCAGGAACTTCTTGAACCTGTAAGAAATTGATGAGTACCATTGATTGGACAATTCCTTGGAAAAATAATATAATAATAACACTAAAATGTTAAGGACATATTCAGAAAGAATTACATAAGAAATTGTAAGTTTCCTGCCTTTTCAAACATCACAAATGTGGAGTATGTCATAAAATCCTCAATTTTAAGCAGACCTTAATGGATTAGTTCAGGGGTCAAGCAAGTCTATCTTATATGAAAGAGCACTTTAAAAGAAACAAAAAGCATTCAAAACATTTATTCCGTTAAAAAGATATCTTAGTTTAAAGTTTGGTATCATTTGTGTAGAAACAACTGAAATCAGACTAGTTGTGATGTCATAGCCTCAGATTCCTCAAAGTCTTAATGTATTTTATTATATTTTGTCCTTCGATTTTGTGACTTTAAAACCATTAGATATGTTACGAAAGTATTAAAACAGAATCTTGCAAGGATTATTATAATTACCCACCTGAAGAAAGTGAAAAAAAAAAAATAATTGAAATAGAAAAAAAAGTTAAATACATTTTCTTTAAAATACATTAACAATTGAAGATAAGGGCATCAACCTTCCATAGTAGACTTGCTACACCAGTCATTACTACAAAGATAGAGAGCAGAGCTTTAAACTTGAATATCTCCTTCACGGAATAAGATTTTTTAATGGTTTCTGCACCATTTTGTTTCATTGAAAGTCTTCTTTCGTATAAAATAAACTTGTTTGACCACTGAACTAATCTTTTAATGATATTTTGAATTACAAAATCTTGTAGCTTGCTATCTTTCACACAATCTGGTTTTGATGTCTCTTCTACTGTATCATATGCAATATTAAACTTAAAAAATGAATGTGAAGCAAAAGAAATTTCCTTACCCCTGCAAAGAAGCTGGTGTCACGATAAATGTCCGTCCCTGCCATGTGCCCAATCAGAGCACATTGGGGGTACTGAGTGCGTAGCACAATAGAAAATACAGCAAATCCTATACCGATAAACAGGCCGGTATCTAATCCAAAGGCTATGACAGAGAACCATGTTACAAGCCATATGACCTAAGAAAATGACAGGAGATAAATTCTTAAGTAATTATGCAAAGCAGGTGATCGGCAATGGTTTAAGTGCATTTATAAAAATATGTTTAACGATTAATTAGGGTTTATGAGTTTACACAACAAAAATTACTTGCATTTTAATCGTTTTCATTGTTACACCAATATCTGTGCTTAGTATTAATTTGTATAAATTACACCTTAATGACATTTGTTAGCTTAATGACGAGCATTTACATATGAAGACCTATGTTGTGATTGTCAAAATCTGCAAATGCAGTGCAAAAATACAGACTTGTTTCACACTTCAAACAAATATTTGTATAAAACTTATTTTTTACAAATGTTTGGTAATATATCACTTGACTAATATAACAGTGTTTGACATGTGGTGTCCTACCACACCATCTACTAGTGTCCTACCACACCATCTACTAGTGTCCTACCACACCATCTACTAGTGTCCTACCATCATCTACTAGTGTCCTACCATACCGTCTACTAGTGCCCTACCACACCATCTACTAGTGTCCTACCATCATCTACTAGTGTCCTACCATACCGTCTACTAGTGTCCTACCAAACCATCTACTAGTGTCCTACCATACCATTACTAGTGTCCTACCACACCATCTACTAGTGTCCTACCACACCATCTACTAGTGTCCTACCATACCATCTACTAGTGCCCTACCAAACCATCTACTAGTGTCCTACCATACCATCTACTAGTGTCCTACCATACCATCTACTAGTGCCCTACCATCATCTACTAGTGTCCTACCATACCATTACTAGTGTCCTACCATACCATCTACTAGTGTCCTACCATACCATCTACTAGTGTCCTACCATACCACTACTATTGTCCTACCACACCATCTACTATTGTCCTACCACACCATCTACTAGTGTCCTACCAAACCATCTACTAGTGCCCTACCATACCATCTACTAGTGTCCTACCATACCGTCTACTAGTGTCCTACCATACCATCTACTAGTGCCCTACCATACCATCTACTAGTGTCCTACCACACCATCTACTAGTGTCCTACCATACCATTACTAGTGTCCTACCACACCATCTACTAGTGTCCTACCACACCATCTACTAGTGTCCTACCATACCATCTACTAGTGTCCTACCATACCATCTACTAGTGCCCTACCAAACCATCTACTAGTGTCCTACCATACCATCTACTAGTGTCCTATCATACCATTACTATTGTCCTACCACACCATCTACTAGTGTCCTACCACACCATCTACTAGTGTCCTACCAAACCATCTACTAGTGCCCTACCATACCATCTACTAGTGTCCTACCATACCGTCTACTAGTGTCCTACCATACCATCTACTAGTGCCCTACCATACCATCTACTAGTGTCCTACCATACCATCTACTAGTGTTTTACCATGCCATCTACTAGTGCCCTACCATACCATCTACTGGTGTCCTACCATACCGTCTACTAGTGTCCTAACCATACCCTCTACTAGTGTCCTACCGTACCATCTACTAGTGCCCTACCGTACCATCTACTAGTGTCCTACCATACCGTCTACTAGTGTCCTACCGTACCATCTACTAGTGCCCTACCGTACCATCTACTAGTGTCCTACCATACCATCTACTAGTGTCCTACCATACCATCTACTAGTGTCCTACCACACCATCTACTAGTGTCCTACCATACCGCCTACTAGTGTCCTACCATACCATCTACTAGTGCCCTACCATACCATCTACTAGTGCCCTACCATACCATCTACTAGTGTCCTACCATACCATCTACTAGTGTCCTACCATACCATCTACTAGTGTCCTACCATACCATCTACTAGTGTCCAACCATACCATCTACTAGTGTCCTACCATACCATCTACTAGTGTCCTACCATACCATCTACTAGTGCCCTACCATACCATCTACTAGTGTCCTACCATACCATCTACTAGTGCCCTACCATACCATCTACTAGTGTCTTACCATCATCTACTAGTGTCCTACCATACCATCTACTAGTGCCCTACCAAACCATCTATTAGTGTCCTACCATACCATTACTATTGTCCTACCATACCATCTACTAGTGTCCCAGCAAACCATCTACTAGTGCCCTACCATACCATCTACTAGTGTCCTACCATACCATCTACTAGTGTCCTACCACACCATCTACTAGTGTCCTACCATACCGTCTACTAGTGTCCTACTAGAGCTGTGACCGTTTACCGTGTACAAGCTACACGCTCGCAAATCTTGTAAACGTTTACTAAATACTTCATTGCGAGTAATCGTTTTTCAGTGTCTTGCCGTTGAAAATCAATATTCATGATTCAAATCACACACACATTTGGCTGACAAAATTCCAATCAATGACTTTTTACGAACTGTAAACTTGATTAGCATAATCCTTTTTAAATGTGCGAATCACAAATGTGCAGTAATCACCAATGAATGGGGATATTGTGCACTTTGATTTTGCCGAAATCTGAGTAATTTAAGTTGTAAAATGCACCGCGAATGTGCAGCAGTAAACAGTGAAACTAACAATAGGCCTAACGTTAAGCCATAAGGCTTTAAATCCCACGCAATCAAGGCCCGTTTTACAAGCTGTTAAATCAACCCCAAAACACTTGAAAAATACTTGAATCGTGAAAATCAGTACATTTACATGTAAATATTACCTGATGAGTCAAATAAATTTTGCAAGAAAGAACAAATATTGCATAGTAAACAAACAGAAAAAGGTTTTAACAGAGCTGAAATTCTGCATGCTGTCGCAAAGATGGCGGCCATTTTTTCGAGAGGACTGATATTTCAGAACTTCCTGGAGGTGGTGGCGTAGTTTTGAAATGTTTTACGGCGAGGTATATCATAAGCCTATTGTGCAAGATTTTCACAGAAGAACTTTGAAAGCCGTAGCGAATATGATAAAAAAGTTACGTGATGTTGAGTTTAAATGACATTGAAAGGAAGTTATCTGTTCTTTCTAAACTGAATTTCCATGCTATTTTCCATAAAAATGATGATTTATACTGTAGAAGTAAACTTCTTACGATTTGGAAAGCAAAACTCAGCGTCTATTTGGGCAATGGAGTCAGTACTTTTGACATACTGGTTGCGCGATTTTTTTACTTCGCTTTGTAGTTTTGGAGCAATTTTGGTGTATTTCCGAAAATTACGGCACTAAACGCGTGTACACGATACACGCTCGCTTTTTTTGGTGTGTACACGTTTACTAAAATCCCTAAACGGTCACAGCTCTATGTCCTACCATACCATCTACTAGTGCCCTACCATACCATCTACTAGTGTCCTACCATCATCTACTAGTGTCCTACCATACCATTACTATTGTCCTACTATACCATCTACTAGTGTCCTACCATACCATCTACTAGTGCCCTACCAAACCGTCTACTAGTGCCCTACCATACCATCTACTAGTGTCCTACCATACCATCTACTAGTGTCCTATCATACCATTACTATTGTCCTACTATACCATCTACTAGTGTCCTACCATACCATCTACTGGTGTCCTACCATACCATCTACTAGTGTCCTACCATACCATTACTATTGTCCTACTATACCATCTACTAGTGTCCTACCAAACCATCTATTAGTGTCCTACCATACCATTACTATTGTCCTACTATACCATCTACTAGTGTCCTACCAAACCATCTACTAGTGTCCTACCAAACCATCTATTAGTGTCCTACCATACCATTACTATTGTCCTACCATACCATCTACTAGTGTCCTACTATCATCTTCTAGTGTCCTACCATACCATTACTATTGTCCTACCATACCATCTACTAGTGTCCTACCATACCATCTACTAGTGTCCTACCATCATCTACTAGTGTCCTACCATACCATTACTATTGTCCTACTATACCATCTACTAGTGTCCTACCAAACCATCTATTAGTGTCCTACCATACCATTACTATTGTCCTACCATACCATCTACTAGTGTCCTACCATACCATTACTATTGTCCTACTATACCATCTACTAGTGTCCTACCATACCATCTACTAGTGTCCTACCATCATCTACTAGTGTCCTACCATACCATTACTATTGTCCTACTATACCATCTACTAGTGTCCTACCATCATCTACTAATGCCCTACCAAACCATCTACTAGTGTCCTACCATACCATCTACTAGTGTCCTACCATACCATCTACTAGTGTCCTACCATACCATCTACTAGTGCCCTACCATACCATCTACTAGTGTCCTACCACACCATCTACTAGTGTCCTACCACACCATCTACTAGTGTCCTACCATACCATCTACTAGTGCCCTACCATACCATCTACTGGTGTCCTACCATACCATCTACTAGTGTCCTACCATACCATCTACTAGTGTCCTACCATACCATTACTATTGTCCTACCATACCATCTACTAGTGTCCTACCATACCATCTACTAGTGTCCTACCATCATCTACTAGTGTCCTACCATACCATTACTAGTGTCCTACCATACCATCTACTAGTGCCCTACCATACCATTTACTAGTGCCCTACCATACCATCTACTAGTGCCCTACCAAACCATCTACTAGTGTCCTACCATATCATTACTATTGTCCCACTATACCATCTACTAGTGTCCTACCATACCATTACTATTGTCCTACTATACCATCTACTAGTGTCATACCATACCATCTACTAGTGCCCTACCATACCATCTACTAGTGCCCTACCAAACCATCTACTAGTGCCATACCAAACCATCTACTAGTGCCCTACCATATCATTACTATTGTCCTACTATACCATCTACTAGTGTCCTATCATACCATCTACTAGTGTCCTACCATACCATTACTATTGTCCTACTATACCATCTACTAGTGTCCTACCAAACCATCTACTAGTGCCCTACCAAACCATCTACTAGTGTCCTACCATACCATATACTAGTGTCCTACCATACCATTACTATTGTCCTACTATACCATCTACTAGTGTCCTACCATACCATCTACTAGTGCCCTACCAAACCATCTACTAGTGTCCTACCATACCATCTACTAGTGTCCTACCATACCATCTACTAGTGCCCTACCAAACCATCTACTAGTGCCCTACCATACCATCTACTAGTGTCCTACCATACCATTACTATTGTCCTACTATACCATCTACTAGTGTCCTACCATACCATCTACTAATGCCCTACCAAACCATCTACTAGTGCCCTACCATACCATCTACTAGTGTCCTACCATACCATCTACTAGTGTCCTACCATACCATCTACTAGTGTCCTACCATACCATTACTATTGTCCTACTATACCATCTACTAGTGTCCTACCATACTATCTACTAGTGCCCTACCAAACCATCTACTAGTGCCCTACCAAACCATCTACTAGTGTCCTACCATACCATTACTATTGTCCTACTATACCATCTACTAGTGTCCTACCAAACCATCTACTAGTGCCCTACCATACCATCTACTAGTGCCCTACCAAACCATCTACTAGTGCCCTACCATACCATCTACTAGTGTCCTACCATACCATCTACTAGAGTTGTAACAAGTAATGACTTAACTCACTACCTTCCAAAGTAGAATTGACTCAGTAATTTGGTAGAATTTTTAAACATAAAAATAATAGTGAGAAATATATAAAATGGTGATTTTGGACCAATTTGATAAACAGTGGTTGTAAGTCATCTATTTGTAATTCATTCATTTGTAACTTGTAAGTCATATGTAAGTTACCTATAGATGACTTACAAGTTACTTATAGATGACTTACAACCATACTGATAACAAAAGTGGTCCAGAACCACCATTTCTCATACTGACTCAGCGACTTAAGTAAATGACTCGATGCAAGTCAAAAATAGCAGTGAATAACTTTAAAATGTAGTGGCCTATTACAACTACAAATCTGTAAGTTGTTTTCATACAAAAGTGATTTAAAATTATGTCAAGAAAAATATTTACACAACTGAAAGGATTCATTTTCGTTTGCAAGAAGAGATTAAACGAGACATAAAGTTTGACATGTTCCTTAATTCAATTGATGGAGAATTAAAAAATAAACTACCAAAAACAGCTTATTTCTATCTCAAGTTAGTCACATTGAAAGTTGACACATGGATGCAGCCATTTTGCTCAAATCCATATAAGAGTCTTGTCAAACATTAAGTGTTTGACAAGACACTTTATCATTATCTATAAAGAAATTATTTCAAAATGTTGTGCCAAGAACTTTTAATAGCTCGTTTTTGTAATATTATTAAACACAAACTATGTCAAGATCGATACACTAGGAAATTTTTTCATGAGCCACAAAACTTGAGATAGATTCTAAAGAAGCATAACATTCCAACAACCAATCTGCTGGGTTGATATCATTGTCTGCATGTTTTAAAATCAAAATGGCTGCTCCTATAGTGGTAGAAATAATGTCTAATTCATAATAATAAAAATTATGTTAGATTGCTTTCTGAGTTGTGAAAATTGGTCAGAAGATTTGTTATTTTCAAGTAAAGATTATGTCCTTTAAGTTCCTTTAACACAAAACACATTATGACACATGATTACACTTACCGTGTCTATCACTGAATATTTAAATAAAATTTTCAAATCCCGGAACTGGCGAAACATCCCTCTAAGAGCGATGACGATGATTGCTGCAAGGATGCACTGACAGAGGAAAAGGAATATTGTACATATAAGTGAATCATCATAAACAGCAAACAGAAACTCAGCTATTATTAACATTCCCAGGATATTCTCAGAAATTGTTAAGTTCAGAAAATCTTGATGAACACATTACATTGTGATTAAAGGTTTTGTTTTGTTTGTTAATGTTTAATGGCACCGCGACGGTCAGAGTCAAATGCGCCACGAGGGTGTTCAAAATTATCATATGACCCTCGCCAATTTTAAAAATGGCATCTCATACTAACCCACATGGCATCTCATACTAACCCACATGGCATCTCATACTCACCCACATGGCATCTCATACTAACCCACATGGCATCTCATACTAACCCACATGGCATCTCATACTAACCCACATGGCATCTCATACTAACCCACATGGCATCTCATACTAACCCACATGGCATCCCATACTAACCCACATGGCATCTCATACTAACCCACATGGCATCTCATACTAACCCACATGGCATCTCATACTAATCCACATGGCATCTCATACTAATCCACATGGCATCTCATACTAACCCACATGGCATCTCATACTAACCCACATGGTATCTCGTACTAACCCACATGGCATCTCATACTAACCCACATGGCATCTCATACTCACCCACATGGCATCTCATACTAATCCACATGGCATCTCATACTAACCCACATGGCATCCCATACTAACCCACATGGCATCTCATACTAATCCACATGGCATCTCATACTCACCCACATGGCATCTCATACTAATCCACATGGCATCTCATACTAACCCACATGGCATCTCATACTAACCCACATGGTATCTCGTACTAACCCACATGGCATCTCATACTAACCCACATGGCATCTCATACTAACCCACATGGCATCTCATACTAACCCACATGGCATCTCATACTAACCCACATGGTATCTCGTACTAACCCACATGGCATCTCATACTCACCCACATGGCATCTCATACTAACCCACATGGCATCTCATACTAATCCACATGGTATCTCGTACTAACCCACATGGCATCTCGTACTAACCCACATGGCATCTCATACTCACCCACATGGCATCTCATACTAATCCACATGGCATCTCATACTAACCACATGGCATCTCATACTAACCACATGGTATCTCGTACTAACCCACATGGCATCTCATACTAACCACATGGCATCTCATACTCACCCACATGGCATCTCATACTAACCCACATGGCATCTCATACTAATCCACATGGCATCTCATACTAACCCACATGGCATCTCATACTAACCCACATGGTATCTCGTACTAACCCACATGGCATCTCATACTAACCCACATGGCATCTCATACTCACCCACATGGCATCTCATACTAATACACATGGCATCTCATACTAACCCACATGGCATCTCATACTAACCCACATGGCATCTCGTACTAAGCCACATGGCATCTCATACTAACCCACATGGCATCTCATACTAACCCACATGGCATCTCATACTAACCCACATGGCATCTCATACTAACCCACATGGCATCTCATACTAACCCACATGGCATCTCATACTAACTCACATGGCATCTCATACTAACCCACATGGCATCTCATACTAACCCACATGGCATCTCATACTAACCCACATGGCATCTCATACTAACCCACATGGCATCTCATACTAACCCACATGGCATCTCATACTAACCCACATGGCATCCCATACTAACCCACATGGCATCCCATACTAACCCACATGGTATCCCATACTAACCCACATGGCATCTCATGTCCCACATGGCATCCCATGTCCCACATGGCATCCCATGTCCCACATGGCATCCCATGTCCCACATGGCATCCCATGTCCCACATGGCATCCCATGTCTCACATGGCATCCCATGTCCCACATGGCATCCCATGTCCCACATGGCATCCCATGTCCCACATGGCATCCCACCCCATGTCCCAAATGACATCCCATCCTATTCCTTGTCCCAAATGACATCCCATCATATCCCTTGTCCCACATGGAATTCCACCACATCTCCCACATGGCATCCCATCCCTTGTCCCATGTGGCATTCCACCATATGTCCCACATGAATCCCATCCCATTTGCCAAATGATATCCAACCCCATGTCCCACATGACATCCCATCCCTTGTCCCACATGGCATTCTACTATATCTCCCACATGGCATTCCACCGTACAGTATATATCACATGGCTTTCCACCATATGTCCCACATAGTATCACACCCTTTGTCCCACATGGATCCCATCCTACATGTAGGTTCCACATTAATCCAAGCTAATGTATCACATAACATCCCTCCTTATGTCCCACATGGCATCCCTCTCTGTGACCCACATGGCATCTCTCCCTATGTCCCCAATGGCATCCCATCTCATGTCCCACATTGGATCCCACCATATGTTCCACATGGTATCCCTCCCAATGATATCCTACTTCATGTTCCACATGGCATCACATCCCATGTCCCCATGGCCTCCTACCCTATGTCCCACATAGCCTCCTACCCTATGTCACACATGTCATCCCAACCAATGTCACACTGTGTTACTCGTGGCATCCCACCCCATGTTCAACATGGCATCCCACCCCATGTTCCACATGGTATCCCACCTCATGTTCTACATGGCATCCCACCCCATGTCCCACATAGCATCCCACCCCATGTCCCACATGGCATCCCACCCCATGTCCCACATGAAATCCCACCCCATGTCCCACATGGCATCCCACCAAAGGCATTCCACCATATATCCTACATGTCATCCCACCCCATGTCCCACATGGCATCCCACCACATGTCCCACATGACATCCTAGCTGTCACAGTCCCTGATTGAGCATACTATGTATTACAGTGTCAGTTCATATAATAACTTATATGCAAATGCTTGTTGAATAAGAAGAAAAAAAGGCGGAGTCAAATAATTATGCCTGATATAGCCCTTGGTGTATACCACATGGTATATATTATATCATGTCCCGCATGGCCCCTATCCATGTCCCACATGGCATCCCTTCCTATGTCCATATGCAGTCACATCTTGTCACATTTCCAACTGAACATACTAAATAAAAAAGTCTGGTAAGTTCATATACTGTAGCAACTTTATGCAAATAAACACAATAATAAAGGCGGAGTATAATAATCATGCCTGATCCAACCGTTGGGCCCAATTATTTTGAAGAATTTTAAGGATTTTAAATCTCCAGTGCTACGAGCGAGACGCTCGAGGATTTCTGAAGAATATTGGAAAATCATATCATTTTACACTTATCTTTTAAGGAAATATCAAATGTTTTGTAAACTTTTTAAGAAAACTAGTCTTCCATCTTGTCTTAAGTGTCTCTGAAAAACTTTCAACATTTTGTAAGGAAATTCTAACCTTCCATAAGGATATCTAAAGAAACTTTAACTTTTTCTGGGGAACTCTGAAGAAACTTCGACATTTTCTGAGGAATTCTCAACATTTCTTAGGAAATCTCAGGAAAAACTATGGACGTAATCGGCATTACATAGGTTCGCACTATGCTGAGCATGCTCACCGAAAAGCTGACTGCTTAACAACTTTTCATGCCTTCGTTAACAAAATCTTGTATGCAAAATTGAGTGTGGAAAAGCAGTTAAAACTGTAACTTTTCACTATAAGGTCCTGGGTTCGACCCTACTACAATTTTGATTAAGGGCCAAGATATGGTAAAATCTTAGAAACTTTTGGTCCTCATTTACTGTAAACCATCAAAGACTTATGATGGACAGTTAAATAACAAAGGTTAGGCCCCTATTAAACAAAGAATATACCATGATCATACATGGTACAAATGTGAATAAAATTAACATATTGATACTTCAAATTTAAAAGGCTGTACATAAGTCAATTTTGAACCAACTCTGATGAAATGTTTTGCTACTTTCATCGCTTAAATTTACATAAAGATGCTTAAAAAAAAGCTGTAAATAAGTCAATTTTAAACCGATTTGGATGGAAAATTTTGCTGCTTTTGTTTTTAATAGATTTAAAAGCAAATTAAGTAATGTTTCCTCTACACATCGCAAGACATTTAAAACGACTTAGGGGGTAATTGCACATTTTTACAACTTACCTCTGGTAAAGATGCGAAGTAAGGTCCTAATACAAGAAGCACCAGTAAAATGACCACACTTGATACTACACTTGCCAGCTGCAGGGATAGAGAGGGTGTTAATAAATTATGGTGTAAGAGTTAGGATAGTGAAGAGATGGAAGGTTTGTAAAAAAGACAAGGGGGGGAGAGCAGAAAGAATAAAAACTTTTGGTGAAAAGAAAGGGGTATGTAAGGTTAGGTGTAGAAAAGGAGGGGAGGGGGGGGAGTCAAATGTGGTGGAAGATGTTGTTGTTGCAGAGGAAGTTGATGATGTTTGAGGAAGAATTGTTTGCGAAAAGGTTCGCGACTGAGGAGATAAGAGATCTGGAGTTCTGGTATAGGGGACAATTTGATGAAATAATTTGATCAAATGAGAAACTTAAGGAATATTCCCATGAATTTTCATTGTTATTTAAATATGGTAGAGGACAATTAAAGAAACAAATTGGTGAAAAGCCATTTTGATATCATATTCTGTTTAAGAGATTGCATTTTAAACATGTGACCTTGCAGTATTCAGTGTGGTGTCATAAACACATCTTATTTGATAGAAATACATAAAGAATTATTACATATCTGCAATTACGACCTCGCACTTAACACTGCAAAGCCACTTTTCAACACACTGGTGAATTCTTTGAAATGCAATAAACTGGAATGAGATATCAACATTGGTTTTACAACAGTTTTTTTCTTTAATAGACCTTATGCACATGACTGATGTGAGCCCTCCCTCTAAGGACAAGCTGAGACTGAAAAATATGCACTGCACGTAAATATCGGTTTCCGTGCAGTACGCACCTAAAATTGCAACATAAGCGCTAACTTTAGTAACGCATATATAAACATACATTGTGTATAGATCTAGCTTGTCCTCAGAAGGATGGTGCTATTGTCTTAACTAGGCAGATTGTGACATCAATGAATAAGGTCTATATCCCCAAATCAAATATACGGAGAAAAAATTTTACGGGAATATTCCTTCATACAAAATGTTTCAGCGTTTATCATATCTATTACTGGAAGAGCCATGTGGCTAAACAGCAATGGTATTTTGTTTGCTTCTTCAAAACCCAGGTGTCAAGGTAAATTTTTGTGTAATGCTGGGACAACATTGTAAGCGACACAACAAGTGATTTATTGATTGATTCTGATAGATTGATTGAGGGCTTAACGGCACCACAGCAACGAGGGTCAAATTGTGCCTGAGAGGTCAGATCAATCCAGAGGTAGGAAGGAGAGTAAACAGGGGGAGATTAAGAGAAACACAGGAACTATAAGCCAGAAAGCTGGGATCGAGAGAGGAAGTTCATGGGTGAAAAGAACAAAGTAGAGAGAAGGGGGTGGGAGAGGATTGATTCTGAATCAGGGAAATAAAATCATATTGATTTGTGAGGTTCAGAGATTGACTTAATGAAAATCTATGGGTATTCAAAATTTGAGCCAAACTTTTTCCTTCGTGTGTGTAAATTAATCAACGCCAAGAACACAAGGATTTTGAAACTTTTGCGACTCTTGGTAAATGAGAGTTTTACATCATTAACGAGATACTTCAATAGTTTCTGAAATTAAAAGCATATCAAATTTGACAGATGTTAAAATGTGATTTTATAAAGGTCAGTATCTTTATGTCTTTTCTTTCAATCAAGAAGCAAGATTCCAACATTTAAAGTTACCCTTTAGTCCTAAGAGTCAAGGTTTTTCCTCTTGTTTTTAAAAAACATGCCTATAAGGAACCGTCTGCTTGAGTTGGACTAGAAAGCCGAAACTCCTTTGAGATTACCCATTATGTATTTTCCTTATAGGAATATTCCCATGGATTATCTTTTTTTCATATATGATGGAGAAAATTTGTAGAAACAGTGGTGAAAAAACTATGTTAATATCTTATTCCGTTTAGAAGTTATAACAATTTAAAGAGTCGAAAAATGTTCTTAAAACACCTCGTACAGTATGTCTTTCAGCTTGGTGATGTCATCAAGGCACAACCAGCACAGTTCTTATGTATTTCTTATCGATTTAATCACACTTGTTTTACATTATCGAACAGCATTTTATCATTTTTGCTTCATTATAGAGATAAGGTGGAATATATAATTTACAATAAAACATTTTGTTTTTTTCTTGGTGTACATCACATTTTTAATGAGAAAAAAATCCAAATCATTTTTAAAGAAATACAAAACACGTTTAAATACAAAAGACATTTTGTTGAAATGGTCTGTATGACATCACAGATGTTGCCAATCAGTCACTTTTGTTCAAATTCCAAAAATACTAACATTTTGTAACTTCTAAAGATATAAGAATTAACAGTTTTTTCACCAATTTGTTTCTAAATTTGTCTTTATCATATATCAAAAAATGAAAATCCATGGGAGTATTCCTTTAAAGGATTAGTTCAGTGGTCAAGCATGTTTATCTTATATGGAAGAGGATTTTAAAAGACACAAAATGGTGAAAAAAACATTCAAAAACCTGATTCTATTAAGGAGATAATTCAAGTTTAAAGCCATGTCTAATATCTGTGTAGAAATGACTGGTGTACTAAGTTTACTATGGAAGGTTGCTACAAGAAAATTGATTATCATGTCACCATTAAGTTAAATACATACTAGTGACATCACTTCCGCTGTGGATATTGATTGGCTTGAGAGTATTTGTGTACATAGGTCGACCAATCAGAAGCATTGAATGGTAATGTATATGTACCTCCATGTTAACATGATAACACATCCCATATAAAGATGAGTTAATCAATAAAATTTCTTTATACCTGGAATGATATCTGGATTTGTATTGTTATACAAAGACGTACTGTATTTATCCAGATTAAAGCCATAGAAGGGATGTAAGCTACATAAAAAACCAGAAAACCAAAGGTTTTGAGGTTCTGATGCACAATATGGATTTTTTTCCTTTGACAAAATAATATTAAGCCCCACCCACTATGCATATACCTGAAATTCAACATTTTAATACCATGAACATGTACAACCTATCTAATAAGATACATGTAATCATACCACATACTGTATCAAGCACAACAAGTTGTTAAAATATGAGCACTTCAAGATTTGTTTACATTAAACCCCGCCTACTCATTAACATACATGACATCACCCACCAAAAACAAGAGTGCATATCCATCTGTGTCCCACATATGACATGAAACCAGTTTATCGTTCTTGAGATATTGTATTTACAAGTTCCTTTCAACAAAATAATATTAAGCCCCACCCACTATGCATATACCTGAAATTCAACATTTTCACACCATGAACATGTACAACCTATCTAACAAAATACATGTAATCATACCACATACTGTATCAAGCACAACAAGTTGTTAAAATATGAGCACTTCAAGATTTGTTTACATTAAACCCCGCCTACTCATTAACATGCATGACATCACCACCAAAAACAAAAGTGCATATCCATCTGTTATGTTTGTTTGATGAGGTCTTAACGGCACCACGACAACGAAGGTCAAATTGTGCCTGCGAGGTCAGATCATTTTAGAGGTAGTAAGGAAAGAGACCAGGGGAAGAATGAGAGAAATTCAAGAACAAAAGCCAGAAAGCTGTGATCGAGAGAGGAGGTGCATGGGTAAAACTAAAAACAAAGTAGAGAGGGGGTGGAAGAGGAGGATTAAATATGGTTGTAGAGGGATGCATGCTGAAGGAAGGAGACTATTTTATCTGGAGGATTTTTTGGAAGAACTCAGCAATTGAGTTGTGGGGAGCGAGAGAAGCTCTGGGAAGGTTGTACAGGGGGCAAGCAAGGAGAACGTGTTGGATTGTAAGGATGCAGTGGCAATTGTTACAGAGGGGTTGGGGGGAACCAATAAGGAGGTGGGAGTGAGTGAGGTGGGTGTGACCAATTCTAAGACGGGTAATATGAGCGTTGTCGATCACGAGAAAGGTTGTTGATGGTGGATTTGATTGGGATTGTGGGCTGGATAACATGGAGTTTGTTATCAATTTGGAAGTTCCATAAGGTTTGCCAGCGGTCACGAACAAGAGAAGCGATAAGCGGTTTGATGTCAGAGAGGGTTTTGGGAAAAGGGGAAGGGAGGAGGTTAAGGGCAAGCTTAGCGGCTGTATCAGCCCTGTCATTGCCAGGGATGCCAACATGGCTGGGTATCCAGAAGAAAAGAACACTTTTCCTGCAGAGGGTGGGAGAAAAGAGTTTCGGAGGAGGAGGTGGCAGGTGAGGTTATCCCATTTAAGATTAAGTAATGAAGTAAGAACAGCCTTTGAGTCAGAGAAAATGGCAAAGTGACTAAGAGGAGAGTACTCAATAAAGTTGAGGGCGAGGAGAATGGCCTTAGCCTCGGCTGAAAAGATGGATGAGTGGTCAGGAAGTCTGCTACTGAGGGTGATGTCTTGGATGATGGCAGCAGCAGCTGTCTTGTTGCCTTCCTTGGAGCCATCAGTATAGATGGAGGTGTAATTTGAGAGTTGGTCTTTGATTTGGTTGTGGAGATTGATGAAGAGATTAGGGTGAGTTTGAGTTTTGTTATAAGTGGAGAGGTCTAGGTGGACAGAAGGAAGGGGGTGGCCCAAAGGCGGAAAAGTGGGCCAGGAATAGGTGCCGAGAGTGGCGGGGTTGATGCCAAGTTGAAAGAGGTCTGATTTAATGCGTAAGCTGAAGGGGGCGATAGGGTTTTAGTCCTATCAAAGAGGGAGGAGAAATTGGGGTACCTAATGAGGTTGTAAACAGGGTTCTGGGTGTTGGTGAGGACTCTAAAAGCATAGGAGAGGCTAAGCTGTTTACATCTAAGTAGAAAGGGGGTTCGTTGGCTTCAACATGAAGGCTAGTGATTGGGGAGGTCCTGTAGGCTCTAGACAAAGCCTGAGGGCTTCATTTTGGATGGTGTTAATGTGGTTGAGGTATGAGTTGTGAGCGACACAGTAAACAATATTGCCATAGTCAAGCAGCACGAATGGTGAGCCTGAAAATTTTGAGGAGAGCATAGCGGTTCGCTCCCCAAGTAGTGTTGGAGAGCAGTCGGAGGAGGTTGAGGGAGCTATTGCATTTTAGTTTCAGGTTGGTGATGTGTGGCTTGTAGGTGAGCTTGGGGTCAAGAGTAAGACCAAGGAACTTTGTGTTTTCAACTTTAGGGATGCGATTCCCATTGTATCCATCTGTGTCCCACATATGACATGAAACCAGTTTATCGTTCTTGAGATATTGTGTTTACAAGTTCCTTTCAACAAAATTATATTAAGCCCCGCCCACTATGCATACTAATTAAATTCAAGATTTTTATACCATGAACATGTACAACCTATCTAACAAGATACATGTAATTATACCACATACTGTATGAAGCACAACAAGTTGTTAAAATATGAGCACTTCAAGATTTGTTTACATTAAACCCGCCTACTCATTAACATGCATGACATCACCACCAAAAACAAGAGTGCATATCTATCTGTGTCCCACATATGACATGAAACCAGTTTATCGTTCTTGAGATATTGTGTTTACAAGTTCCTTTCAACAAAATAATATTAAGCCCCACCCACTATACATACACCTGAAATTCAACACTTTTATACCATGAACATGTACAACCTATCTAACAAGATACATGTAATTATACCACATACTGTATGAAGCACAACAAGTTGTTAAAATATGAGCACTTCAAGATTTGTTTACATTAAACCCCGCCTGCTCATTAACATGCATCACCAAAAACAAAAGGGCACATATATGGACCATGGGCTATCTGTGTACCACATATGACATGAATCCAATGTACCATTCTTGAGATACCGTGTTTACAATCTCAGCGTCACACACATACATACACAAATAGGCCATCATGACCACATAGGTTCCTGATGCTATTGCATCAGAACCAAAATAATGTTGCCTTACAGAAACTGGACCCAATTTCTTTATGATATGCCCATTTAAGGGGAAAGTAATTTTTGAACCCAACTTCCGATTATACTTGTATGTCACCACAATATTCTCCTACCTAAACCAAATTAATCACTTTTTCTACTCGAGCACACACAGCTCTGGATATACTGAGGTGAAGTTACTGATATCGAAGGTAAACACTGCCAAGGAGAACCCTGTGCAATGAGGCATAAGGCTGTTTGCATGGATAGGATGTACTTAATGGATTAGTTCAGTGGTCAAGTTTTTCTTATATGAAAGAGGACTACAAAAGAAACAAAATGGTGAAGAAACTAATTTCAATATCTTATTCCGTTACGAAAACAATCAAGTTTAAAGCTGTCTTTTCTGTGTAGAAGTGACTAGTGTAGTAAGTCTACTTTGGTAGGTTGGCCCCTTATCCTAAGATTCATAACAATTGTTAATGTACATAAAAGTAAACTGATATAACTTTTGTACTATTTGAATAATTTGTCCTCAAACTCTCTTCAGATGGTAAATTAAAATTATCCTCACCAGATTCTGTTTGACTACTTTTCTGACAAATCCAATTGTTTTTGAAACACAAAACTGCAGGACAAATCATGATATAATACAAAAAGACTTTGAGAATCTGAGGTGATGATGTCACAACTAGTCTGATTTCAGTCGTTTCTATACACATGATATCAAACTTTAAACTTGAATATCTCCTTAACGGAATCAGATTTTTGAATAATTTCTTCACCATTTTATTTCTTGTTATAAAGTCCCCTTTCATATACTGTAAGATGAACTTGCTTGACCACTGAACTAATGTGGCTGGACAGAGGTATCATTTATAACATATTAGAAATATAAGTAGCAATGTTAGAAATATTATAAATAATATTTAGTAATATTAGAAATATAAGTAGTAATGTTTTGACCGGGTACTGCCAGATTCTTCTAAGGAGCAAAGTTTCCTGATGAAGAAGTAAATACAGACCTGTGACACGCCGCCAGATACTTCTTGGACAAGAGATCTTGATAATGAGGTGGTTGATACAAAACATGAAAAGCATGCACTCACTGCATTGGTGACTCCATGTGCAAAAAGTTCCTGCAAATAACAAGGTTTACATGAAAATGGTTCACATGAATAGCAATGATATATCCAGATGATGTAAAATTTGGTGAATTTTAAATTAACCATTGAACCACCATAAGACTTCTTTCTAGATGGAGTACTCCGCCCAGCCCCTCACCTCTCCCCCGCCCCTCATCCCTCCGCTCCCACCTCTTCCTGTAAAAAAATATCGAAACGGAAAAGAACAGAAACCGATAACAAATTTGATTCAAATTGAAAGTCAAATGAGTCCGAAAAATTGATAGCGCATTTGTGTTTCAATATGTAGTAGGCCTAAGGAAAATTTGACATGAATTATTTTGTGAGCATCACACTCTCACTTTCGTAGCATATGTTAAATATTATAAGGAATTATAATATTTTATATTATATTGAAAATTAATTGTTTTACTCATGATAAATATTTTTAAATATCATTTTGGATGTTTTATGGTTCTAACTTCATTAGATTCGTGTTTAGCATCCTACTGACAAATCAAATGGTTATTTTCATAATAAAGGGTTAATTCATAGTGCGCTATGTTTTCAGCACAGGATAATACATAAAGAAGCTGGGCAGAGAGATTAAGCGATGCATGAGGGCATAGCCCCAGTGCATCCAGCGTCATCTCTGCCCAGCTTCTATGCATTATCCTGTGCTAAAAATATAGCGCACTATGAATTAACCCTGTTTATATATATTATTTTGCTTATCCAAAATTGCAAAAATTTGGGTTAAACATTTGAAAAATACACAAACTTTCATTTTGGAATAATTTGTTTAAGATCATGACAATATGAACATGTGTAGTATTATCGCGCTTTGTGTAAAAATACGCACATTGAACATTGCACGAAAACAATGGAAAATTTAAACCCACTGCCAAAACATGTAGTGTGCACAGGATAATTAATAGCTTTTTGCAATGCATTAGGCATAGAGAGTATAAATAAACAAATCTTACAATAGTTGATAAAATGCACAATGACTTTTGGGGAATGTGATGTCACTACTGGCCATTCCTACACAAAAATCTCATACAACTTAAATATGAACAACATCTTGGATCACTTTATCCACCATTTGGTTTTTTATTATCTTCTTTTATATCAGTTAAACATCCTCAAGTGTGGAGTGGAGGAGGGGGAAGGGGAGTCTCTGATACTGATTTCCTTTCTATAGATGGTCCTTTGACTTCTATGGATTGCAGCGAGGCCCTATTTTCCATGCCGGCCAATAAATCTCCTGGGTCCGATGGATTTACTTTCGAATTTTATCAATGATTTTGGTACGATTTCTCCAATCTGATTGTCGATTCTCTTAATTATGCTTATATCAATGGTAATTTATCCCCTTTACAAAGTCAGGCTCTTATCTCAATAATTTGACATATCAGTTAAACATCCTACTGAAGACACCGGAACTTAATCATGAAAGACAAATAAGTAGTATGACAACAAAAACTGCTACACACCTGATTAGCTCCTATTTCATAATTATGCCTTTTCGCAAAAATGTAAGCCATAGAAACAGATATGGAATATGTAACCACTGATATGATGATGGCATCAGTTATCATGTACTTCGCATACATAAAAGGAGGCAAGACAGGTATTGGAAGTCTGAAATACAAAAAAGTTAAAGGTTAAACTGTTAAAAGCAATATTCATTAATGAGACTTGTAAAATTTCTGTGTAGTATATTTGCATTGTCATGACCACTGCATTAAACTCCCATAATGCACGACCTTGAGTATTTGGCTTAGTCCATTTTTACAGCCGGTGAATTTCTTAACAGAGCGACAAAATGTATTTAAACTTTTCTCATTTTTCATGGGTTTTTTTTTATGCATTTTAAACAATCTAACGCAGAAATTTTATAAAAAAGATCAATGTTTTGGCATCGTGTATATATGCATATTCAATGCATGGTTCAAAGAACTTTGCACTTGTGAATGGCCCTCCTAAAGTTAGGCCATTTTATCTGTGTCAAAGTCCTTTGCCCCGTGCATTAAATACGCATACAACACTCCGCCTCATATACATGATGAAAATCTATTGCAATGGATTTTCAATCTCAAATCCTCAAAGCCTACAAGGTTAAACAAAAACATCACTTAAAATCAATCATCAATAAACAAACAAAACCTTCACTGGTAAATACCAACCTATTTGTAAAATTACTTCAAGCCAGACACATTGACCACAGGGGAAAACTTTTATCCTTGTGTTGAGTGTGAAAGTCAGTGCAGCTGCAGTGAAATTTGTTTACTATTATTGTCAGATTATAACCATGGAAAATGAGGTGAAGTGTGTGGAAATTCCTGGTGTAATTGCTAATTGCTTGTGCTGGATGGATTGTGGTTTCTGTTGTAAGCATTATAGACCCCGACAGATTTTATATTTTGTCGGGGCTTAAGACACAAAATGTATTGCGAGGTTTAGACTTAATGTACCCATTATATATCGGCATGACACTTCCCCTCAACATTCATCTTAATTGTAGGCTCTATGATGGCAATAGATTAAATTTCTGCTCATATACTGCAACAACAAAATACGAATGCTTAATCCCAATGTTCAGGAAATAGTGATTTAGTGGCCTTTAAAGGAATATTCCTGTGAATTTTCATTTTTATATATATATGATAGAGGACTATGACACAAGATCAATCAAATATATGTGTCAGAAATGACCCGTTTATTGTTGAGCAGTGTAAATCCAGAGCGGAACCGAACCATGTTGAGATTTTACAGAGGCGACACGGATTTGACTTGTGCACATAACTTTCGACACAGGTCAAATGTAGGTGAAAAAGCTTTATATCAAATTTCCTTTCTATCAAGAAAGGGGTAAGGGAGGGGTTGAAGATAATATTAATAGTTACTTATTACAAATGTTCAAAACATTAACTTTCAAGAAAGAGTTAGGGAGGGGTTGAAAATAATATTACTAGTTTACTTGTTACAAACGTTTAAAACATTAACCATCTTCATAATTAAATAAATCAATAAGAAAGGTGACTTTTAGAAATCATCATAAAACATGTGACCTCTAGAAATCTTTACAAAACATGTGACTAAACCAGCTTGAAATTTTACAGTCGACAAAGATTGGATCTGTATACATAACTATCGACACGGATCTAAGGAAGGTAGTGTGAAAAGGCTTTATATCAAATATCCTTTCTATCACAAGAAGCACTCTATAGAGGCCACATTATATATATATATATATATAGTTCAACAACAATAGCTGAAGAATTTTTATTGCTATTGCACCATATGATTTGAAAGAAGTCCAATTGAACTCACCCAGTTGGCACCGTGCCAACCACCTTTACGCGTCGTATTGACCTTCAAAGTCCAATAAAAATGACATTAATGTACCCAAGATTATCTGAAAGAAAGAAGAAGTGAATCCCCATGTTTAATCAATATAATTTACATATTTTGTTGGTAATTATTATCAATAAAGTATGTAAACAAATATTTCCATAAATGGCAATATTATTCAAACAGATCAAAATACTCATCTCCTAAAAGCTATTTGAGATAAACGTATGTATAGAGTTTAGTGCAGAAGACTGATGTGACATCTGCACTTTCTTAATAAATGTTAAATGTATTCAGAGTAGAAAAATCATATGGTTCCGGCTGTAATACATGCGGAAAAAACAGAAATTCACAGAATGAAACATGGAAAGAAAAGAAACTCAACAAATTCAATATTTACAAACTTCCAAATTATTTTGTCATTAAAAAAATGAAGAAGAAAAAAGCCCAACAAATAAAAACAAAGCACATGACAATTCATTGCACTTTTTCTATTACAATTTTTCGCGGGAAAATTTGGGACACATTCGGTTGGAACTTCTGGATATTTTATCAATAATTCCAACTCCAAATGTATTCCACTCAGCAATTTAAGTTTTTTAATAACTGAAAAACTATTTTCAAAAATCACTTAGGTGGGTAATCACATTTATTTCAATCATCCCTATTTTGATATACTACCATATCCTGTGCTTATAAGTCACAAAATTTAAGACAAAAATTAACCAAAATACATACACATTTCTTTTGAATGTGAGGATGTGATAGTCAAATTGAGTTGTTTCTACTTAAATAAGACAGAGCGTTAATTTGAATATCACCTTAATGGAATACAATTTTTGTTTTCATCAATATGTTGTTTCTTTTAAAGTTTTTTTTATATAATGACAAACCAGAGTATTAATCAATGCAAACACTCATATTGACATGGAGGTGAAAATCATTTGTAACAGCCAATCTAGCGTATTGAGCGCTTGGATATTGTAGAATAACGACCTGGTAGTCTTTGATGTGCTTGGCAGAACCATCTGGCGGCAGCTACTTGGATTGACATAAAGCAGACAGGATCTCAAATGAACAACTTTTCTATTAATCGGAGATAGATGGCTTATCTTATCAGTCACTATCCTAGAACAACAAGCTCATTAGCATGGACACTGGGTCAGGAAAGGCTTTACCCCCTGATGTGTGGGCTCTCCTCAGATGCCAGGAGATATACCGGTCATCTCATTGCAAGATGGATTGACAGCTGAACAAAATGGAGTGAGTTAACTTCCTCAGATCTGGCTGCTGCAGCATGGAGGCGTATTCTCAGTCAACAACCATACACAACTCCCCATCATCTAATGATCTTATGGAGTGCATCAATGAATGACCAGGCTTATGGTGATGAATGATGATTTCATATAAAATACACATGCTTGACTACTGAACAAATCCTTTCAGTAGATAATTATAGGAAGGTTGACTTACTACAACTAATTCCATGGGAATAGGATACTTCAGAAATGAGTATTTCTTCTTATAAGTCTCCTGTAGTTCCTTGGTGCCAATGAGCAAAAATAAGGCCAACAGAGAGGTAATAAGAGCAGTGGTGTTGACAATACTCAGGTCAGGAAAAAATGGAAAATACTCCTAGAAAACAAACAGAGCAAATGTCATGGATTTACCAATTTTGATCGGAGTGATTTTGATGACACAAATTTTGTTCGTTAAATCAAAAGATAATTACAAAAAAGCTTATCATTAAATACGCTTACATGACTCCATTGAGGTGTAGTGGCTCAGTGGTTTAGGAGTCCTACTAGTATTCGAAAGGTACCGGATTCGATTCCCCTGGCGAGCGCTGAATTGTGTCCTTCAGCAAGACACTTTAAATGCGTGTACATGCTATTTTCAAACTTTTCAATTCAAATTTGTTTTTATCTTGGAGCCTATGGGAACTTGGATTTGAATATAAACAAAGAAACAATTATTACGCATACGGAACATAATGCATACAACGTGTGTACACCCTGAGCTGAAGAGAGTTTGTGCACGTTAAACGAAAGTGTATTTTACATTATGTTCTAATAAAATTTTCACTATGAAAGAAATTATTGCATCCATTGTTTATTATTTGCCTCAAAATTTCACATATGAATTGGTATGAATGAACAGGGACAATGGACTTACAGCTTTGCCTACAATCCTGTTTCCATGGGATATTGGACAGTTGGGCTCCCCAGCAGACTCGCCTTTCGGCTCGTTCACTAAAGTCACTCCACCGTCCAATATCCTAAGGCAACAGGATGGTCTGAAAGCTGGGGTCCATTATCCCTTAAATAAATCACAACATCAGATGTTCCGTATGAGTATACCAAAATATGGTATAACCTTCATGTTGCTTGTATATAAGATTTTGATGACAAAGTTCTTTTTGATGACACCCTTCATTTTCATGAAGGACACTTACTTGACCATGCGTTAAAATCCTTCAGCACTTTACAATTGTTGCATTGTTTCAACATGTTTGTTTGTTTGTTTGATGAGGGCTTAACGGACGGCACCACGACAACGAGGGTCAAATTGTGCCTGAGAGGTTAGATCATTCTAGAGTTAGGAAGGAAAGGAAACAGGGGGAGAATGAGAGAAATACAAGAACAAAAAGTCAGAAAGCTGGGATCGAGACAGGAGGGGCAAGCAAGGAGAACATGATAGATTGTGGGGGTGCAATGGCTATTGTTGCAGAGGGGTTGGGGGAGCCAATAAGGTGGGAGTGAGTGAGGTGGGTGTGACCTATTCTAAGACGGGTAATATGAACGTTGTCGATACAAGAGAGGTTGTTGATGGTGGGTTTGATTGGAATCGTGGGCTGGATGACATGGAGTTTGTTATCAAATTGGGAGTTCCATGAGGTTTGCTAGCAGTCACGAACAAGGGAAGCGATAAGCAGTTTGATGTCACAGAGGGTTTTGGGAAAAAAAGTAGGGGAGGTTGAGGGCAAGCTTAGCTGCTGCATCAGCCCTGTCATTGCCAGGGATGCCAACATGGCTGGGTATCCAGAAGAAAAGAACAATTTTCCTGCAGAGGATGGGCGAAAGGAGTTTTCGGAGGAGGAGGTGGGATGTGAACTAGAAAAAAAATCGTGGAACTACTATAGGAGAACTGCTGTACAGGTAACAATAAGGCGCAAAAGTCTGGTCAGAACGGAAGGGAAAAAACAAAAGAAACAATCTCACCAAAAATAGATGCCCATCCACAGAAAATAAAGATATAAAACAAAATCTAGGTGGTTAAGTGCAAGGTGAAATGAAATGGAATGAATAGTTGGAGAGAACAGAAATAGAAGTTACGTCGTTTTCAACTCAATATCGTTTCAACATGTCAAAATATTTTTGCTACTCCTACACCTTCAGCCTTTACCACAACCCTCCTAAACCACAAAAGTAAAATGATTACATCCTACCCCTCCAGCCCCTGCCCAAACCCTCCCCAGCCAAAAAGAAGAACAAAAAAACTAATTGTTTCTGCATATAGACACAAAGGAGTAGAGCATCATACCCTGAAAATTCCAAATGGTGCATTGATGACTGGAACACTTATTCCAAACATCTTGTTAAACTGACTCAGGAACACATGAAATGCAGCTCCTGTTGTGTAGCCTCGCACCAAGGGCTCTGGAAGGTAGTCGGTGATGATTCCAAACTGAAGAAGACCCAGAACAATCTAAAACAGAAACCAAATAATAAACTGAGATGCTTAGATCAATAACTCAACAGAAAATAGTTGCCTCTTCATATTAGGTAATGTAATTATATTGTGATGCCTGGAGGGAACAAGTTGGACATTTTACTATGGCATGCACACCATAGAAGTATATAGGGATGATCAGGCAGTCAGTCCCTCTCTTTTTGAAGAACACTGTCAGTTTTAATCATTTTTAAAGGATAATTTATTTGGAGTTGCATTCTCACTTTTTAGCAACAAAATTTAGTTGGACAGGCATTTGAACCCTGTGCTCATTTTCAAAAGGCTTGACCCACCCCTGCAAATTATCAATTTTCTTCTCTTAAAAGGTTATGATAAATCATGTTTTCAATTTAATATCAGTTGCCCTGTTATTCATTACTCTGGATACTAATAGTACTAGACATGTAAAAGGGGTACTTGAATGGCATTCCCCCCCTTTTTTGATCCATACAGCATTAAACATTCTCATTGGCTGGTCGATTGGATTTACCAGTAACGAAAACAAGGGGGGAAGGGGGGGGGGGAGGTTATGAGATACAGGATTTCCCTAAGACCCGGGGTTCTAGGAGGCCTGGGTCTTAAATTAAGAAAAGGGATGCACCTTCAAATGATAGCCTTTGTCAGTCTGTGTAATTATCTTTGACTTATCAATCAAAGAGGTCTGTATGTTTAAAATACTCATGGGCCCACATTGCTTTTGACATCCCTGGCTTGATGGATTTGACATTTGAAGTCTATTTGTTCCAGAGGGTTAGCAAGGAAAATTAGAAACACACAGGTTAGATTGCAAGTTCAGAGTAACTATTGGTTGGCTAGTTGACTTACTGAGGAAGGTAGAGCACAACAGGGGCTAGAAAGAACATGTGAAATGTACATTATATGCTATTGAAGTATAAAGAATTCTGAAGAAAATGAAAGAATTGGTTAGTTTATTTTTAATGAACTTGAAGTTTGAAATGAAGCCATCATTGAAAAGATATTTCTTATGTTAGTTCAGGAGAAAGCACACCATAAGGATATAGTTGATGGTGAGCGTTTCATGGCACATTCTCAAATAATATTTTAGTGATACATAAATATTAATCACATAAATATTCATCACATTAACCTCAATATATATATATATATATGTTCATCACATTGACCTCAATATACATAAATATTCACCACATTGACCTCAATATACATAAATATTCATTACATTGACCTCAATATTCATAAACATTCATCACATTGACCTCAATATTATGCAGAATTTCAAACAAAGTGATTTTGGGTCATATTTTGATCTGATAATGAAAATACTATGAATAAATCTGTGAAGATACAGTTTGTTTGTTTGTTTGATGATGGCTTAACGGCACCACAACAACTAAGGTCAAATTGTGCCTGAGAGGTCAGATCATTCTAGAGGTAGGAAGTAAAGGAAACAGGTAGAGAATGAGAGAAATTTAAGGACAAAAGGTCAGAAAGCTGTGATCGTGAGGGGAGGTGCATGGTTGAAACAAAAACAAAGTAGAGAGGGGGTGGAAAAGGAGAATTAAATATGGTCGTAGATGGAGGCATGATGAAGGAAGTAGATAATTTTATCCGGAGGATTTTTCTGGAAAAACTCAGCAATTGAGTTGTAGGGAGAGAGGGAAGCTCTGGGAAGGTTGTACAGGGGGCAAGCAAGGAGAACGTGATGGATTGTGAGGGTGCAATGGCAATTGTTGCAGAGGGGTTGGGGGGAGCCAATAAGGAGGTGGGAGTGGGTGAGATGAGTGTGACCAATTCTAAGACGGGTAATATGAACGTTGTCAATACGAGAGAGGTTGTTGATGGTGGCTTTGATCGGAATTGTGGGCTGGATGACATGGAGTTTGTTATCAATTTGGGACTTCCATGAGGTTTGCCAGCAGTCCCGAACAAGAGAAGCGATAAGCGGTTTGATGTCAGAGAGGGTTTTGGGAAAAGGGGCAGGGAGGAGGGTGAGGGAAAGCTTAGCGGCTGCATCAGCCCTGTCATTACTCGGGATGCCAACATGGCTGGGTATTCAGAAGAAAAGAATACTTTTCCTGCAGAGGGTGGGAAAAAGGAGTTTGCGGAGGAGGAGGTGGCATGTGAGATTATCCCATTAAGGTTGATTAAAAGAAGTAAGAACAGCCTTTGAGTCGGAGAAAATAACAAAGTGGCTGAACGGGAAGTACTCAATAAAGTTCAGGGCAAGGAGAATGGCCTTAGCCTCGGCTGAAACCATTCTTACCTGGATCAAGCCAACCAACATTGCCAGTGTAGTAGCAATCTGCAATCTCACTAATTTCTCCTCTTCCTCAGGTAAGCCGTCAGGATAAACTTCATCATAAACCTTAATGACCGTCTCTCCTACCATGATAGACACAACAGCAAAGGTACCTAGAGGTATAACAGAAACCACGCTAGAGTCAAAATTTAAAACAGAAAATCAAGCTTGAGGGCATACAGTACAAAATGTCCATCAGATCAATTGATAGGAATCCTGGAATTCTCAATTCATGATGATCAAGGAATTATAATAACACAAATAGTTTTAACTATCCATCAAATTTAAACTGAATTTTTATCATTTTCTATAACTTTCCAGCCAGTTGCAAAAAAACAGGCTCAAACCTGGGGAAGTGGAGGGGTGTGGTGGCTGGGTGTTCATTATCGCACATATATCCTTCTACTTTCCAGAGAGAATTAATCCAGACTTTTATGAAAGTAATATTTCCTGGATACCAAATAATAAAAAAAAAAAGGGTGGATCTTCCCAAAATATAATAAATTGATCATGTACTCATTCTTATGTCAAAAACACAATCAGAACAGCAATGTGCTCACAGAGTCTTTAATTTGGGTTCTGAAAAACAAACATACAATAGGGACCCTTGCCACCCACTTGCTGAATACCAGAGTGTAAATTTGGTCATATACAGATATACCAAGTTACATTTATTCCCATCAAGAAAATGATGGCCTCCTGAATAATTCTAAGGATCCCTTATGCTTTTCACATTATTTTTGACATTAAATATATTCCTATTCATGATCACTACAAAAGGCTAATCATGCTCTATAAGTCTATTAGTATAAAAAAAAATATATTTCGACAGAATTTTGGATCAAAATATCTTAAATTTTTAAAGCTATAAATAGAAAAAAGGAGGGAAAATGGATCACCAGTAATTTCCAGTGGGGGAGGAGGGGGGAAGATTGACGCTATAAAGCTATACTGCTGTGCTACATGCTTTAAAAATACGAGTTGGAAAGTGCCCCTCAGATCCTGTGCCCCCTCCCCAGTTTTCAAACATCCTCTGCCGCTTCTGCAATGGAAGCACCTATACTGCCCAAGGCACGTATTTTACCAACACGTTCATGCATGCAATGGAAGAACCTATACTGCCCAAAGCACGTATATCGCACATACGTTAAGTCAATGGAAGCACCTATATCGCACAAAGTACATATTTTGCACATATGTTAAGTCAATGGAAGCACCTATATCGCACAAAGCACATATATCGCACATATGTTAAGTCAATGGAAGCACCTATATCGCACAAAGCACGTATATCGCACATACGTTAAGTCAATGGAAGCAGCTATTTCGTACAAAGTACGTATATCGCACACATGCCAAGTCAATGGAAGCACCTACTTCGTACAAAGTACTTATATCGCACATTCGTTAGGTCAATGGAAGCACCTATTTCTTACATAGCACGTATATCGTATTTCTTACAAAGCACTTATATTGCACATTCGTTAAGTCAATGGAAGCACCTATTTCTTACAAAGCAATTATATTGCACATTCGTTAAGTCAATGGAAGCACCTATTATGCACAAAACATGTATATTGCACATTCCTTAAGTCAATGGAAGCACCTATTTTGCACAAAGCACGTATATCGCACATTCGTTAAGTCAATGGAAGCACCTATTTTGCACAAAGCACGTATATTGCACGTACCTATTTCGCACAATAGGATTAAACTCCCAACTTTTACAATCCACAAAATAGACAACAAAAGGTACAGTAATAAGGTTAATGTTTATTATAGATAGAACTTTAAATAATCAACTCACTACTATCACAAAGGTCTATTTGACTATAATGTCAATATCACAAAGTTAAAATAGCCTGACATGTTGTAAATAACCCATAATATACACTAGGCATATATGTATAACTTGATAAACAGAGATATCATTTGACTGTACAGCATTGGAATAAATCAGTTGCATATTGCATAGATCCTTGGGAGAAGCACATTGTAAAAGATGCTCTGTGTGATTTTTATTAATCCTGTAAAATCCAGAACATTAAAGAAAAGTTTATTACACCCTCAATCATCTGAAGTCCCCCCCCCCCCCCCCTCCACTCCTCATTGCTACATGTATAGGCCACACTTAAAATAGCAACCATAGGAGATATTAGTGTTAGGCTGCACAGGAAAAACCTCAAATTTTGTCAACTTTTGATTCTTATTTAAAAACTATTGCATCCCTGGTCATAAAAAAAGATAAATTGTAAGCAATCCATTCCCTGCAAAAAAAATCAAAAATCAAATTTTTTCTTCCTTTAGGTGCAAAATTGGGGGAAATTGAAACTATTCTGAAAAACATATGTTAAGATTTAAAACAGCTGTTTGTTTGAAGCCTCTATCAAATTCATTGACATAACTAATTAATAAATGACTAAATAATAGTCAATATATTTTGGAAGGGTATTTTCATCCAAAATTTCAGATTTGTTCATTATCAAATGTAAATAATTTGATTTAACTTGATTTTGGTAATAAAAACAGCTGGAATTTCATTTTTAAGGCCTCACAAAAGTGTCTCTAATTTTCCCCTGATTTTGCATCCAAGGATGTAACTTTTTGAATATCTTTTTTTGCATGGGGCTGGAATGTTAAGGGATTGATCTTGCCATTTTTATGAGTTTCATGACCAGGGATATGGGAGTTCTTAAATTAAAATAACAAAATTTGAGGTTTTCCCTGTGCAGCCTAATACTAATGACCCTTATGATTGCCATATCAAGTGTGGCATATAACACCCATATACTTATTGAGCATATCTACCAACAACACCTGACACAAGGACCATATATAAAGTAGGTCCACCATCTGATGGTCAGACGTTCACCAGCCGGGTGCTGCCTGGCCAGGTTGCTTACTAAACCATTCAAGTCACACATGCTCACTTTGTGAAGGTTTTTCTTTTGTTCGAACCCAATTTTAGGTTCCAGTACTAAACATGTTCACATGAAATATATTAAGAAAACTAGGAAACTATGTTTGGGTTTGACTCCCCAACCGACCCCTCCCCCTCCAACTTTTGTCAAGTTTTCAGCATTCATATGCATTAAATTTTGGCTGGCAGCCATGGCCTACCTTACTTTTGACATGGTGCCTTAGGGTCTTTGCCCCACATGCACCCATACATAAAAGTCTAACTACAGCATTGTTTTCAAGCATGCCATTCATCCCATTTTTAAACCAGAAGCAACATAAAGGTCACTGGAGCTTTAAAAAGGTAAGTCAAATATGCACTTGTTTCATGTACTCCAGAATATTCTAAAAGGGGGAATTTGCATAGCTACAAGCTACATAAAAAGTAATAAAAAATGTAAAAATGAAAATCATGTATACATTATTCAGCAGTTACTTGGGGTTAGAGTTAGACCAAGGAAAGAATTTCATTTCTAGCAGTAAACTGGGACTGTCTTGTCTTTGGAGAAATTACATCTTTCTGCAATGACATTGAAAAAGTGTACATTTTGAGTAAAGCCAATAGGCCACACTTGAAATGGCATCCATGGGGGTCATTACTGAACCAGGGGTTGGGGGATGATTTGGGGTTTGGCCACATAGGAAAAACCTCAAATTTTGTTATTTTAACAAATTTTTATTTAAAAACTTCCAGAACATCCCTGGTCATGAAAGTTCGCTTTGTTTTTTCTTTGGATTTGTTTTTTGGGAGCGATTGTCTTTGAAAAATTGGACGAGAAGTATGATCGGGTGTGTTCGTAATAGAACAATCCATACTCTTCAGTGTGGGTTTGGGAGGTGGGTTGTTTGTTGATTGCTGTTTGTTGATAGGTTGTTTGTTGATTGTTGTTTTTTGTGGTTGTTTGGTTGATTTGTTGGTTTGTTGGTTGTTTGCTTGGTTTTAGCTTGGTATGAAGGTATTAGTGGAGTTGGTGTAGGGGCAGTAGGGGCTTTAGAGTAGGAAGGGGGTTGAGAGAGAAGTGGAGGTGGAGGTGGTGTGGGTATTGGGTGTGATTGGGTTGTTGGAAATGGTGATGGGCTTAGGACTAGGTAAGAAGAGCCAGGTGAGGTCGGTTTGGGCATGGGAGTTAGTTTTTGTTGTGTTAGTTGTGTTTGGGGCGGAATTAGAGTTAGAGGAGACTACGTTTGAGTAGGAAGGCTTGGAGTTAAGGGAAGCGAGGAATTGTTTCCTGGCCTCAGGGTAGGTTATGTTGGGGTTAAGGGTTTTAAGTTTTGTTATTTGTTTTTCCTGAAGCCAGGTGGGACAGTCTTTCGAGAAGGAGGGATGGTTTGCTGGGTGTTTACCGTCACAATTTGTGCAGAGTGGGGTTGGTGCAGGAGGTGTTGTCATGGTCCGGGCTCCGAGTTACCACAGCCGCTTGGCTGTGGCAGGAGTTTTTCCGTGGCCATACCTCTGACAATTGTAGCAACGTAAAGGGTTAGAATATAAGGGGCGACCTGGATTCTCAGGTAGCCGGCAATGATGTGGGAGGGAGAGTTGGAGTTGCGAAAGTGAGAAATATGGTGTTGGTGGGAGTTTGGCTCCGTCTCTCTTTAGAACGACGACGGGCTTGGTTACATGTTGGTTAGCTAGTTCTTCTTGGAGGTCGTCATCGGTCATGTACGCAAGATCGCGGGTGCGTATGACGCCTTTGCTGGAGTTTAGGGAACGATGGGGGTGACTGTGATGTCGATACCAGAGTTGGATAGGGTTTTGGTGGAAAGGAGGGTGGTGGCTTGTGTGTCCCTGGTGCAGTGCACCAGGAGATCACCGGATCTAAGGGTAGAGACTTTGGGGAGGGTACCGACAAGGCCAAAGAGGGCTTTATGGATGAGAAAGGAGAAACTTTTTAAAGCTTTCCTGCTTGTTGGTGGCATGGATTATAAGGATTTTGGGATTGGGGTTGCAGAATGGTCAATGATGGTAGCAGGTGGGTCACGGGAGGGAGGGGGGTCAAGGTCAAGGTCACTGCATAGGCGCTTTGTCATTATGAAAGAAAAACCAAGGGCCGAGAGACCCGAGGCAGCTAGAAAAAAAATCGCGGAACCACTATATGGGGACCGCTGTATTAGTAACGAAAGGCGTGAAAAGTCGGGACAGAACGAGGGAAAATATAATAGAAAAAAAGAAAAGAAACGATCTCACCGAGGATAAAGCCCATCCACCGAAAAGAAAATCCGAAAATGAAGTTATAAAACAAAAAGGTGCAAATTGGAGAGAAATAGGAGCGAAAATAGTTTAGGAGAATAGGAGCAGTTGTCACGTCGCTCTCGTCTCATACTGATACAAAATGTTAAAATGAAAATCATTATTCAGCAGTTACTTCAAGAATTTCATTTCTAGCAATAACCTGGGAGGAAATAACATCTTTCTGCAATGACATTGAAAAAGTGTACATTTTGAGTAAAGCCTATAGGCCACACTTGAAATGGCATCCATGGGGGTCATTACTGCTTGGCTGCATAGGAAAAACCTCAAATTTTGTTATTTTACAAATTCTTATTTAAAAGCTCCCACATCCCTGGTCATGAAACTCTTAAAAATTGCAAGATAAATTCCTTAAGAATCTATTCCTTGCAACAACAAAAAATTCAAAAATTTTCCTCCTTGGGTGCAAAATCAGGAGAAATTTGAGACACATACTTCTTGAGGCCTTAAAAATGAAACTCTAATCGTTTCTAATTACCAAAATCAAGTTAAATCACACTATTTACATATGATCATCAATAAATTTGAAATTTGGGGTAAAAATAACCTTTCAACAATACTGTATTTGACCACTATTTAGTCTTTTATTAACATCTCAATGAATTTGATGGCGGCTGCAAAACAAACATGGCTTTCAGAATAGCTTGTCCCAATTTTGTACCTAAGAAGGAACATTTTTGAACATTTTTTGCAGGTGATTGGATTATTAAGGAATTATGTATCTGCCATTTCTAAGAGTTACATGACCAGGGATAGAAGAGTTTTTAAATAAGAATCAAAATTCAACAAAATTTGAGGTTTTTCTATGCAGCCTGACACTATAGTAACCCCTATGGTTGCCATTTTAAGTGTGGCCTATAAAGTTTACACCATTCTGTTAAGTTTTAATTCAAGAGTGAACATAACATTTCTATTTATTTAATTTAATACTAGTGAATTTCAATAAAACAGCACATGTGTAACCTTTCACACACTGAAAACACATGACATGTGATACAAAGTACAAAGAGTATTCCTGCACATCCTTTGGGGAATATGACCTAAAATCACATGAGTAACATTTATATTGTATTTACTGGTAATAATATTTTAAGCTGTTTTAAAACTGGCAACTTATAACCAAATCAATGGAAGTAGAGAATACTGATGTCCACAACACCATTTGTTCAGCACAGCAATGAAAGGCACAATAAACAATTGCACTGTTTGCATTACACTCTCTTAGTCACGTCGACGACTTGGCATACCTGCATTCAACATTTTTAATGCATACACAAGGTTGCCATTAAAATACCAGGTAACTGTGTGAAACATATACTCACCAATATTTTTCAAGGATTCATTTTTGTTCTGAACATAATATTTTGTATTACAGCCGAGGAGGAAGGAGGGGGGACACTTTCATATGTTAGGTATTTATAATATAAATATATAATATATATATATATGTATATATATATATATATACATTTATGTATATATATATATATATATATATATATATATATATATATATATATATATATATATATATATATATATATATATATATATATATATATATATATATATATATATATATATATATATATATATATATGTATATATATATATATATGTATGTATATATATATATATATATATATATATATATATATATATATATATATATATATATATATATATATATATATATATATATATGTATGTATATATATATATATATGTATATATATATATATATATATATATATATATATATATATATATATATATATATATATATGTATGTATATATATATATATGCATATATATATATATATATATATATATATATATATATATATATATATATATATATATATATATATATATATGTATATATATTTATATATATATATATATATATATATATATATATATATATATATATATATATATATATATATATATATATATATATATATATATATATATATATATATATATATATACGTTTATATATATATATATATATATATATATATATATATATATATATATATATATATATGCCACCCCCTTTCAGGTGTCTTTTTTTCATAATTTTCGTAGTGCAATTCCCCGAAAATGCTTCGAAATGCCATTACTATTTGTTATTTTCGTAGTGCTGTTGCCATTTTTCTTATTAATATTTTCGTAGTGCTATCTATATTTTCCCCCAATAACACAGCAATAGCATTGCGTGTTCATCGGATTGTCCCCTTATTTAAAACTCCGATGTTGGTTTTCTGTTAATATCCCGTTAATCCCATTCATATACCATTATAATACTACTTAGACTGTTGGTGAAAGATTCTAACCATTTAAAACCGGCAGTGTATAAAGCCGAAGCACAAGCCCGCCCGTACTTGCTGGAGTTAAGTTAGGCATCAGAACACTGTATTGTCTAGATATGTACACCTACGCATCAAGGCTTACGAGACAAAAGACAGAAAGAAACCTGAACGATCAAGCGCCAGACTTTCAACCTCAATGCAATCACCTCAGCATGATTTCCATCAAAAATTAATCAAAAAAATATTGTTTGCAATTTAAAAGTAAGTATTGATAATAATAACTTGTGGAAGAAGTATTTGTTGTGACAGTTGATGTTGTGTCTGACGTAAATTTTCGTGAAATTGGTATATTCTAAACACACACTATTTTGAAATAAGTTTTTTGTTTGTTTCGTTTAACTTGCGTCGGGGCCTGTCACATGTTCTGGAAGTAGTTTAGCATGATATCCAATTGGAAGAAGCTACTTAGTATTTGAATGTAGTTTAGCATGGTATCCAATCAAAAAGTGTTACTTAGTATTTGAGTGGATGGGGAAACATATTTTACGCTTCTTACTGTATAACAATTTTTATTTTATTTTTCTTAAAGCTAACGTTAGACCTAGCCTAGCACTGTTGGCATTTCTGATGATTTGCATACTTTGTCAGGCTACCGGTACAACTTTACCTAAATTTAAAATTTCATAATCTAACATTCTTCTGTTTAGATATTTCCAAATAACTTTACAAAGTATCATGCAGGGTTGGAAAGACCACTCGTCTCTCGCCATAGCGAGTAGAAATATTATAAGATACTGCGGTACTCACCACACTTAAGTAAGCCTCGCCAAGTTATATAAATGATTGGCGAGTGACTTTTGATGTATTTTTCCAACCCTGGTTCCAACCCTGCAATCATGACAACCATAGGATCACTTGTGGGACACTCAAGAAAATCTACAATCATTTAGGTCTAGGCCCTATGTCATTTTAGAAGAACATGGCAGTTTATTCAATATTTGCCTGGACATTTTTACCACAAAGTTATCGAACTCTATAGGGTGGTGGGGGACTACATGAACAATCAATAATCTCATGTGTTGTAGAATTATTTTGTTTTGTTGATTTGTGGTGCACCCTTGTGCTTCAGGTCTCTGGCCTATTCTATGAGCTTTGTACTCCAGACTTGTTGTTGCAGGTTATACTAAATACTTAATGATAATGATAATGCCACCGAACAATTAATTCTTTGTAGTGCAAGAATGTGTCTATACAACCTTTGGAACTCCTGAAAATTTAGTAATTTGAAGCCAGTTTAGAAAGTACAGTACGTATCGTCGTCAAGGAGCCTAGCCAATTTGACCAAACTTGGCATTCTTTTCTCTCAGATTTATAAACAAATACAATAAAATTACAGTGATATGACAGAATCCGAACAATACTTGTGTAAACGCCTAGTTTGAAAATATTCTGGTGTAAATGTTTGACATGGAAAAGACTATAAGGATTGTTTCTCTACTTTCAAAGTGACAGTATAGTCATGATCTATAAGTTTGATTATTCTAATGTTTATTTTTTCCTTATCTCTTAATATAGCCTTAATGCTCCCGTGTGTCATCATCATCAGTTTGCAGAAGTGTTTGCCAGTGGTCATTTCATCACTCTTCAATGTTTTAGTTTTAAAGTTGTGAAGTACTGAACTAGACTTCAAAAATGTGTACAATCTACAGTAGCTTTCAAACAATTGAGGGATAAGGATGAAAAAGTAACCTTCATGTCTCTTTGTTCCTTGACTATAAAAGCATACAAGAGTGTCCGACAGTACATGGATCAGAGCTTTATGGAAAAGCCAACATTTGACAATATTTTGACTGTCATATACTCAAAGACAAAAACCATGTATCCTTTTTTCAAAATGTTAAATAAACAGTTCAAGTCTACATAATCTTTCAGCGTAAGCAAAGTTAATTCTGGTTAAAAACTTTCATATCCTTTATATCGTCCATATCCTTTATATCGTCCATATCCTTCATATCGTCCATATCCTTCATATCCCTCTCCGATTGTTTTTGTCATGGGTGTGGACAAAAAAGGATTTTTAAGAGGGGCTTGTCAGTCTTGTGCGTGTGATGAATATGAAGCAGGAAACAGACGTTTATGTGACTATTGTGTTCACCCTCCGATGCACCATATTGCAAAGAGTACGTCAAAGCGAGATGCTTCAAATTTGATTGATCTATTTTCCATTTTCATGCATATATTACAATATTTATAATGAAAACATAACAATTTATGAGAAAATGGTGGAAGAGCTTAGAAGCCGGAGCTTTTACAAGAAGCCCACCGTAACATAAATTTAATAATTAATTACAACAGAAATGTATAGAAAAGTGAAATTGTGAAAATAGATGTTGCTGATACAAGTTCCCCAAAGAACAGATGTGTACTAGGTGAGGAGAAAGTGTATGTAAACCTTGGGGAAAGCCGTAGCCATAACCAGGAGCCCAGTTTGGAGCCAACAAACTGATGGATGCATCATTGCCATAGTTGATGTACTCTTTTTATTGTCCTTTTCCAAGTGTAGCATGATAGATTTTGTGCATGTCATATATTTTGCATTCAGCTTGGACTGTGATATTGAAATTTCATCACTGTCTTGCTGAATTTATTAATCATACTATTAGACTATGGTATAAACAAGATGTTTCAGGTTTGTGCTGGTACTATGCCATATTGAGATAACGTAGCTTGTCATGTGTAAATAGTATATCATTATCATTTAAAACTATACAGATGGAACACATTTTGTGCCTGCAATACCAAATACTTTTTTAAAGAAGAAAAGTTGGAAGATTTTGAAGAAGTATTATCTGTCTATTATTTTTTTTTTGCCAGTAGTAGTTGAAACCAACGACCACCTAGTGAGATACTGTGCGTTTCAAAATTTATTTTCTTCTTTATTGTAAAGTTATCATATATTGTATTCCTATGCAAAGTACATTCCAATGCAACACTTCATCAAAGCAATATCCTACTTCAAATGAACATGCGTAGTTGCATAATTATGGTGACCGTTTATTGTCAGCAACTTTTTATTGACTTTAAGTAACATTTACATAGAGGTTGCTGTATTGATTTAACAGTTTATTATGCGTCATTGATATATTGAGATCAGTATGTTATTAATTTCATACTAAATTAAGATGAACTCACTTAACAAATCAGCTCAAGGTGCTTTTATAATCTATGATCCACATCAAAGGTATTCCACACATAATTGATGTACAGTACTTGCAGTTGGTGCAATGTATTTGTACTAGTAATCTTTTTAATGTCTTTCTAGTACTAAGATTTTTTTATTTTGCAGTTTTACAAAGGAAAGTGTAACAGTATTGCATGCATTTCAATATGTTAAAGTTATAATAAAGGTTTGTACCATGTTCACTTACACTCTATTTGTGAGTAACATTGTTCATGTACCCACTTAAAGCAATAGCAAACACAGTGTATCAATATTCAGGACAGGACTGCATGTTTCATTTAATAAAAAACGCTCGTACTGCAGGTATTAAAATGAACTACTGTACTGTCATACTGCAGGTATCAAACTAAACTACTGTCATACTGCAGGTATCAAACTAAACTACTGGCATACTGCAGGTATCAAAATGAACTACTGTCATACTGCAGGTATCAAAATGAACTACTGTCATACTGCAGGTATCAAAATGAATTACTGTCATACTGCAGGTATCAAAATGAACTACTGTCAAACTGCAGGTATCAAAATGAAGTACTGTCATACTGCAGGTAGCAAAATGAACTACTGTCATACTGCAGGTATCAAAATGAACTACTGTCATACTGCAGGTATCAAAATGAACTACTGTCATACTGCAGGTATCAAAATGAATTACTGTCATACTGCAGGTATCAAAATGAACTACTGTCAAACTGCAGGTATCAAAATGAAGTACTGTCATACTGCAGGTAGCAAAATGAACTACTGTCATACTGCAGGTATCAAAATGAACTACTGTCAAACTGCAGGTATAAAAATGAACTACTGTCATACTGCAGGTATCAAAATGAACTACTGTCAAACTGCAGGTATCAAAATGAACTACTGTCATACTGCAGGTATCAAAATGAACTACTGTCATACTGCAGGTATCAAAATGAACTACTGTCACACTGCAGCTTTAAAAATGAACTACTGTCATACTGTAGGTATCAAAATGAACTACTGTCATACTGCGGGTAATCAAAATTGACTTCATTCATACTGCAGTTACCAAATAATCTGTCATGCTGCAGGTATGTTTTTTGGTTGGTGGGCTGCACACCTCTACCACTTTTAGTATGAAATCCCCCCCCCCCCCCCCTCCCTTCTTCCTCCATGACATTATAGTCAACGGGCAAGAGGTAAAAATATGCCAGTGTCTGATTTTATTTCCCAAAATATTTGGTCAATAGGAAAAAATTATTTTGTAAATGAATTTGTATTCCACTTTTGCTTTACTATAATTGAAAACTAACCTGCTTATAAATTTAATGAAAAATAGCCCTGAAACAGTTTCACAAAAATAACCATTTGATTTAATGTAGGCATCTTCTTTTCCTTTTTAAAATTGCAGTAGAATTTTCATGGTCAGCACTTAATTATCTGACGGTCGGTCACCTACCAGAAACTTCATCTAAGCCCGAAGATAACAATAAAATCTTTGACATTTCTAAATAAGAATCTATGTGATTCGATTCAAAATCTCAGAGCCATTTAAATTTCAACTTTGAAACAGTTTGTAATAATGTTCGCCGGCAAAAAGTCTCAAAGTGCAGCGCACGTACATGCATTATGACTGTAAAATTGTTTGCATTATGACATCGTAACTCTCAATAGCTCACCCACAATAATTTCATTTTTGATTAATGTAGGTTCATAGTACATTTTTTGTTAAGTGGTAGTGTGTGACTCTGAAAAATATTAGAGAAAAAGTCTGTGATGCACAAAGTATCATATATTGTTTTATGTAGATTCTATCTTGTTAGAGCATAAGACCAGGGGCACTTTCTGATGATATCTGTATTATGTTTATCAAGACTACATGCACATACACACAAACAAACTGTTTCTCTTCATTTTTATATCAATTGAATCATGATTTCAAAAAAAATGTACCTGACATATCTTTTTTTCACATGTAAAACAAGTTCAAACTGTTGAGTTACATTTTCAAAATTTAAGAAAATTAAAAGACTTTTCAACTGTACTAACGCATTGTTTAGCAAGGATCCCGGTGACTTGCCGGTCACATTTTTCAATGCTTGTTTAAAATTTAGACAATTCTGAAGCAAAATTGACATTTTTCAATGCTTTGTTTAATATTCAGAACATTCTGAAGCAAAATTGACATTTTTCAATGCTTGCCTAATATTCAGAAAATTCTGAAGCAAAATTGACATTTTTGTCCCCCTGGGGAAAAAAACTGTTGTAACAACCAGACCATAGACAGCTGTAAGAGATTTTACTTGGAGGGGAAAAACATGATGTGGGGGAGGGGGGGAGGTTGAAAAAAATCAACATCCTTCTAATTATACATTTAATTCAAGCCAAGCATGTTTAATTCAATTCAAATGTTTCTACTTTATTACAAGAAAAATCTGATCACAAAATGATGAACAAACAATGATTACAAAATCTTTAGGGGGGAGTGCACCCACCCCTTTGCCCCAACTGGTGATCTGCCCATGAACCAGACAATTTGTCCTCATCAAGATGACAACAATTGTACTACAGCTATCAATAAAACTTGAATATTTAAAACAAAGAATCTTACCCATAGAATTGTGTTTACTGGTTGCAAAGATAGCATAAATAAGTGGTGAAAAAAACACAGTGTAGAGACCATACACAGGCTGTAAAGTGGCAAGAAGCGCATGGGCCATACCTATATGTAAAGAAATTAATATGAATACAAAACAAGTTTAATAATTTTATAAATCAAGTCAAAAATGTAAATGAAACATTATAAAATGTTACAAGTTAAGTTTTGGAATATCTGGATTAGCAAAAGTTATTACACTGTGATTCATAAGCGAAAGCTGTTTTGTCTTTCTCTATTTTCTATTCGTTCTTCTAAACTTAAGAGGTCGTATTCCAATATGTACTGTAAGTACATCCTTCTACATCATACTGATTCAAAGCAGTAATAAAAAGTATCATTTACTGTAAAAACCAAAAGATAAAAGAACAAGATTTAATTCAGAAAACAAATGATTGAATTAAAAATACCAAACTGTAAAAAGTTACAATATTAAACTGTAATTGAGGGATCATAGAGTCACGGATAATCTTCTGTACAAGGCCGTAGGGAGGGGGAGGGGGACCTTCAAAGCTTTTCAACTAATATGGCAAAAATAACACTTGGCTATGGACCTGAAGGGGGAACTCCCACAGGACAAACATCCACCTGCTTTTGTGCCCCCCAAAAATTTGAATTCTGGCTACGGGTAACTCAAATACAACTATGAAGAAAATCTCCCCCCCCCCGCCTCTTCTTCCCAACACCCCCCCCCCCCATGCTTTTGTAAACTTCTTTATGAAAACATTGTGACAATTCTATCAAACAATTCAATTCCAGCAAGTGAAGTACAGTACAACCCAAAAATAAAAACAGGTATATATACTGTAAGTACATTAACGTTATTTATCAAGTTTAGTTATTACAGTATAACTTTTGCTGTTCATTTCCAAAACTAATATTAATTCTTCTGCATCCAACCATCTACAGTACTCAGTAAAAATTATGAAATAGCTCCATAAGTTCATTCTCATATTCACTTAATAACCACAAAATTCAAGGAGAGAAATTGAATTAAACTGTGCTTTCCCAAAGCTTTGTTTCATGGGAGGTAAAACCGTTAAAGGTCTTTCACTAAAGTGCCCCTAATTAAACTTTAAAGAACAGATATATCTATATATGTTTTTGATTGATTTTTTTTGTTGCCTTTATATTATTTATTCAAATAATTTATCTAACTTTGATACTTTGTCTATATTAAAGGCCATCTGTCATGATTTAAATGTGGTAGCATACATTTTATTCCTGCTTGATTGTTTGAATCGCGATACCGACAATTATAACTAATTAATAGGGCACATCTGCAGACCATAGGCTATCTATATACAAAATATGACATGAATCCAGTTTACTGTTCTTGAGATATCATGCTCACAAGCTCTTTTCAACAAATTCATGTTAAGCCCGCCCACTATTAATGGGTATGGTCATTGGCTTCACTGATAAACTTAAGACATTTGAGAGCTCTTAACTCTGTCCTCTTGGTAACTCTAAAATTACCCCTCCTGGAGAAACATACTCTAAATTATTAAATTTTGTAGTTTCTGTTATAAACATGCCATTCCTTGTGAGTTTACATATCCCATTATCTGAGAGCCCATTTATCATCTTTACAATTTTCTATAAATAATCTTTTCTGACCCTTCATGGAACTGTGGTTTTTATATGGGTCAACAGGCCATTTCTTGGTTATCATAATGGTTTTGTTTGTTAGTGCCTGATAACTTCATGATATCAATCATCTTTACTTCAGTTACTCTATCTGTTTGACGATATTCATTAGTTAATAATGAGTGTATTTTACTTTTATGTACATGTTAATGATGTTGAATTTCATTAATATGCATAGTGGGTGGGCTTAATATGGTTTTGTTGAAAAGAGCTTGAAAACAGATTATCTTAAGTAAGCTTGGATGATATTCACCTTCAGACAAATCGATATATCGATAGATATACAGTATATCAATAATATCGAAGTATCGATATGCAAATAAATTGCAAGACGTCACATTGAAATAATATACCAGGTAATATTGCTCCAGCACAAAAAATGGAAAGTACAAAATGTACAGAATTGAATGGGAAATATGTACGTAAATCTTCAAATAAATACCCATTATTTTGAAAGAAATCGTTCTTTACATTGTCTATTTCTCATAAAATAAATCATAGAAACATTGAAGTCCATAAGTTTGAACATCATTTTTTCACTATTTTTGTGAAACTGGTATATACCTTTTTTGTTAGCGAAAATGGGCAACTTTACCTTTGAATGCTGGACATTCAGAAGTCCATAAATAATGATAGAAAATGTCCTCTGCTACTAAAAATCGGACAAGTAGGCTTAGAAATCTACACACACTGTTTGTACTTGTGCTGCTTACTGTACAGAAAGTCTGATGTGTGAACAGACAAATTAGTGGTAAATATCTTTTAGTTTTGAGGATGAAATCTTTTAGTTTTGAGGATAAAATCTACTTTCAGGTGTCAATTAAGTGCTTTTCCACATAAATTTGGAGATGCGGTATTCTTTTTAAAGAATTTAAAAGCGATGTTTAAGGATTTAAAATCTCATTGATTGCAATTGCTCAACCATCACAAATCATGAAAATTAACTTATTTTATTTGCGCAATGTCCATAGCATAATAGAATAAATGAGCAACCTTTTTTGCATCATATAGTGTACGTGCTATGGCAATGTTGTTAATTTATTGTGCAAATGCTAATCTTGTCAATATTTTTATTGATCTGCTTGGTGGGTGTGGCTTATGAATAAATATCATGGAACAAATATTTCATGATGCAATAACGTGACAGGTAATACAAATTTTTTAAATCAATCAGCTTGTGAAAAAAAGCATCAGAACCACAAAACCTCATGGTCTGGTTAATATATGAAATGAATATAAAGGGAATATCAACACTACAAAAGAAAAGTTTCAGTTTGAATTGTCATGCATTACATGAAAAACTATAGGAATATTCCTTTAATTATAGAATCATATGATCTCCCTGAATAACTCACCCACTGACAGTCCATGTAAAAGCATTTTCACCAATGGATATCCCTCAGGGCTTTATGGCATAAAACACCCACTTTTATCTGTCCTGATTTTTTTTTATAAATAAAATGAATTACTTCGCTCAGGTTAGTGCTATGTCACAGCTCTTCAACAACCTTCATCATAGCCCCATTTTTAACAAGACCTATGAGTTATTATTAGTTGGCCTTTCTGAATGGCTATGGAATGTCACTCATCTCATTATGATTTATTTTCATAACTATTACTGATGGAATGACTGTAGAACCAATTTTGACCTTATATTTATACTATAGAAACTATTTTGGAGGAAAAGGATGCTAATACATGAACAATAGCTGACAATTTTATCATGCAAGATTGATGCGAACAGACATACGGTTGCAATAAATTTATCAGCTTTTCAAGATTTTCTTTTACATTAAGTGCCCCCTCCAATGATATGCATAACATCACCACCAACAGAGCACACAAATGGATCATGGGTTATCTGTGTACTACATATGACCTGTATCCAATGTATTGTCCTTGAGTTACAGTGTTTACAAGCTCTTTTCAGCAAAATCATATTAAGCCCCGCCCACTATGCATGTTCATACCAGCTAACAACATATTTATATCACATATCAAACAAAGCAGAGGTAAATGTTAAAATATGAGCATTTGAATATTTCAAAATTAAGCCCCGCCTACTCATTAATATGCATGGCATCACCACCAAAATTAATAGGGCACACCTAGAGACCATGGACTATCTGCGTACCACATATGGCATAAAAACAGAATATCAATCTTCAGATATTGTGCTTACAGTACATGTACAAGCTCTTTTCAGCTAAATCATATTAAACCCAGCCTACTATGTATATTAAAGATATTAAACAATTTTATACAATGAACACATACTGTACACATTGGCTAACAACATAATTATACTGAATATGAACAAATCAGACATACAATATGATTGTCAAAATAAGAGTATTTCAAGATTTTGTATATTAAGCCCAGCCTATTTATTAATATGCATATATCACTACCAAAAACAAGAAGGCACATCTACAGACCATGCATGGGCTATCTGTGTACCACATATGACATGAATCCAGTTAACCATTCTTGAGATACCATGCTTACGAGCTCTTTTCAACAATCTTTGTTTGATGAGGGCTTAACGGCTTGACTTCCTCACCATGTTTTCCAAATGAAAGTATTTTCAAACCAGAACCAAACATTTTTGCGGTTCCGATGCTTCTTTTTCATAAGCTGATTGATTTGCAAAATTATTATTTACTGTCATTTAAAAGAGAAAATTTATATTTGATAGAAATGTTGTCTTGGATAGGTCTGCAAATATGACATCACACTGCATACGGCATTGTACATCTCCCTCTCCTGAAAGTACACCATGTCAAATATCTATAGAGATAATAATTTCAGCCTTACTCACCTTGAGGTAATCTATATATCCCAACCACCAGCCCTGCGACGATGTCCATGATTAGATTTGCCTTCACATTGTATTTGGGCAGCCAGTCAAATATTGGTAACGCAGAATATATAAATTTCTTTGTAGATTTTCTGTCAATTTTTCCGGGTTTCATAAACGACTGTACTTTCGAAACCGTTGACTTGAGGACCTTTTCCTTAAGGTCATAATTTTCTCTAAACTCGGCTTCATTATAGGCCTGTCTGTTGATGGCAAGAACATCCCCGGAATTATGACGCTGACGTAGCTCCATTTCCTTGACAAATTTAGAATACTGGCTCTCTGGCAGTACTGTTTTCTCGTCTAAATCTGTTAAAATAAAGAGAAAAAAATCTTTTAAACAAATTAATTTTAATTTTCATAATAATGAATGAAATTACTTTCCTAATAGATTTCTTAAACAGAGAAACTCCTGCTGCCACTTTGTAATTTGAAGGCTGCTCTGGGTTTATTACAAAAAAATACCTTTTATTTATACTGTATGAATCTTTTCTCAAAGATTCTGAAACTTGTTTGTATTAAGGTTCTCAATATGGCAAATCCTGATACTGTATAAATTAAAGGTGAACTACTGTACAGTAGAATCATGTGAGTCTTTTTTGTGTAGTTTTTAAATGTTATTGATCTGCTTTGCCTGCTTTAAGTGATAAAAGTAGATTTTTCTTTTTTATCAATCTTAGATGAGTCTACTGGGCATATATTGGTGTTAGATAAGTTTCTGTAAAGAAACAGTATTACATGGAAAAGCTACTGTCTTCTTCTCCAAAGGATATGTTTGCCACTGTCAATAGGGCTACTCAATTACAATTCAAAAATTCTTCCAGTGAGTGATTGTCCAACCACACTTGTGAACGACTTCAGTAAATTATTATTGAATAAAGTTAAGGAGATCCAGCACACAATCGACGACCTGCATGTTGACTCATTATCTCTTCTAAAATAAAGTTTCTATCAAATTGTTCTGTTCTATCTGACTTCTTGCCAGTCGCTGAAGACAAACTTTTGAAAATTATCACGAAGTAGCCTTCTAAGACATTTGTTCTTGATTTGATACCAACATGGTTGTTGAAACAACATACTGATTCACCTTTAACTCCACCCTCTTCTTGAGACTATTCTTCCCTCATAAACTGGCTGACAGGATAAGAGGTCTTAGCGACACATACAGATAACATACAGTATAACAACTATTCTTCCAAAGCTAACAAAAGTTGTGAATGCTTTCTTGGAGCATGGCATGTTTCCAAAAACCTGTGTCCCTCTTCAACAAGGAATACATTTAGTATTTTGCTGCTCAGAATCACAATGAAAAGTACTGTATATCCAAATATCAAAGAATCTTTTACACAGATTTTCTCAAAACCAGTGTTTTCCTACATTCGTCACTCTGCGATAAGAGGGACGAGTTTTCCAGGGAGGACCCAAGCATGGAACTTGACAACCCTGTAATGAGTGAACATGCCAAGCAGCCAAGATGAATTTTACCATCTTCTGGATCAGAAGAACAGCCTCTTTATTGTATATTATTGTACTAATGTGGAACATCTGTAAAAGTAAAGTTTGTGGGTTAAAACTTCTGCATTGTTAAATCAAAACTGGAACTAGCAACTTCAAAATGGCAGTTCCAATAAATATGTAGTACAACTACAAGGGGTGCAACATATAGCCCCCCCCCCCCCATCCGAATTCCAATCTGGCTGAACCCCCCAGAATCCTAATCTGGCTGAACCCCCCAGAATCCTAATCTGGCTGAACCCCCCAGAACCCCAATCTGGCTGAGGCTGTGACATCACAATTAGTCTGATTTCAGTCTTTTTTTACAGAAGTGATACCAAACTTTAAACTTGAATATCTCCTGAATTTAGTTTTTTTTTTTTTAAGTCCTCTTTCGTATAAGATGGACATGCTTGTCCTTTTTTACCAATTTTAAATTTAGCTGTAGGCCTAACGTTAGGCCCTATTTGGCATTTTGGCCTTATGTAAATTGTATAATTTTTGATTGAGAGAAGTTATTTTCATGATTTTGGTGCACATTTGTTAGGCGTAGGCCCTAGTAACGTTACAGTTTT